>CM051235.1:162699817-163283261 GCA_027917425.1 Gastrophryne carolinensis | reverse complement strand
AGCAGGGAGACAGTCAACAGGTCCCTAACCACAGACCTGGAAGCCACAGTAGCAAGCGCAGAAGCACAGACCGTCCGTAAAGCCGAACCCAGACTGGCAAAGGCCCGACAAGCCATCTGATCAAAGCGATTAACCTCACCATCCTTGAGAGTGGTGACGTAAGGAGAAAGTACAACCGAAGTATTGACAACCCCAGCACGGAAACGTCAACCTCAGGAGGAGACGACCAGCGTATCACCGCGTCCACCGGAAAGGGATACTACCTATACCATCCGGGGTAACCCAGCTACCTTTCTCAAGGACTGCAAGGAGGAGACATCCATCTTCTGACTTTCTGGCCGACTGCAGAGATGAAAGACTGGGAAATGAGTGGGAGGTCCCAGGTATTTATGGGCCGGGAGGAGCTCCTTTTTTACATGTCATCTCTGCAAGATCGCCCTCTACAGGTTGCTACCCAGATGTAATGAATGATTACCCCGCTTCAGAATGAATCATTACATCTGGGTAGTAACCTGTAGAGGGCGATATTGCAGAGATGACATGTAAAAAAGGAGCCCCTCCTGGCCCATAAATATTTGGGACCTCCCACTCATTCCCCAGTCTTTCATCTCTGCAGTCGGCGAGCAAGTCAGAAGATGGCTGTCTCCTCCTTGCAGGTAGCCGGGTTACCCTGGCATTTTTTTCCTATTTCTGTCCCGGACCTCCTTATTTAACTCTTTTATGCCTCCACAGCCCTTGGCCGTTTTTGGTCCGGGCGAAGGTGGGATACACCTCCGTGGGGTGTACAGGGAGCCATGCTCCCCTGTGAGACCTCATTTGGGGTAGGCGGCTCCGAGTTGGTGATCCCGGTTTGGGATGCTCTGTCCCTGACCATTATCCCTCCACCTGGTGGTGCGAATTCCCCCTCCGGTCCGCTGTGTGTATGGGTGTGGGGTGCTTGGTGCGCACTGTTTGAGGGTGTTCTGGCTGCAATCCCTCGTCAATTTGGTTGCACTGGCGTTCTTTCTGCGGGGGAGCTTCTTCGCCTTAGGCTTGTCTTCTCTTCAGAAGGGGGGGGGGGGGGGACGGGCGGGGCCGGGCGCCTCTCGCGCGGCCCACCCCCTCTCCTGTTCTGGCGCTGGAAAGGAGGCCAGCCACGGGCTGGGAGCGCGTCCCTATGGTAACGGGGGGCGGGGCCGCCCCTCTTCCCGACAACGCTTGTTCCAGCATGTGTGGGCGCCATTCCTGTGCAGTGAGTGCCCCTGCGGGCCCCTCATTAGTCTTAATGTGTGTGTGGCACTTTGTCAGCCATTGGCTGGGTGTTTTTTATTATCGGTCTAGTTTCAATCTAAGCCTATGCACAACTTTGTTTGAATATATGTTATTATGTACTTTATGGTCCTTTTATCCCCTTCATTTGTTAAAAGGGGGATTCTCCCAGTCCTAGGGTCCCTTGGGTCCAAATCGGGTATCATTAAAATCCTCCCACGCGGGACTTAAAGAGGGCATCCCGGGTTGCTTATCAGCGTAATTTCCTTGGGTCATTGCGACTACCATTAGAATCACCATGTGGAGGCTTCCCAGGATACCGGGCTCGGGGCTCCCCTCGGGGCAATCCCGGCAGTGTGTGGGCTGTGGGGCATCCCTTACAGGGGATAACGTATTGATATGTATACATGCGCTCTGCAGGCTATGACGCGGCAGTCGGGGTCCCAGGCGTCTGGGTCAGTGTCGCCGGCATCATCCACTACCCCACTCTGCCTGATCCGTACCCCAAGTGATGTGATTAGTGGGTCGCAATCCTATGTTTGGGCTCGACTGGCCAACATTTGGAAATTGATCTCTAGCTCTGTGGCTAGAATGGCTCCGGCTAAGAGACGGCACCTGTCTCCGGCTGCGCCGGTTATGGTTTTTTATGGTTTTTTTTATTACTGTGATACCCTGGACTGGTCTGATTATTCCCCGCTTGATGAGGGGGAATTGTTGAGGAGTCTGAGGGGTCTGACGATCAGCAGTTGTTGGTGCTGATGCCGATTTTGGGCAGGGGGATACTGTGGATACCCCCAGAGGTCCTGAGTGGCACAGGACAAGTTTATAAAGTTTCCACCTTTCCACGCATTTAATCCTGGCCCATTTATTTGAAGTTCTGTTTTTTTTCTCCTCCGGAGGAATCCCGTCCACGAGAAGGGGAATTCTTTGGGACCTCTAAGCCGCGCTTGGAATTCCCAAATCAGATGTTTTTTTATAGCCTTATTCTTAAGGAATGGGAGAACCCTAGTTGGCTTCCTGGTGTTCCACAGGGCTGGGATAGAGAGTATCCTTTTCCAGTGGATGCAGTGAAACGCTGGTCTCCGCCTCCTGAGGTTGACGCTCCTGTGTCGGGGTTGTCCAATAACTCGGTTGCACATTCTCCTGACGCCACCACTCTAATGGATGGTGAGGATAAACGCATTGATCAGATGGCTTGCCATGCCTTTGCCAGTGTGGGTTCGGCCTTGCGGCCGGTCTGTGCCTCTGCGCTTTGACTGTGGCTTCCAGGTATGCGGTTAGGGACCTGTTGAGTGTTTCCCAGCTTGACCTGTCCAGTGATGGATTCGCAGCCCTTAAGAGGTGTAAATTAATCATGTCTTTTGTTTTGGCCGCCATTGGTTGACGCTATTTGCATCTGTAGTAGGACTTTGGCCTTGCTTGTGGCTATTCGGCGAGCAGTTTGGTTGTGCCAGTTACGGGGCTACCCTTCCTGGGGTTGTGTCTGTTTGGAGAAACATTGGATTCTGTGGCGAAGGCAGGCAAGTTACCTCGGCGCAAGACGTAGCGTCGCCCCCCCTTTGGGGGGGGGGCGGGTTCTTTTAACTCTTCTTTCGTGGTGCTAAAGCGGGCTGAGGTTTGGCCTTCTCTAATGTCAGAGGTGATTTCTGGAACAGGGGCTTTCCAAACCCAAGCCTGCTGCCAAGCCAGCTCAGCAATGAGGGGGCGCCCTCACCTTTGCGGGTTTGTGGCTCTCCCTTTCGGGCTGCCCTCAGCACCAAGAGTGTTCACCAAGGTGCTGACGACGTTGATGGTCCTTTTCAGAGCCCAGGGCATTCGCATTGTGCAGTTTTTGGACGACCTTCTCATAATGGCATCCTCTCTCAGTCAGGCGGAGCTAGACACCAGAACGGTGGTGTCAACTATGGAGAGGTTCGGCTGGGTGATCTTCTATCCCTTATCTTCTCTCCCCCCGTACAGGGAGGTCTCCTTTCTGGGCATGACTCTGGATACCCTTCAGAACAGGGTGTTTCTACCTCTGTCCAAATGGGTCCAAATGGTTCAGGATCTGATTCGGCTTCTGCTATCCAATCCTCGTCAGTCTATCCGGCTAGGGATGTGATTGGTGGATTGATGGTAGCATCCTTCGAGGCGGCTCACTTTGTTCAGCTTCTCACGAGGACTCTTCAGCTCCATATTTTTTGGCGGCCTGGGACAAGTGTCCGCTGTCTCTGGATCAATTATTTCTGACCCCCTGGGTTTGGCACTCTTTTCAGTGGTGGCTGGAACCAAGCAATCTGACGAGGGGCAGATTTTTTTTCTGACTCGTTATTGGGAGACGGTCACCACGGATGCCAGCCTGTCGGTTTGGGGGGGGGGGGGGGGGGGGTTCTGGCAGGAACTTTAGTTCCAGGCACTGTGGGGGCCTCAGGAGGCTCACACACCCATCAATGTCTTGGAGCTGAGGGTCATTCGGTTGGTCCTGTCCCGCTTGACTCCTCAATTGCGGGGCTTGCTGGTTCAGGTTCGATCTGACAATTGGACAGCTGTTGCTTACTTTATTCTCCAAGGAGGGACTCGTGGCAGGAGTGCCCTCAGGGAAGGGTTTCTGATTCTTGCATGGGCGGAGAGCAATGTTCCATGGATCTCAGTTGTTTACATTCTGGGAAGGGAGAACGCGGAGGTGGACTCCCTGAGCAGGAGTTCATCTCGCAGAGGGGAATGGTCTCTCAGTCCCATGGTATTCCGGTCCCAAGTGGGGGACTCCGGAGGTGGATCTCTTTGCCTCCCGTCACAATCACAAGCTTCCTGCATTGTGTCTCTGTCTCAGGATCTTCTGGCCCTGGCAGTGGACGCCATGTCTCTGGTCTGGAGGAATCTGGGGTTTTCTGTTTTTTGTTTCTCCCCTTCTCCATGATAGGCAGGAGCCAGCGATCCTGGTGGCTACGACAGTTTTGGTTCGCAGATTTCATTCGGCTGGCAGTAGACCAGTACCGTCTGCCTCTGTTTGCGGATCTGATCCCTCAAGGTCAACCATGTTACCCCAATTTACAAACGCTGGTTTTGACGGCGCGGCTGCTGAATCCTCCATCTTTAAAGAAGAAGGTCTGTCTGCTGCTGGTTAGGACTAGGAAGAGGTCTTCCTCTAACGTTAACTACAGGACTTGGGAGGTCCTATGTTGATTGGTGTGAGGATAGGGCCTTTCCTTGCTGGGTGTTTTCTATTTCTAGGATTCTGGAGTTTCTGCAACATGGTCTGGACTTGGGTTTCCAGCTTAGTACTTTGAAGGGGCAGGTCTCGGTCCTGGCGGTCTTCTTTCAAAGGTCTTTTACTCTTCATCCTTTTGAGCTGTGCAGGATGTTGCGTTTTCCATGCTCTCTCAGAAGGTGGCCTTTTTTTTTCAGAAGGGTACACAAACCCGCACATTGTCATCACTAGTAGGGGACACCTCACACGCCACACACAGCCGGGCTTGTCCCGAAGGAAACCCAAGCACATTATGCTGAGAAGCCTCCATATGGTGATTATCGCAGCCACTGGCCAATAGGGATTTACACAATAAAGTCACCCGGGATGCCCCGATAACCCGCTAGGGAAGTGGGAGGTAAAGGCAGAGTAGGCCTCTAATAGCAAATGAAAAGAGGGGATAGGCCAGGAGAAACCACAATTAAGTTTGACCCGCCTGCAAGACATAAACAGAAAGGTCCCGTAAGCGGTATGCATACACCACAACATATAAAGATAAGCCAGCCCGCAGGGGCACTTACAGACCGCGGTAGGTAGAAGCCAGCCACGCAGCACGAGAAGGCAAAATGGCGCCCGCAGATACCTCGAGGGGCGGGCCGCGGAGACAGTGATGCGGAACGCGGCATCCGCAAGGCCTGCCCCCCCCAAAGAGCGCAAAGGTGCCCACGTGACCAGGTCCGCCAATGATGGCGCGGCAGCGCCTGAGGTAAAGTCGACGCTGACCACGGAACGCCGTTCAAGCGCGCGCGGCAGCTGCATTTTTAAAAGCAACCAGTGCAAACACACGTGCGGCAACAAAAGCCAAGCTATACCACGGAAAAATAAAAGTGAAGAATGCACCTACAACACACACGCACACAACCCCCCCCCCCCCCCCCCCCCCGAAAAAAACCAGGGAGAGCGAGGGAGGACAGCGGCCAACCTAACAGGAGCAGATGGATGAGGGGCAATAGCGCGGGAGGGGCATCCCATAAGGCTCACCATGGGCCTATACTGCCTACCCTTTGGTGGGGGATTGCGGTCGGAGCAGCGCTCCTTAAGCACCCGACAACAGTGCAGCCTACCGTCACCCGACCAGTGCAGCCAAAGTTGGGAGGCATGAAAAAGGAGAAACGGGTGGGAATAGTCCGACAGGGCCGCAGGCTAATAGCCCCGCTTACCTGCGAGTAGAGAGCCATCTTCTTGTCATCGCAGCGCCGACTGCAGAGAAGAACTGGGAATTTTGTGGAAGGTTCCTGGAATATAAGGGGCCGGGAGGAGCCACTTTTTTGCTGTCTCTGCAGTCCAGCGCCATCTTGTGGATGTATAACCCAAACGTAAGGAACTACTCTCTGGAGCAGGACGTGCTGTATACTTAGAATACTACAATTCTGTGAAACTCAACTGTAGAATTGTTTTTGAGTATATCCAGTCCAGGTCGTCCCACCCCGCCCTTGTTTCATTATCTCTTGTTTGCCTGTTATGGAGATTGCCATTTTTTATTCTTGGACTTGAGTCCTTAAGTCTTGTTTAGAGACAGTACAAGCTGAAGCTATGTGACGTAACATGGTTTCTTGGCCTCCCGGCCTTTCTCCTCTTTTACGGCTTTTTAACCACTGGGGAATGATAGAGGGACACCTGCCTTTATAGGGGGCCGGGAGGAGCGACAGCTTTTGATCTTGCAGTCGAGCGCCCCCTGGGGGCGAAATACCCGCATGTCATCACTGGGACGACCTGGAATGGATATACTCAAAAACAATTCTACTTCTAGGTGAGTTTCACAGAATTGTATTTTTTTTTACTGATAACCGCTAATAACTGTTAATGTTACTTTCTTCTAATTAAGCATCTAATCCTTTTTTGAAGCCTTCAGTGGTTGATGCTGTAACAAGCTTTTGTGGGAGGCTATTCCACAGATTTATAGTTTTTAGTGGTGATCACTAAAACGAAGTGGTAGTTTACCTGTAACTGTCTTTTGAGATATAGCTCCCCGCAGTTTCTGTGGTGTCTTACCTCTCCTCCACCTTCCTTTTTTCCAGCAGAGATTGTTCTAGGCTCATTTGACTTTCATTTAATTCCCCCAGTAAAGAGGTGACTTGAGCTTTGACAGAAACCTTCTCGTCAGCAAGTTGCTACCAGAAAAAAGAAAAAAGGAAGGATTATACTTGGAGGCTGCCAACACCGGACATTTTTCATAACTTCATTTTACAATTCTAGGTTTTTCATTGTAGCATGTAAGTATTGTGAAAGCTGACCCTTCTACAGGTCTTTACATAAACAGATACCAGAATGCCAAGTGGAAAGATGGTGGTTTGAAGGCTTCTGTAAAATTAAGCTTTAAAAACATTCAACAGAACTGCAGCTGGGAAGGCCAACTACATGACACGGAGAAAAAAAGCCAGCCATAGAGCAACGCAAGGGGTGCCATATACCCTTTGAGAGTCTCTTTATATGCACATATTGCAGGTGACCTGCAGGGTTTCACACAGCAGGGCATCTCAAATTGGGATGCCCAAAATTAAAAGTGAATATCCTGGGTTTTGGTCCACTTTAAACAAACATTATCAGGAAGGACTTAAAGAATTGCTTCATTTTCCTCTTATAATTTCTCTTTTTTATGCTGACCAACTATTTACATATATACAAGCTCCACTAGGACTATGGCATCCGAGAAACTGAAGCAGATAGGAAGGGCCTGACGCCTTGGAGTGGAATACGAGAGAAAATACATTTTTGTGATTCTCACCTGTAGAACTGATTCCTCTTTTCTTCCTCTCCAGGGCGTCAGGCCCTCCCTATCTGCGCCAGGAAGTCAGGAATGAATGGGACCTCCAAAAGCAGTGCCCTTCAGGATGGGATCCCAAGTGATCTGAGGGGGGCTTACCCTTATTTCGCCAGAAAGATTTGGCCTTGTTCTGGGACTTGTTCTAGGAACCTCTACCACTGCAAAAAGGCCAAGTATGGAAGGGGAGAACTGCATGTCTAGACTAGGACTATGTGGCCTATAGATATGCACAAAGACTTATTAAAACACTCAAGACCCCTCCACAACCAGGAACATAATCTTGCAGAGCTATTCATTTGAGATATTAATCAACAGTGCCACATAAGGTCAGTCTGGCCGTTGAATACAGGAAGGAAGAAGGGATACCGAGGAGGCTGTGTGGTGACTGAGGAAAGACAAAGCAGCAAGATTACACCAGGACCTGACAGAGCTGTTACACTATGACAAATTAAGTCTTGTGCAGATTTCAGGTCTACATTATTATTTACTAAATTACTCTAGAAGCTTTACACATGCCCATTAGCTGGACTTCTTTAAAGCTGACCTAAATCTTACAGCAGCCCTCAGGCCCCCCATCCTCCACAAAAATCATGAGTAGCCTAAAATTCCGGAAGGCATTATCTTTTCTAATATGTGCCCAAGGTGTTGCATGGCAGCTAGAAGCATCGAAGCATATGAGAAGAACTGCAATAGTAATAAGCTCCTATTCTAGCAAAGGCTAGCTCAGGGGACAGGCAGTCCCGAGTCAAGCAGCCTTCCTCTGGTATATGGTATATTTACATACCTGGTAGCCCTTATTCTTCTTCCTTCCAGTGAAAGAAAGAAACAAGCCTGACTGGAATCTATTGGTATAATTAACCCATCTTCTGGCTGTTTTGAATTTCTATCGTTAGACCATTTTTCACAGTAGACCCGCTTTAAGTCGCTTACCTGTAGCTGCCTTTGATTTTCCACTTCCTGCAGTTCTAGCTGCTCTTTAAGGTCTGATGCCTCCTGCTGGAGCTTTTTGACCAGCTCCTGTAACTCTGTGTTCCTGGAAAAACCAATAATAACCAAACTTCAAATAAACTATGTATAATAAATGCATATAAATAGAAAGTTTCCCCTACTGGGGATCTGAGCAAAGAAAAAACACTTTCTGTTTAAGCTGAACATAGAAGAAAGCCCTGCATGATAGCTGGGATTTGGTGAGGGGATACAAGGTAAGGAGAACCTTCTTAATATAGAAAGTATTCACATGGCACATACAGACCTAAAAACTACTCTTAGGGAGTAGACAGGATAACTTTTTAATTTAAAAACACGTTTTGTTATGTTAGTTCAGAAAGAACATGCATAATAAATAATGTGCATCAAGATACTGTGGTCATTTAAGTCATCAGGCTACAATGAAGCATCTATGTAAATTTAGTCACAGCACTCGTCTTACAAAAGACTTAAACAATGTAACATGTCTTTATACCGTCATCATTTACAATCAGTTTTTCAGAGGCTAGGCACCCTATGCCATAAAGAACCTTTGTATTTGACCACATCAAACATTAATCCATAAAAATACAGTTTATTTCATATCCATTACAAACCTCTCATATTATACATGATTCTTTAGAAAGACAACAATAAGATATAATCTCATATGTTACATAATTTTCTTCCATTCAATATTTCAGCGGTTTTCTTTCTTAGACGCGCCGTGGGACCAGAAAGAGGCGAGTTGACTGCGGTAGTCTGGGGGGTTTCACACAGCAGGGCACCTCCGATCGGGTTGCCCCCGGGGAAAGGACCAAAACCCAGGATAGTCAAAATCCTGGGTTTTGATCCACTTTAAGGAGTACCTACACTCTCCCTGCCAGCTTAGTCCTGATTCACGGGGACACTAAACTAGCCCTAACCTACCCCCTAATGTTATCCTGCATTAGAAAGATACCTTTATTTAGTGGAGCTCTATCTGATGGGGGAGAGGAAACAGATGCACACTCCAGTAAGTGGGTGGATGAGAGAAGGGAAGTAAAGTTTTCTGTTGTGGGGGTTCCTTCACAAGTTCTTGACCACTCTACATTTTATTGTTCTGACAAGAATGAATGATGAAAATCCTTATTGAAGAGCCCAAAAAGTCACAAGGCTTAACCATATACAAAGCCTACTTACTGTCTCTCTACCTCCTGGAGCTTCTCTAGACACTGTTCATTCTTCAGATTTCTAAAAGAGAAAAAAAAACAGGCGGACGTGAGCCCTCATATCAGGCACAAAACAGAACTGTATGCCCAACCCCACCAATCTCTCATGAGTCAGGCCTGGGCCCATTTTGTCCAAGGATGTCAGCATCTATACTTTGCTGAGTCTTACTCTCTTTCTTGCCTCCACACATTTTTCTCCAGGGATTGGGCCAGGAGGAGGATCTTTCCCAACATGGGTTGACCATGTTGCCCATGTTACTAGTGGCATGTGCCAGTCTAGCAGCTGCAACTATCCCTTTTGTGCATGCGTTGAGCCCTTGATGTCCGCAGATGGCATCACAAAGTTGGTGCTACATGCATAAGTGGGCTTTGCATGTCATGACAAGAGCAAGATGAAAGGTGCAAATGCCGGCACTTAGTTGAAAACAGTGCTTTATGTTGTGCATTTTTATGTAGCAAGTGCATTCGCTGAACCGGGGGGGGGGGGGGGGGGGGGTGTCAGTGGGATCAATGGCTCTAATTATTTTATTAAATTAATCTGTAATGTAATGTAGCCCAACTAAATAAAGCTGAACCACAACAATTGTCAACCCAGATCATATAATGCTGCCAATCACTCGTTAAAAGGAGGTGGGTGGGGCACTCAGTAGGACTAGGAATTCAGTATCTCACACTGGAAACTCACCTGTCCCCTGTACCTTGCAGGGTTTCAGTTTCAGTAATTGCCATCCGTACTGCAGGTTCCTCCTACAACAAGATAAAAACTTCAGTGAAAACAAACAGGAAGAGCATTAAACAAGCACATTGATCTACCAATCCCTAATCCAACTTCTGACCCTATCTGTGGCTGAAGCCCCAGGAATTCCAATCCGAACTAGCTCCAGATTCAGTTACTCTTCCTTCAGCGCTTCAGCTACATCATCCTGTGTTGGGAAAACCGTAATCACATGGTTATATAATTATGTGATTAAACATTTCTTTTTGTTATTCTAAATTATAAACTTGAGGTTTATAATTATGTGTACAGCCTTACAGGAACTATTACTACTAAACTTGATCACATGCTCCACCCTCACAGAGTCTTGTGGGTTGCAGCAATCCCTGTTTCAGCACTGTCAGCTCTGGTGTCAAGAGCGCACTGGCCAGCCAAGCCTTATGTGTCCATGCAGCTAGCCACAAGGGAGTCACATGAGCGTCCACTGCCGCTGTACTATCAGCAGTTGACGCACACACATGCACGTTTTACCTGGCTACACTACACTACACTGCCTAAGCTTTTGAACGTTTTTACTGTATCCATCATTACTACCTCCTCTGGCAGCGAGTTCCATAGTCTCACTGCTCTTACAGAGAAGAATCCCCTCCTATGTCGGTGGAGAAAGCACCTTTCCTCTAACCTTAGTGGATGCCCCCGGGTTATGGTTACACTCCGGGGTATAAATAGATTGTGGGAAAGATCTTTGTATTGACCCCGAATATATTTATACATAGTTATTAGATCACGCCTCAATCGTCTTTTTTCTAGACTAAATAAACCTAACTTGGACAATCTTTCCGGGTACTCTAGCCCCCGCACTCCTTTTATTAACTTTGTTGCCCTTCTTTGAACGTGCTCTAGTTCTGATATGTCCTTCTTAAGCACAGGTGCCCAGAACTGTACACAGTATTCCATATGAGGTCTGACCAGTGACTTGTACAGGGGTAAAATTATGTTCTGGTCATGAGCACCTATGCCCCTCCTGATGCACCCCATGATCCTATTTGCCTTGGCAGCAGCTGCCTGGCATTGATTACTACAGTTAAGCTTATTGTCAACTAAAACCCCTAGGTCCTTCTCCATTGTCGTTTTACCAAGTGTTTCTTTATTTAGTGTGTAATCATGACACAGATTTCTCCTTCCCATGTGCATAACCTTACATTTATCTGTGTTAAACTTCATTTGCCATTTAACTGCCCATGCTTCCAATTTATCTAAATCTGTTTGTAGCTGCCTGCTGTCCTCTTGTTTTAATTACTTTACTCTGCTTAGTATCATCTGCAAAGATTGAGACTTTACTGTTTAATCCATACCCAATGTCATTTATATATATATTGAAGAGAATTGGTCCCAGAACTGACCCTTGTGGTAGCCACTAGTAACAGTGACCCAATCTGAGTGTGTACCATTGATAACCACCCTCTGCTTCCGATCATTAAGCCAATTTCCCACCCATCTGCACACGTTTTCCCCCAGTCCAAGCATTCTCATCTTTTGTACCAGCCTTTTATGTGGCACAGTATCAAATGCTTTAGAAAAGTCAAGATATGTGATATCCAATTACTCCCCCTGATCCAATCTTGAACTTACCTCCTCATAAAAGCTGATTAGGTTTGTCTGGCAGGAGCGATTCCTCATAAATCCATGCCGATATGGAGTAATAAGGTCATTTTCCCCAAGGTGCTCCAGGATAGTATCCCTTAAGAAACCTTCAAACAGCTTGCCCACCACAGATGTTAAGCTTACCGGTCTGTAGTTCCCAGGTTCCCCCCTAGATCCCTTTTTGAATATTGGCACCACATTTGCCAAGCGCCAATCCCTCGGAACAGACCCTGTAGTTATGGAATCCACAAAAATTAGAAATAACGGCTTGTCTATTACTGTACATAACTCCCTTAAAACACAAGGATGTAGGTCATTTGGTCCCGGTGAATTATCGATTTTTAATATGGACATTCAAATTCCCAACATTGGATGTAATTAAAAAATCATGCTGGAGTGATGAACATCTCAACCCGTTTGGATTGCTTTATTTTCTATGGCATCTGCTGCTAAATGACTATTTATGGGTCTATAACATATTCATACCTCCCAACTTTTAAGAATGGGAAATCAGGACAATATGTAAATTAAGCCACACTTCCTCATTGATTGATTGGAGATACATTGTAACAGTTACAATAATAGAAACACTTTGAATGGGCAAATTAATAATTTATTGATGCAGATCTGCATGTTACACCTCAAAGGCAGACAAAGGAGAACAAGCTCTGAGCTTTGGGCTAACCTGATCCTGGCTGTAGCTGATCACACGCACCAATCCCAGAGGTGGCCACGCCCACTTGCTCATTGTCCAATCCCAACAGAGGCCACACCCACTCACACTGGAGAGCGGCAGCTCATTGCAGGACGCACTAGCGGAGACGTCTGCCCACACTGAAAAGGGAATGGAGCAGTGGGTGACGGTAGAGGATGCAGTTGTGTGTTCCCGGGACGGTCCCATCCAATCCGTGACGGTTGGGGGGTGTGCATATTACATTGTCTGGAAGCCAATTGCCATTCCACTGGCTGAGAGTTCTTTTCATGCATGTTGGGTTTCTTTTTAATGCATGGCTTGTTTAATAAAACGTAATACATTTGTTTAACTACTTCTACCCTGCACTAAGATCATCACAGAAAAAAAATAATGCTTGAATGCAAAGAACATTTTTTCTCGGCAAAAGATTAGTGGATGTTTGGAACCGACTTTCAACAGGTGAGATAGATCAGTCAACAATAGGTAAATGTGAAGCCACAGGCCAGAAACAGACTTGGAAACTGGGACTAAAAGGAAGGTTACATTTGGGGGTAATTAAAGTGGTATTGGATATTTTTTTTGTAATTCAAGGACATACTTGAAACAAACACTTTGTTTATCGTCAGACAATGAAATCATCAATCATGACAGACCTTTCTTAGACCTTTAGAACTGCTATTGCCAGCTCCCCTGTGGCCACTGGTGAGATGCTCCTTAAACAGTTACAGTAAGGCAGAAAGCCTGGGCTAATTTTCTGGCAAAAAGCCAGAACTGAGAGATCCAGAATGAAGGTTACCACAGTGCATATGAGAGAGGTAGATGGAGTTTCAGTTGGTCCTGATCATAGGTCTGATGAAAGTGTCTATGATTAAGAACCCACAAAAGTTTGAAAAGCATCACTCCCTCTTTTCCAGGTATACAGCACGGCTTGCTTTATTTCAATTCTTCCCATTTGGGTAATCCGCCACAAGGTGGCGCAGTTGACTGCAGAAAGACTTGTGGCTCCTCGTGGCCCATAAAAAAGGCAGGAATTACCCAGAGTTTCTCTGCAGTCCTGACAGCGAAGACAGAAGATTTTCTCTCTCTGGTTATTCGCAGGGCCCCATGGTGCCGCGCTCACCGCCGCTGACGGCCTCTTGTCTCTCCCCGCCGCTGCGGGCGCATTGCGCTCCGTGGCGGGGGACGCTGAGGAGGAGTGCCCTCCTCCACAGTTTTCCGGGCACCATTTTCTGGCTCTCGGCGCCCGGAGTACTTGGGGAGTACGTGCGTTTCTCGGAGTTTCCCGGAGTACGTGCGTTTCTCGGGGGGCGGGGCCCGAGATGACGCTGCCCGTGTCGTCATCGCGCGGCCCGCCCCTCGAGGTTCCCTGCCGGCGCCATCTTGTCCCCGCGCCTGTAGATCTCTGCGCCTGGGGGCCCGCTGCTTGGGGGGATGCTGCTGCACACGGTGCCCAAGACTGACAGCTGCTGTGGGACGCCACCCGGACCCTCCTCACTCCTGCCGCGGTTCCGCTGCTGGCCTTCACCTATAGTCGGTCCGTGAGTCCGCTCCTTTTTTCTTCTACATTGGGGCTATTAGTTGCATGTGCTGTGGGATGCTCATTGTCTTCTCATAATTATGTCTTTCAGACGGGCCTTCTGTTTGTGGTTTCTCCCGGTCCAATAACCCACCCACCCAGTCCCTTTTTACCGTAGGGCATCACTTGGAGGCATCCCGGGTGGGGCCTGTTAGCCCTTCTCCCATGCTCGCCGATTGTGCCTCATTGATAAATCGCCATATGGAGGCTTCTGGGGATAGCGAGCTTGGGGGCCCTTCGGGGCAAGCTAGGCTGTCTCATTTGCGGGGCATCCCCTTTGAGTGGTAGCGGCGCGGTTTGCGTTCCGTGCGCCCAAATTGTCATTGCGGAACAGGTTGGGCCGAGCGCTTCTCTATCTAGTCCTGTTCTACCTGCGGCTTCGCCTCCTCCTCCGCGACTGCATTTAGCTTCCAGCGAGGGGGAAGCCAGTAGGGGGTCTCATTCGGACCTGGCGCTGCGCGTGCCCAGCATCAAGCGGCAACTGGCTCGTCCGGCCGCCGGCAAGGCCTCTAGCAAAAGAGGCACCTGGATACGGACTTGTCCCTCTTTGCCAATGATGATGAGGTTTATGATATCTATGGCGGCCGTGACTCCATGGAGGAGGGGGAATCCGTGATTCCGATTCCTCTGGGGATTGTCATGGCGAGTATGTTAGCGACCCAGGGTCCTCCTCTGACGAGGATTCTTGGCTCCCAGATACAGATCTGCTTTTGTCGGCCGTGTTTGATACATTACACATTGTCCCCCGTAAGGCAGCAAAGAAGAAGCAGGGTAATCTCTTCCGCCCTGACAAGCAACGCTTAGAGAGTTTCCAGAGAAGGGACATTTTTTCCAATATGGTCCTCACAGAATGGGAACGGCCCAACAGGTTGCCCTCGGTGCCCAAGGGACTGGATAGAAGGTATCCCTTCTCGGCTGACTTGGTTCGCCGCTGGTCTTGTCCCCCCGAGGTGGACGCCCCCATCCTGGGGCTGTCTAATACTTCTATTATGCCACCCCCTGACACCACTACCTTGCGCGACAATGCAGATCGGCGTATGGATCAGCTAGCTTGTCATGCCTTAACCTTTGTGGGGGCGGGCTTATGCCCGGTCTGTGCCGCGGCTATTGTTGCCATTGCAATTAAGAAGAGGGTTAGGCGCCTTGCTGAGGCCGCCAGATCTCGCAAGCGAGCGGATGATTACAAGGAACTTTTGCTTTGCTCTGACTTTATTGCCTTTGTGCCGTCTACCATGGAAGATGTTGTCTGGCTCGGTGGCAGGGCCTCTGCCCTGTTGGTTGCCATGCGTCGGTCCGTCTGGCTACGTCAGTGGGCGGCTGCCGCTGCGAAGTTCCTTACCGGGCTTCCCTTCACAGGACTCCGTCTGTTTGGGGAACGTCTTGATATTTTGACCAAGGACGGTCGGCTCCCTCAACGGAGAAAGCATTCTCTGCCCTTTCAGGGGTCCTCTTCATTTCGCCCTTCCCGTGGGCGATGTGGGTCTTCCTTCCCAGGTAGCCGCAGAGATTCTTGGGGTCGGGGTAGATCCCATGGTCGCCCTGGTCTCTCCCGGGGATCCAAGCCCAAGCCCCCCACCAATGCCCCTCAGGCATGAGGGGGCGCCCTTACCCTTCCAGGTGGGGGGGGCGGCTTCGGCTCTTTGCTCACGTCTTGAGACAACGCGTCTCGGATCGGTGGATCCAGAAGGTGGCATCCTCCGGTTCAAGATAGAGCTAGCAGCTTGGCCGCCCCCAAGATTCCTCCGGTCCTGGATTTCCCAAATTCCCGCGTCGGTGCAGGGCCTGAGGTTGGCCATCCAACATCTTCTGTCATCCGGGGTGGTTTGCCCGGTGCCTCTTCAAGAACAGGGTCGGGGGTTCTACTCCAATCTGTTCACGGTGCCCAAGAAGGACGGCTCCCCGAGACCCATTCTGGATCTAAAGGGTCTCAACAAATTTGTCAGGTTCAAACATTTCCGCATGGAGACCTTACGGTCGGCGGTGAGCTCCCTTCGGCCAGGCGACTTCATGACCATGGTGGACATCAAGGATGCCTACCTGCATGTTTCTATATTCCTGGGACATCAGAGGTTCCTGAGGTTCGCTCTGGGGGATCAACACTACCAGTTTGTGGCCTTGCCGTTCGGTATCACCTCGGCCCCTCGAGTGTTCACCAAGGTGCTGGCGGGTGTCATGGCCCTCCTGAGGAGCCAGGGCATTCGCATTCTTCTTTACCTGGACAACCTATTGATTGCTGCTCCATCTTTTCATCAGGCCGAGAGGGATACTCAGGTGGTGGTGTCCAGTGGTGTCTGGGGATGCAGTTAGTGGTGCATGGTGCATGGCCTCATGGTGTCTTGCTTTGAGGTGGTTCCCTTTGCCCAGTTCCACATGAGACCTCTTCAGTTGACTCTCTTAACCGTTTGGGATCGGAAAGTCAGGAGTCCCTGGAGCAGGAATTCGCTCTGTCCCCTCTGGCCAGACAGTCCCTCTCGTGGTGGTTGGACTCGAGGAATCTTCTAGTGGGCAGGTCCTTCCTACCTCCGTGCTGGGAGATTGTCACCAAGGACGCCAGTCTGACCGACTGGGGAGGGGTTTGGCAATCGCTGAAGTTCCAGGGCCAGTGGGGCCCTCAGGAGGCCCACGCGCCTATCAATCTCCTGGAATTGAGGGCGATCAGGCTGGTTCTCCTCCAGTTGACTCTCCACCTACGGGGTCGGGCGGTCCAGGTCCGTTTGGACAATCAGACGGCTGTCGCTTACATCAATCATCAGGGCGGGACTCGGAGCAAATGAGCACTCAAGGAAGTGTCCCTGATCTTGTCTTGGGCAGAGGAGGATGTTTCCTGCATCTCGGCGGTTTACATTCCAGGGGTGGAGAACCAGGAGGCGGACTCCCTGAGCAGGGGGACATCTCATCTGGGGGAATGGTCTCTCAGCAACAGGATCTTTCTCGCCCTGTGTCGCCGCTGGGGTCAGCCGGACGTGGACCTCTTTGCGTTCCGTCACAATCACAAGCTTCCCAAATTCGTCTCCTTGTCAAGAGATCCTCTGGCCTTCGCCACGAACGCGCTAGCAATTCCTTGAACGGAGTTTCGACTGCTCTATGCCTTTCCTCTGATGGGTCGCGTGCTGCACAACATAGCACAGGAGGGGGTACCGAACATTCTGGTGGCCCCCCACTGGCCGAGGAGGGTATAGTTCGCGGACGTCGTCCAGATGGCGGTGGATCAGTACATCATGCCCGACGATCCAGAGCTTCTCACTCAGGGACAGCTGTGCCATCCTTATTTACAAACGCTGGCTTTGAAGGCTTGGCTGCTGAAACCTCCATGCTGTTGGATAAGGGTTTACCAGCTTAGGTAGTCAGTACTATGATTCAGGCTCGGAAGAAATCCTCTTCCATGATTTATTACAGGGTCTGGCATGCTTACATTGCCTGGTGTGAATCTAAGTCTTTTCCTTGTCGCACGCTTCAGTTTCTTTAATATGGTCTGGAGTCGGGTCTACAACTGAGTACCCTTAAAGGACAGGTTTCGGCTCTGGCAATTTTTTTCCAAAGATCCTTTGCTAATCATAGGCTTATCAAAAGTTTTTTCCAAGGAGTTACTCATGTACGCCCGCCACATAAGCCCTTGCTACCGTGAATTTGGTGCTTTCTGCTCTCCAGGGTCCACCATTTGAACCCCTGTGCGATGCATCTCTATCCACTTTGACTCTTAAGGTGGCCTTCTTGGTCGCTATCACTTCGGTGCGTCGTGTCTCAGAATTGGCGGCGCTTTCAATGAAGCCTCCATATTTTGAGCGACATCAGGATAAGGTGGTGTTCCGGCTTACACTGGAATTCTTGCCCAAGGTTGTATCTGCCTTTCATCTCAATGAGGACATTGTCTTGCCTTCTTTGTGTCCTGCCCCTTCTAACTCTAAGGAACGGAACTTTCATTCACTCGATGTGGTTAGGGCGCTCAAATATTATTTGGTCGCCACAGAATCTTTTCGTAGGTAGGATGCCCTGTTCGTCCTCCCTGCTGGGCCTAGGAAGGGCTTGCCTCCAGCCAAATCCACTATCAGCAAGTGGATCAGACAGGTGGTGGTGCAAGCATACTCTGCCAAGGGGAAGGAACCTCTTTTTCGTGTTACTGCTCACTCCACTAGGGCTATTGGTGACTCTTGGGCTTTTCAGCACCAGGCCTCCGTTGAACAAGTTTGTAAGGCCGCTACTTGGGTTTCCATTCATACCTTTTCTAAGTTTTACAAGGTTGATGTTAGGGCCTCAGCTGATGCTGTTTTGGTCGCAAGGTGCTTCAGGCGGTAGTGTCTTGAACTGCCTGCTGCTGCTCTCTGGGGATCCCACCCTTCTTCATGCACACTGCTTTTAGATGTCCCAAATGTGAAAAATTGAAATGAAGCAAGCCATGCTGTACACCTGGAAAAATACACATTTTTTGATTACTCACCTGTAGAATTGTTTTTACGGTGTACAGCACGGCTTTCTTCATCCCTCCCTTGTTATCGTTATCCTCTTTTGTCTTGTTATGGTGATTTTTGTTGAGAGAGTTATTTTTTAGTGGGGCTGCGTTTTTTGTTAACATGGTCTTTGCTGCCTGGCTTCTTGCATTACTGCTTTTCAAACAGTGGAGTCTCTGGGTAATTCCTGCCCTTTTTATGGGCCGGGAGGAGCCACAAGTCTTTCTGCAGTCAACTGCGCCACCTTGTGGCGGATTACCCAAATGAGAAGAATTGAAATAAAGCAAGCCGTGCTGTACACCGTAAAAACAATTCTATAGGTGGCTTATCACAGAATTGTATTTTTATCCGAGCCAGGATGATGGCCACGTGATTAGAATGTCTTAATTAAAATAATACAAGTCAAATCATTTTAACAAGGGATAATATGCTGGCACTGTGATTTATACTTTCCACCAAAATTGGTTGTACTACTTGTCAGTCTTTGATGTTTCATGACTGCAGGGCCTGGGCGTCACTATTACATTAGACTCTACAAACAGGAGAAACAGCATTCTCATTGATGTATTCTCTTGTACACCTGATGTCATATGGCCAAAAATGAGCCATTTTTGGCCAGAGCCAGATGCAGATTTTGTAAATAAGGTAAACAATGCGGCAAAAAGGTTGCCAATAACACTTAGGGGACAGGACAAAAAAATGTAAGCCTCAGTATTACTCTTGCCATTGATGTAATTGTAAAGAGACTTGAGTTCTCACCTGGCTGGCTCGGAGTGGCCCCATGTGATCTCGTGCTGACTCTCTGATGGTTTCACATATACTAGGGGTCAGCGTCTCACAGGAGGACAGAGAGCTTGCGGGGCTGTTAGCCTATTGACACAGATACAGCACAGAAGTCAGGCAGGGGCCAAGCCGAGATGTCAGATAGAGAAAGCAGCACAGGGGAAATTGTTTCATTATACATTTGTCAATCAATGGAGATTTGAGGGAGAGAGAAAAAAGGGACCGGAAACCGGAACATCACCTTTTAAAAAAAAAAAAAAAAAAAAATATGGGTGTTGTTTCGAGCACAGGGGGGCATACCAATTGCAGATGCCCCCATGCATGTTAACAGAGCAGAAGGGGGGGAAAATCATACCTTTCTCTTCTGTCCCCTGGAGAAACCCAGGGCTCAGATTAGCAGGCATGGTCAATTGGTTGCCAGCACTCGGACTGAAACTTGGCTGGCCGGCACCCGTGTGACCATGCCGTCAATCAGAGCACTGGATTTCTCTGTTTCTCTGGGGGACCAAGGAAAAAGGAAAGCTCTCTCCTGTTCTGTGCCATTAACACGCAGGGGAGCACCCGCAATTGGAACACCACCTATGTTGTTCCGGTAGAAGCTCACAGAGATGCGCAGGTAAACAGGGTAACCTCATGCTGGTGGGAGAATCTGACCCTATTCCTAAAATCAACTTTTGATCAAAATTATACCTGGTTAGTCAGGGGAGTGAAAATTGGAACTTGCCTATAATTTTCTATTTTGATTTGATTATGTTATGATTAAGTTGCAAGCAAATCGAAGCAACAAGTAGCATGTGCAGAGCAAAGTGTTAGATGCAAAGAACTACAATAATTGCTTGTCAGGAGAAGACTCTAAAATCATTAAATAAATAAAACACTGTGTCTATCTGGTTGTTCATTAAACTAAACATAAAAACTCAGCAACAGGACAGGTCCTGGTCCTTAGTGAGTCAGCACCCATAAACCCAGAGTCTCCTTAGAACCATATGAAATCCCACTAACTACTTTCTCTTTCTTCTGGCATCAGCAGCTTGTCTTTCCAGAAGTCAAATTCTTTTTTTCGACTTAAAACAGAATTTATCATTGAATGGTTTCCCGGGGGGTTTCTTATCAAATGAGAGGGGGGGGGGGGGGCACTTTCTGAATTTATGGTATCCTGTTGTGTGACCAATTAAGACGCCCTCGAACCCTGGATAAATGTGACAGCTGCAGGGAGGCCCCATAGGGAACCTTAAAACCATAATGATATTATTGGTATTTGACCCATAACCACACACAGCCTTCCATAGTCTAAAAGCAAACACTTACCAATGAAAAGAAGAGGTTTGGGTTAAACATTAGTATTCATGAATGCTGGCCATGTTAAACAAGGAAGAATTTGGTTTATGTGCATAGCCATAGTCAGATGTGGCTTACGACCTAAACATCATTTTGGCCAACAGGTGGTAGTGGCATCACACTGCAAACAATCTTCTGTAAACTTTAAAGCAGGCTTACCTCTCCATGTCAAACCCATCTACCCTCCCCTTATAAACGTCATGAGAACCTAGTTTATTAACTAGCCTGTTGGCCCCATCAGCAGACTCTGCATAGGCAGCCCTTCTCCTTTAACTAGATGCAAAGCAGCCTCAAGAATCTCCTTAGCCTGGCCTGACATAGGTTCTTTATCCTAAAAGGCCAGAAGCCATTGTATGTACTGCTAAATAACAGCATATAATAAAAATACACTATCATACCATTTCACATGGCCTTTTCTGTAGATTTTGAGTACAAGGGTCCTCAGAAGCCACTCGGTCAGTTTTTGCAGTTAGTTGCTCTCTCGATAACTCCTCAGCTGTTTGCCGTTTCACAGCTTCAAGCTGAGCTTGCAGAGAATCTCGCTCCATTGTCAGTTTCTGGACCAGGTTTTTTGCCTCATTGAACTTGTATGCAATGAATTCACGTTCCCTCCTCTGGGAATTCTGCAATCCCCCCATCTCATTGTGGCTCTTGCGTAACATGATGTTACTCTGCTCCAAAGCCACTGGTAGAAAAAAAAAGGGACAGAAATGATGACAGAAAAAAAAAAATGCAGAGTTTAGCAAATCTTTTATGGACCAACTGGGGAGATTTAATGAGCAGCAATTGTGGTCAAAAGCTCAATGACAATCATTCTTGCAGACCAAGCCTAAATCCATGTGTAGTTTATCAAACCCCACTGGAATGGCTCATTCAAATCTTGAGCTGAATGGGGCCTTCCTATAACATGCCATCTAATTCTTTGACAGAAATTACAGAGGGAAACTTTGGAGAGATATTTATCTTTTTTGCCTTGAAAACAATCCCCCACATCCACCCTTCTTTGACAGACACCACTAAAATTTTAGTGCATGCCCTGGTCATATCCTAACAGGACTACTGCAAGACTCACCTCTTTA
Organism: Gastrophryne carolinensis; assembly: GCA_027917425.1. Lineage (NCBI taxonomy): Eukaryota > Metazoa > Chordata > Amphibia > Anura > Microhylidae > Gastrophryne > Gastrophryne carolinensis. Next base: position 163,261,572 of record CM051235.1, on the reverse strand, counting down.
CCTTTACCAACATACATCATCTCTCTCTTCCAGGCTGACAGTACCTTCACTGCCTGCCACAGAGCATTTTAATACTAACCTCCCCTTTCTCCCATATGCCTCTTTCTCATATTCTTTGGAATGCCTGCCCACCTGCCCTGGTCTTACCCTGGCCCTCCAAGCTTTCAAAACTTATTTAGGCAAGGAAACAACATGGTTTAATCAACTATCCCAATAACCTCCAGCTCTGATGCTGCCCTGAGGGCACATGCAGCCAAACTCAAAACAGACCATTTGCGATCCTTTGTAGTCACCTTCTATTCCCAGCCCAGTACCCTAAAACAGCCTGTGTTTCTTTTTTGCCCAAAGTTCCTAACACTAAACGGATGCAATATGATGTTCGAATGGCAGGCCCTATTGCTCCCTGACCGCACAGGTCATTCATTGCAAATGTGCGGCAATTCCATCATTGCCGCACACAGCAGTGGCGATGACTTGAAGAGGCTTTACAGCTAAAACAGGTAGCATTAGCTGGGGGTAGTGTGAAGCAGGAGCAGCAGAAATTGCCAAAAGATGGAAGGAGCCATTCAGGGGTCAGCCTCATCAGTTATAATAACGGAAATAAATCTGAAAGCACTACAATGGCCACATAAACCTCATGTGGCAGTTTGGCTTGTAACTGAACAAATTGTCGCTTGAGAGCACAGGGCAGCACTGCTGAACAGCCAGGGAGCCATTACGGCAAAGGCTTTAGTGTAAAGAAAAAAATACTGATTGTTTTGGGGTACTGTGCTGGGGATAGAAGGATAACATAGAAGGACTGTAAGCTTGTAAATGCAGGGCTTGTATTCAAAACATAGTCTCTGTACTGTATATTTTACTGTCAGTAATTTCTAGTGCTATATAAACAATAATAAAATAGAATTAGGAATACCAAAGTGGGCAGGAGGCGGGCATCGGCACTCATTAGGAAAGGGGACCGCATCAGTCTCTACCCTTCATGATATCCACTATAGCAAAGCTTCTGGGTTGGTCCCCATCAGTTTTGCCTATGGAAGTGGCAACTGAGCAGCCTCCTTCAAATTCTTTATTGCTTTTAGATCTGGACTTGGCACTGCCATGCCACTTAGCAATCTGTCGAGTTTGGAGTTGGCCTTAAGGTTGAACTTAAGGCAGTGGAGTTGTGGCCGAGTTCTATAGCTGGAACAGCTACAAAGACCACTCTTATACACTGAAAATTTAAGTGCGAAGGAAGTAAAAACACTACTAGCTGCTCCCTTTACACATCCCAGACCGGTCCTTTACCAGGCCTATGCAGCTATAGATATAAAACCTACACTATGTGGCCATGAACTCCATACCAATATGTAGCAGAAGCATACAAAATGGCATGCACACCCAATATTCAGAGTTTAATGTAAAGTGGGTGCCACTCCCAAGGCTATATGAGCTATACATCAGGATACACAGTATTGGTGTGCCCCCCTTTTTGTTTGTTTCAATATGTAGCAGAAGGGCAGCATTGTAATTATTAAAGCCATATCTGGGCACTGCACTGTCATGAGATTCTGGAAGCTTGAAACAGTACAGAAGTCACAAAAAGGTATGTATACCTCCACCCACTGGGTAGAAATGAGATATCCTTTATTCTGAGGGCAGTAAATCTATTTTTTCCTTATTAATTATAGGCTTTCCAGTCCAATTTGGCCGACTTCAACCTACGAAGGTGCATCTGAAGGTGGCTAGGTACTCTTGTTACGTAACCTATTATTAATTAACTTTCTTAGGTCTTGCTTACATTTTAGGTCCTGGTTTTCTGTCCACAAGCGTTGAATAGCCTCAGGAGATACTTCTGGTGGCGTAGTATCAGTCTTTCCCAGTGACCCATCCTCAGGGCCATCCTTTGTTTGAACCATTTCAGCAGTCTGCCCTCGGGCGCTCATTCACTGCACGGTGATGCTTAAGGTAGCCAGCTGTATGAAGTAGGAGGAAGAAAAAAATAAAAACAGTCACATCATGTACAATATGTATAATCTAAAACATTTTTTAACAGGCACCCTCTGTTTCTGACTGATATGATTAGACAGTGCACAATCCATATATCAGCAGCTCTGGCTCCGTAATGTCTGCCTTACTTGTTGTGAGCTCTAGAATTGGTTAACCCTTCCGGCCGCAGAGCAAGTATCATTTGCTTCACTTCATGCACTAAAAGGACTGATAAACGGTAAAGCCCGGGCTGATCCGCTTGCTTCAGGCTGTGACAACACTCTTAATCCTCAATGTTGGCTGCAGCTCATCGGCCTTGATTTCCAACCAGTTGCTTTCGCATTCATGGCTCAGCCCTCGCAGCTGACTTCCTTGTGAATTCCCAGGTCATATGACTTGTGCCACCGCCAGAGACTGCATGATGCAACTGTGTGATCTGTGTTGGACTGTTGCTTGTCAAAAGCAACAGTCAAACACAGATCATCATAAAAGAGTAATACTGTGGAAACCTGGGACAGTCCCATTAAAGGGGTCATTCTAATAAATTTACTAAGGGAAAACAAGGTGGAGGTGGAATACACTGCAATCCATCTGTGTAGAATGAGAAGATAGAACAACTTTGAAAAGGTAAGTAAGGAAGTGTATTTCAATTTGGAAGAAGGAAGCTGGGCTGTGTTTTCCACCGTTTTCCGCACTTCAGGGCTTAAATCGGGCCAAAACCCCCAAAACAACTCAATCTATTCTGCTCCCCCAAGGCAGGTACATTACCATTCGAAGGTTTTCTGCTCTCAATGCTGCTTGGTATTCCTGTTATAGGGATTTTCATTTTCCCCAGGTATGCAATTGGTTTCTGATGGGAGTTGATACATGGATTTTCTTAAATTTAACATTTCATAGGATGTGGTTGGTCTGATTTAAAGAGGCACATCGGAGGTCCTGAAGTCTAAAAGATTCCAGGGCCTCCTGAGTTCCAGTCCTTGGGGCATCCCAAATTGATGTGTGAAACCCCCCCCCCCCCCCCCCGGAACACTCACCCTCTCCTGGATCTCTTGCCGCGTCTGTGCACTCCGTGGGAACAGACGGAAGGTGGGTGAAACGGAGCATTTTGGGGGCGGTACACACAGCAAGGAATTCCAATTCGGAATGCCATCGCAGAGAGGAACACCACACAGGAAAGTGAAATGCATGTGTGTTCCTCTTTTAACTCCCGGGAGCGGTACAGGACTCTGAGCGAAGTAGTTCAATTCTTTTCGCATTCGCTCTGATTGCTTCCGCAAATGTGTACACGATAAATGATACTGATGATGGCTTTAGGGATATAAGGTAAAGCATCTAAGATCTCCTCCCTGGGGGCCCTCCAAATGAGGTCCCTCCTGAGGCTGTCAACCCACAACATCTCTAAGACACGGGCCACACAGTCTGTGGCAATCAAAGGCTTTAAAAGAAATGCATAAACAAATGCCTAGGGTCTTTTACAGACCTCATGGCATAGCTGAATCCTCCTCTCCCATTCTTAGCTGAAGGCATGTCTGATATACAGACTTCTGCCAAGTATCCGGAAGTGTAACGCTACAGTATTCACAGCATACTTGAGCTTCTCTGTTGGGGGGGGGGGGGGGGGGGGGTCCTTGTCTCTAGCCTTACCCTTTACTTTGGCCAGATTAGGCTAAAAGGACAATTACAATAACAAAGTTATGTATAAATACCCGCATGCAGCATATGGTACAAAAAATAAATCAGGATTTTTCAATCCATTCCAGGCCGTCCCTTTAGTCTTCACAGTTGGGTAACTCGCCCCAAAGGGGGCGTGGACTGCAAGATCAAAGATGTGGCTCCTCCAGGCCCCCTATAATAGCAGCTGCCTCTCCACCAAGGCCAGTTTACTGCGAAGATGCTCTGGGCTGTAGGCTTCCATAGAACAAGCAGGTCAGCCGCAGATATCTTATGGTGAACCTGCTGAGAAACCATGATATATTTTTGTATATCACCCCCCCTTCTCCCACGTTTTTTATTTTTATTTTATTGATGCGTGCTTGTGTTACTACTGTGTGGGGGAGCAGCGGAGAGCTCCGTCGGCATAGCTGCCCTACGGCGAGGAGCGGTCTGCTGCCGCTCCTCCCACATACTCACCTCCCTCGTTCCCTCGCCGTGCAGTGGCCTCTGAAAGGGGGCGCGGGTCGCCGCTTCCCGCAGGCTCGGGGGCAGTCCGCGGTCGGTGGCCAAGATACTGGCCCGCTATTGGTGCTGGCCCGCTATTGGTGCTGGCCGGGGGGGGGGGGGGGGGGCGGAGTTAGGAGCAAGCAGCGCACAGGCCTAGACGTCACTCCAGTGATGCTCCCCCGGCCAGAAACTTCTCGAAGAAGCTGCTGCTGCACTGCTGCTGCTGCTTGTCCCTCTAGCGCTGGGAAGAGCAGATTTGTGAGTCCTGCTTATCTTCCTTATTTTTGTAGCATTTTCTCATAAGGGAAGAAGGGAATGATTCTATATCTATATGCATATGTATGATAAGAAGCATATCTATAAGAATATTTTAATATGTATATTGTCTATTTATGGCAGTTGCGATTCTGTCTCCTCTCTTTTTGATTTTAGATTGTGGGAAGAAGGTTGAGGATTGTGGTTTCTCCTGGTCCCCGTTGTAGGGGGGATCGGCTATAGGCTTAGGACATTAGCGTCTATTTTGCCTTTTACGCATATTGCATATTCCAAAATCACCATAACGGAGGCATCAGGGGGTAGTCAGCCAGGCACCCCACTTGGGCAAGACAGGCTCTGCCCCTTGTGCAGACGGAATCCCCTGGGCGGGTTCAGTACAATCTGTTCCACTTGCGCCAGGGTTAATTCTATTTGTAGGTTTACAGCACACCTCTATGTTTCAGGTAGTTACCACAATGCATCTATATTTTTCAGGGTGCAATCATTATATCCAAGGTACCTCCCCACCTGGTACCTAAAATCATAATAAAATATTTAAATATGCGGCGGATATATGCACACCAAAGTCCAGAATTTGTTTGCAAATAAAAAGGTATTTATATAGAAAACATGCGCATTAACATATTTATGGGCTATACAATAAAGGATACCACGTAGATATGAGTATATAGCCATATCATACATCCCCAGGATCGTGGGCCACCTCAAAAAAAGAAATATGTATATTGTAACATTAGCATATACAGATTAGCAAGACTATATTACTGGTAAAATATTACCCAGAAATCTAATGAGGGGTTATCACACGGGTCCTGAAGAGCAGGCTTCTTTATAAACTGGCCAGGAGATAGTGGGTTAAGGAGAACCATTCACAACAGTATACATGTTAAATATTGAAAATCTCTTCCTGGTCAGTTTGTTAATACAGTTGCGCCAGAGGCAATTGTCTCAGGCCATGAGAGGGCTGCCGCTTCCGCCCCTATTCCGGCGTCAGCTCCTGTCTCCCCGGGTCCCGTGCTGCTGCAGTTAGCCCCTAGCGAAGGGGGAGCCAGCAAGGGGACACACTCAAGATTTGGCGCAGAGGTTAGTTAGCCTTGAGAAACTGCTCTCGCTGGCAGCACCTAGAAAGGCCTTGAGTAAAAAGCGGCACTTGGAGCCGGTTTACTCAGATGATGATTTGTATGCTTCTTTTGGTTCCGCGGAGGAAGGGGAGACGCCAGATGCTCTCCGGTGGAGAAGACAGCATTTCTGGTTATTCCTCGGATGAGGATTCCTTCCTTCCAGATGATACAGAAAGCTTGCTTTCCTCTGTTTTTGACACTTTGCACATTGTTCCTCCCAAGATGGCCAAGAGAAATAAGGATGATCTGTTTCGGCCTGAAAGACAGTGGCGGGTTTTTCCTGAACAGCCGCATTTTTCTAACATGGTGCTTAAGGAGTGGGAAAGGCCCAACAAGCTGCTGTCGGTTCCTAAGTTTCCCTGCCGAGTTGATTAAGTTGTGGTCGCATCCTCCCGAGGTGGACCCTCCAGTTTCAGGTTTGTCCAACACCACTATTATGTCACCTGACAATGCTTCCTTAAGAGATCCTGCAGAAAAACGCATTGATCAGTTGGCTTGCCATGCTTTTACCTTGGTGGGTTCCCTCTTACGCCCTGCGTGTGCCACAGCAATTGTTTCCCTAGCCACTAGGAAAAAGGTTAAGCAGCTTGTGGCTAAGGCAACTCAGAGCCTGTTTGGATTTCATTGGCTTTGTTGTTACTGCCATGGATGATGTAGTCAGGCTGGGTGCCAAGACTTCGGCTTTGCTTGTAGCATTACGCCGTTCGCTGTGGTTGAAGCAGTGGTCGGCCGATGCGGCCGCCAAAAAGTCCCTCACAAATTTACCCTTTGTGGGGGGGGGGGGGGGGTCGTCTGTTCGGGGAGCGACTGGACCTTTTGGTCAAGGATGGTAAGCTCCCTCAAAGAAAGAAACCTACTCAGCCCTTTCGGCACTTCTCTTCTTACCGGTCCTTTCGGGGTGGAAGAGGTTCTTCATTTTCCAGTGCCCGCAGAGATGCCTGGGGCAGAGGTAGGTGCCGCAGCCGGCCCAATCCCGCCTGGGGAGCTAAGCCCAAACCTCCAGCCAAACCTACACAGGGATGAAGGGGCGCCCTCACCAGTACAGGTGGGGGGACGGCTACTGCTGTTTGCTCCAATCTGGAGGCATCACGTCTCAGATCTTTGGATTCAGGAGGTGGTGGCGTCAAGTTACAAGATCGAGCCGGCAGCCAGACCGCCCACAAAATTTCTATGGTCAAGGGCACCCCGAAACCTGCTAAAAGCGGAGGCTTTGAGAGCTTCTGTTCAGCACCTCCTGCTAATACAGGTGATCTGCCATGTGCCCCGGCAGGAACAGGGCCAGGGATTCTACTCCAACCTATTCACAGTTCCCAAGAAGGACGGATCCGTGTGGCCGATCTTGGACCTAAAGGGCCTAAACAAATTTCTAAGGGTCAGACATTTCTGCATGGAAACATTGCGGTCGACGGTGAGGTCGCTTCGGCCCGGCGACTTTATGACTACGGTGGACATCAAGGGCACATCCCGATTTTTTCAGGACAACAGAAGTTTTTGAGGTTTGCATTGGAGGGTCAGCATTTCCAGTTTGTGGCACTCCCCTTCGGCATATCCTCAGCTTCCAGAGTGTTCACCAAGGTACTGGAGGGCATCAGCACATGAGGGGTCAGGGTATTCGTGTATAACCCTATCTGGACGACCTTCTGATCTCGGCCCAGTCCCTTCAGGAGGCCGAGAGCGACACCCGGACCGTACTGTCGACTCTGGAAGCCTTCGGTTGGGTGATCAACTACCCCAAGTCGCATATCACACCATCAACAGTGGGATCCTTCCTGGGGATGACCCCAGACACCGTTCAAGTCAAGGTATTTCTGCCACAGCATAAAGTCTTGTGTCTCCAGATGCAGGTACAGGCCTTCCTGGCTTGTCAACAGCCATCTGTGCGTCTAGGGATGAGATTGGTGGGCCTAATGGTGGATTGCTTCGAGGCAGTGCCCTCTGCTCAATTCCACATGAGGCCTCTTCAGCTGAACCTGCTAGGATTTGTGCTGTCCCCCCCAGCCAGGCAATCCCTCTTGTGGTGGTTGGATTCTCGGAATCTGCTGGTAGGCAAGTCCTTTCGGACTCCCAATGGGAGATAGACTGGCATCCGTGGTAACTTACAGGCTGGGGAGGCATTTGGCAGACCCAGAAGATTCAGGGTCAGTGGGGGCCGAGAGAGAACCGGTTGCCCATAAATCTCTTGGAACTAAGAGCAATTTGGTTTGTTCTACTACATCTGACCCCCCCATTTAAGGGACCATGCAGTTCAGGTCAAATCGGACAGCTGTAGCCTACATCAACCACCAGGGCGGTACTCGGTGCAAGAGATCACTCGAGGAGGTAAGCCGGATTCTGAGTTGGGCAGAGGAGAACGTTCCCTGCATCTCGGCAGTTTACATCCAGGGAGTGGAGAACCAGGAGGCAGACTCCCTGAGCAGGAGGTCCTTGCGTCTGGGAGAATGGTCTCTCAGCAGGAAGGCCTTTCAAGCTCTATGCCTCCGCTGGGGTCAACTTGAAACTCTTTGCGTCCAGACACAATCACAAGCTTCCAAGGTTCGTATCTCTCTCAAGAAACCCTCTGGCCATAGCAACAGATGCCCTGGTGATTCCCTGGACAGGGTTCAATCTTCTGTATGCTTTTCCTCCGTTTTTGCTCCTGGACCGAGTACTGCGCAAGACAGTCCAGGAGGGGCTACCAACCATCCTGGTGGCTCCTCGTTGGCCAAGGAGGAGTTGATTTGCGAACATAGTAAGGATGTCAACAGATCACTGCATCATGCCCGACGATGCGGAGCTTCTCACACAGGAGTCGCTTCGGCACCCGAATTTACGGACGCTGGCTTTGACAGCCTGGCTATTGAGACCTCAATCATGACGGAGAAGGGTTTATCGGCCACAGTTATTCACACAATGATTCAGGCACGGAAGAAGTCTTCTTCCATATTATACTACAGAGTTTGGTGGGCCTATAATCGCTTGGTGCGAGGCCAGGAACCTTCCTTTCCGGAGATATTCTGTTTCTAGAATTCTAGAGTTTCTACAATATGGTCTAGACTTGGGCCTCCAGTTGAGCATCCTCAAAGGTCAGGTGTCAGCCCTATCCATTTTTTTCCAGAAGTCTATTGCCAATCATAGATTGTTAAAAACTTTTTTTTCAGGGGGTCACTCATGTCCGCCCACCGCGTAAACCAGTGTTACCAGTGTATGTTGAATGACGCTACATTGACTATGCCGACCCTCAAAGTGTTTTTTCTGGTAGTGATCACCTCTGTGCGCCGAGTATCGGAATTGGCCGCATTATGTATGAAGCCATCTTATTTTGAATTGCACAGGGACAAGGTGGCTTTTCGATTTAGGTCTGATTTTTTTGCCTAAAGTCATAGAAACATAGAAGGTTGACGGCAGAAGGAGACCATACGGTCCATCTAGTCTGCCCTTATGTGTATACTGTATGTACTCTTTATCTTAGGATAGATGTGTGCTTATCCCAGGCATGTTTAAATTCAGTGACTGTTGATTTTTCAACTACCTCTGCTGGAAGTTTGTTCCAAGCATCTACTACTCTGTCTGTAAAATAATATTTTCTAACATTGCTCCTGATCTTTCCCCCCGACTAGCTTCAGGTTGTGCCCCCTTGTTCTATCATTAAGCTTCTTAAAAACCTTCCCTCCTGAACCTTATTCAATCCTTTCACATATTTAAAGGCCTCAATCATGTCCCCCCTCTCTCTTCTTTCCTCCAGACTGTACAAATTAAGTTCTTTAAGTCTCTCCTGATAAGTTTTAAGTTTAAGTCCTTCCACCATTTTCGTTGCCCGCCTTTGGACCCGTTCTATTTGATGTCTAATGTCTTTTTGCAGGTAAGGTCTCCAGAACTGCACACAGTATTCTAGCTGTGGCCTCACCAGGGCTCTATACAGTCGTTTCTCCTTTTCACCTTCATGAGAAAGTTGTCCTACCTTCCTTGTGTCCAGCACAGACTAAACCTAAGGAAAGGGCTCTCCATGCCTTGGATGTGGTTAGAGCCATAAAATATTACCTGGCTGCGACTGAATCCTTCCGGAAATCGGATTTGCTTTTTGTCTTAACGGGGGGCTCTAGAAAGGGATCTTCACCGGCCAAGTCCACACTCAGTAAGTGGATTAGACAGGCGCTGGTACGAGCCTATTCTGCCAAAGGGAAAGAACCCCCTTTTCGGATCACAGCTCATTCTACTAGAGCCATTGGTGCTTCTTGGGCCTTTCAGCATCAGGCCTCGGTGGAACAAGTTTGTAAGGCTGCCACTTGGTCTTCAGTTCATACTTTTACAAAGTTTTACAAGGTGGATGTCAGGGCCTCAGCCGACTCTGTTTTTGGCCGAAAAGTGCTTAAGGCGGTAGTGAAATGAACTACCTGTTTCCGCACTGGGGATCCCGCCCATTTGGACACTGCTTTTGGATGTCCCAACTGTTAAGACTAAAGGGACAGCCTGGAACGGATTGAAAAGAAAAAAACTATTCTGTGATACTCACCTGTAGAATTGGTTTTGTTTTCTATCCATTCCCTTGAGGTTTATTATGTCCTGCATGCCCTTTTATGGTGATTGAACCATTACTTGTTCATAGGACACTGGTTATATAAATTTAAGATTTTAGGTTCGAGAGAGTGCAAGCGGAGGCTATGTGAAGTAACATGGTCTCCTATGTTCGGGACCTCCCGGCCTGCCTCTTACTATTTGAGTTACTGCTTTTGAATTACTGGGCTTGGTGGAGAGGCAGCTACTATTATAGGGGCCGGGAGGAGCCACATCTTTGATCTTGCAGTCTGGAGTTACCCAACTTTGAAGACTAAAAGGGACCGCCTGGAATGGATAGAAAACAAAACCAATTCTACTGGCGAGTATCACAGAATTTAGTTTTTACATTACCGGCTTCTCCTGAGGCATTTTGCACAAGGTGTTAATGCTAGAAGATATACTGCCTGCACCTGGATTCTTCTGCCCAAGACCGTTAATCTCTAGTGGTAGTGATTTAAAGGGGACAGCACACAACTAGTGCGCCATCAGGCTATGAGGGACTGCCCTGGCCATCTCCACACCTTGGATGAACTAAAACCAAAGACAAGTGGTCCAAAGCTCAGTTGGCTTCTCCAGGGGCTCCTGGAGCAGAAAATTAACCAAAACAAAAAATTGGCTGCTGTCCAGTGGTTCCTTGGGGAGGAAACACAAAGAACTGAGGTGGGGAGGAAGGGTTGGGGTTTAACCTTCAGTTTGTGTTTCCTCCCAGGGGCTGGAGCCGCTCTCTCTGCGTGGGTTGTCATGAAGGATGAAGGGAGAAAAATACCAGATAAGCTCAGCACCTTAAAGATATCCCTTTGGCAAAAAAAAAAAAAAAAAAAAATACAATTTCTAAAATGTCATTGAAAGTGGACCTTCCCTTATGGCTCCCGATATGTTCTGGGAATTTTTCCTTTGGTGTTAACTACCTGCATAGGATATCAAGGTTATGTGATTTACTTTTCCTGTTGTAAATTATATCATAATCATCAACATTAAAGTCAAATACCAGCCATCAGAGCTGAGAACTAGCAGACAATTCACCACTGTAATCACCTTCTTCTGGCATAGTCGAAAAAGGGACCTGTAAATGGTCACAACACCAGTGCCCCTATGATTCCAGTTAGGGAGCTGCAACACACGCTCTATTAGATCGGAGCAAAACCCCCGTAAACACTTACCTTTCCCTGTTCTAACGGCACATGTCATGACTCAGGCTGAGGTGGGAGCACGCATGCCGTCCGGGATGTGGCAGTGCACACTCCCCATTCTTGTCAATGAGAGTCATTTGTCGAATGTCGTTCGGCAAACGGCTCTCATTGACTACATTCGGGAGCATGCGCTGCCACATCCCAGGCGGCGTGCGTGCTCCTACCTCACAGCAGACAGCTCTCATTGGATGAGAGCATGCCCCATTGGAACGAGGAAGAGGTGAGTGAATAGCTGCGTTCGGGGGGGGGGGGGTTTACACAGCAGGGCATCCTAATTTGGGATGCTCCAGGGGAACAGAACTAAAACCCTTTTTTTTCCCGTGGCTGCCACCAGTGTGCGCAACCACTGCCAGGTTCCCTGTTGCATGGGGCATTGTAAAGTTTGTGGGTAGCAAGACAGGTGGATTGGGGATACTATTGACAATTGCCCCCCCCCCGCAGCAGAATTGGAAGAGAGGGTGGAGGTCTGCTGTAATTTTGGTCACTGAAGAGAGTAAGAGAAACCATATCTCTCCAATGAGGCCAGAGGTAACATGAAACACTGGTTCCAACTGTTAAAATCCACCCAAAATGAAAACAATTAATACCATTTGGTTTAAGCTAATGTTATGGTGAATTGGTTTAACTATGTAAGTGTTGCTATGATGGAAAGGGTTCCTCCCTCTATTAATTTGGTTTCAATAAAAAGACAATAGTGTCACACACGTTTATTTTTGAGAGTACTTGTCCTTTTTGCATGCATTGCTCCAGACAAAGTCTTACTTGGCCAAAGGAAGCACTTGCGGTATCTGTCAGTATACCATTATACAGTATGCAATAACCAAATCTTATAACACAGACCCCAGTCTTACCCGACAGATGAAAATGGAGAAATTCCGGGTTCTGATGTCAGGATCTCACAGAAAGGTAATCTCTTATGGTTCCTGATGCCTTTCCCTTTCTCAAAGTCCAATATATTTCAGCTAATAGAAGAGATAAAGGGCTATTAGTCTGATATGCTATCAGCAAAGGTACACACACAGTGGATTATGGAGGCCATTTTAGGTGATGATCTTAATTTCTATTTGTAACACAACAATTTCCTGTATGATGATACATCAGTTGAGCAGGTTAGAAAATACTGCCCAGATAGCTTTGTTATTCCTGGGGAGTTTTCTCACCAAGCTACAGCATTAGAGACATATGCAATTTGGGGGGTGGATTGTATCAGTCTGATCATCCCACACATAGGTGTAGCAGAAGGATTGTATATAGGTACATTCATTACATACATTTGGGGAAAATTTAAATAGGAGAATTGGGTTGGAACACAAGACAGTAGGTCAAAATTCCAATGCAACAAGGGAAGGATGACCACCACTTGTTTAGCATTTTTATTTTAAGAGCTTAGTAAACTGTGACATACAATGTAAAGTAAGCTCAAAACAGGCGAATACAGGGTATTAGCTATACTACCCCTACAGAGCAGAAACAGATTTGGAAGGATTCAATGTGGGGCAGAGGGGGGGGGGGGGTGTAAGATTTTAACAGAAATGAGGTAAGGAGCTGTTCTTGAACCTGGAATAGGAACTGGCCATCAGAGGGAAGTAGAAGGAAAAGGTTTGTCCAGGGTGCCTAAAGTAAAAAGACTTTGGGTCCACTAAAACCCTTTCATTTTGGATACCCACTTGTTAAACTAGACTAAAACACCTTATATCACCATATACTCACCTCAGACCTCAGTCTTATCGTGCATGTGTGACTTGCCCCTAGCTTCTTTGCTGTGAGTCTAGCAGTTTCAAATGAGGGAAATGCAGACACACATGCAGTAAACCCTTTATCCTTCCAATCCCCTCTGGTTACCAGTTTCAACTTGTGTTACAGCATACAGCAGTAAACAGGGGAGCTCACGCTATGCTGCAGCACCTCCCAGCATCCCCTGCTGCTCAGGCAGTGGGGACAGTCAAGTCTGTGGGTATACAGGGCATGCACAGTAAGCAAGCCAAAGCCAAGTTTTGAACACACAGTGGGAGCAAGGACAGAGCTGAGTATATGGCTATTCTACAGGATTTCACACAGAGGGTCTTTCAAAACCAGGATGCCCCTGGAGTACAGGCTTTGGTTCATAAGAAGCCATTGACCATTCAGGCCCACTCAGCAGACATGCAGGAAGCCCCATGTAGGCTTAATTACCCACCCAATCCACACTCTTTTCCTCATGAGGCCACCAGCAGCCAATCTGGTTTGGGAGCCGGGCATTCACAGTGCAATCTCCAGCAGGCAAAGCGGGCACTGGAAGCTGAATTAGAGAAATGCAAAAGTGTATTAAAGCCTTTTCTGACTTCCAAGGGATCAACAACGAGTGGGACATCCCAAATTGGTATAACTTGTGGGTAGGGGGTTACACAAACCTTATTTGCCTTAATGCCCCAGAAGTAAGAAACCCTTCCAATGAGATCATCACGTTACAGGACTAGATTATACTTCCATCACCCATGACACTATTGGGACTGGTGTCAGATTGCGACAACCTGGATTAGTCACTCATACCACCAAACACTGATCAAAATATAGTCGACTTTGATCCTGCCCAATCATAATAACTTGCACGACACAGTGACAGTGCAAGAATAATCTAGAACATACATGACATCTCCTGGTTGACAGATAATAAAAAAAATTAGCTATTGCAAAACAACTTGACAGACTGCATGGAATCATCTGTTTGAAATGGCTGCCTGAGCAGTAAAGGAAGCAATGAAAGGGCATACTCATACATTCCACCAGTGCGCCATCATTACCATCTACTTTTCATCAGCCCATGGTCATTTTCCCCTTCTATGCTCCACTAGCATGGTCATTTTCCCTATTTGCATTCCATCAGCCCATCATCATCATCGTCCAGTCTACACTCCAGCCCATCCAACCATCTCTCAAGATCTCGTTAAAACAGGAAGGAAAAGGAAAACAACTCAGTTAAATAATCTTTCATCCAGAAACTCTGAAACAAAAAGTCCCTAATCTAAGTTTTTATAGAGTGCATGGCAATCAGGCTTCAGAGGGCTGTTAGCTATAGCTTGAGCAGAATATATTTTGGCTTCCACTCCCCATCACATTGGAACAGGTAAGAATATAAAATTGGGGCATGACGGGGGTTTAAAGGCGCTCTATCGCAAAAATACCATTTTGTGAATACTCACCTGTAAAATGGGTATTATAAGTATGTCACACACCCCACTTCAGACATTAATAATTACACTAGGGTTAACGCACCGCTAGGTGGCAGCATTGCAGAGAATCTCCAAAAAACTTCAACAGGCCCCTCCCGGTCTATACATACCTGGTACCTCCCAAGAACCTCCCAGTATTAGAACAGCAGTAAGACAAGGTACCAGAACCAAACAATGTAACCCTCAACGTAAAGAACTAAACTTCACCAAATAAAGAGCCAGGATACCGAAAAGGGCGGGTGAAGTGGGGTGTGTGCCATACTTATAATACCCATTTTACAGGTGAGTATTCACAAAATGGTATTATTCTAAGTATGTCACACACCCCACTTCAGACATTAATAATTACACTAGGGACATCCAACAGCAGTGTCCAGAAAAGGGTGGGTATCCGAACAGGCAATAACGCAGAAAAAACTCAAACCACTGCAGCCTGCAAAACCTTGCGGCCAAAAACAGCATCCGCTGAGGCCCGCACATCAACCTTATAGAACTTAGAAAAAGTATGAACAGAAGACCAAGTTGCAGCCTTACACACTTGTTCAACCGAAGCCTGGTGCTGAAAAGCCCAGGACGCACCAACCGCACGAGTAGAGTGAGCAGTAACGCGGAAAGGAGGATCCTTCCCTTTAGCCGAATAAGCACCAACAATGGCCTGACGAATCCATTTACTAATGGAAGATTTGGCCGGAGCCAAACCCTTCCTAGACCCACATGGCACAACGAAAAAGGCATCAGTCTTACGAAAAGAAGACGTAGCACGTAAATAGTACCTGACACAACGTACCACATCCAAGCAGTGCAAAGCACTCTCCTTGACATTCTTAGGCTTAGGACACAAAGAAGGAAGAACAATGTCCTGGTTAAGATGAAAAGCAGAGACCACCTTAGGGAGAAAATCTGACTTGTATCGAAAAACCACTTTGTCCTGATGATCCTCAAAATAAGGAGCCTGAATAGACAAAGCTGCCAACTCTGAAACACGCCGAACCGAAGTGATGGCCACCAAAAAAGCAACCTTCTGAGTAAGGATGGACAAAGCAACATCCCGCAAAGGCTCAAAAGGAGGAGCCTTAAGAGCAGAAAGAACCAAATTCAAATCCCACACTGGGAGCAAAGGCTTCCTGGGAGGCCGCACATGCGAAACCCCCTGGAAAAAAAGTCTTGACCAAGGAATGACTAGCAAAAGATTTCTGAAAAAAAAAAATAGACAAAGCAGAAACCTGCCCCTTCAAGGTACTCAGCTGAAGACCGGAGTCCAGCCCCGACTGAAGAAACTCCAAAATCCTAGACACAGAAAAGACCCGGCAAGGCAAAGACCTAGCCTCACACCAATCAATATAAGATCTCCAATACCTGTAATAGATGGAAGAAGAAGATCTCTTCCTGGCACTAATAAGAGTCCGAATGACCGCATCCGAAAGACCCTCCTCCTTTAAGATGGAGGTTTCAGCAGCCAAGCCGTCAAAGCCAGCGTTTGTAAACTGGGGTAACATAGTTGACCCTGAGTGAGAAGATCTGGCCGAAGAGGCAGAACGAACTGATCTACGGCCAGACGAACGATGTCCGCGAACCACACCCCCCTTGGCCACCTTGGAGCCACGAGAATGGCGGGAACTCCCTCCAGAACCAACTTTCGCAGAACCCTGCCTAGCATGGGAATCGGAGGGAACAGATAAAGATATCCCAGGTCCCTCCAGCTCAGGGTCATGGCATCCACCGCCAGAGCCAGAGGGTCCCAGGACAGGGACACAAAGGACGGAAGCTTGTGATTGTGACGAGAGGCAAACAGATCCACCTCCGGCGTCCCCCACCGGAGACAAAGTGACCGAAACACCTGGGGATGGAGAGACCACTCCCCCCGATGGGACGCACACCGGCTCAGAAAATCAGCCTCTGTGTTTTCCACTCTTGGAATGTAAACTGCCGAGATGCAAGGGACATGAGTCTCCGCCCAGACCAAAATCAGAGACACCTCCCTGTGGGCACCCAGACTGCGAGTCCCTCCTTGGTGATTGATGAAAGCAACCGCCGTCTGATTGTCCGAGCGAACCTGAACCGGCAGACCTTGTAAATGATGCGTCAAGCGAGACAGAACCAACCTGATGGCTCGCAATTCCAGAACATTGATGGACAAGTGGGCCTCCTGAGGGTCCCACTGCCCCTGAAACCGAAGATCCTTCCAAAAACCTCCCCAGCCTGACAAACTGGCATCCGTGGTGACAGTTTCCCAAAGCGGAGTCAGAAACGACCTGCCCTTCAGAAGGTTGTCCGAGACCAACCACCACAGAAGGGACTGCCGAACCCGAGGGGACAACCGGAAGGACCGATCCAACGACCCCGGACACCGGTTCCAAGACGCCAAAAGATGAAGTTGAAGAGTCCTCGTATGAAACTGAGCAAAGGGAACTGCCTCGAACGAGGCCACCATCAACCCCACCAGTCTCATCCCCAGACGAATGGACGGATGAGGATGGGAGAGGAGCAGCCGGACCAATTCCTGAATCAACAGAACCTTGGCCTGAGGGAGAAACACTCTGTGCTGGCAGGAGTCCAACGACATCCCCAGAAAAGTCACCACCCTGGCCGGAACCAGCGAGGACTTGGGGTAATTGATCACCCAGCCGAACCTCTCCAACATAGACACCACCGTGCTGGTGTCCCCCTCTGCTTGACTGAAGGAAGGAGCCATGATGAGAAGATCGTCCAGGTAAGGCACAATGCGAATCCCCTGAGCTCTGAGCAGGGCCATCACCCCCGCCAACACCTTGGTGAACACTCTCGGAGCAGAGGTGAGGCCGAATGGAAGAGCCACAAACTGAAAATGCCGATCCTCCACCACGAAACGAAGGAACCGCTGATGAGCAGGAAAGATCGGCACGTGCAGGTACGCATCCTTGATGTCTATGGACGTCATAAAGTCCCCCTGCCGAAGCGAACCGATCGCAGACCGCAGGGTTTCCATGCGGAACTTCCGGGGACGAATAAACCTGTTGAGAAACTTCAAATCCAGAATAGGACGGAAGGACCCGTCCTTTATGGGAACCGTGAAGAGATTGGAGTAAAACCCGCGCCCTACCTCTGAAGAAGGAACCGGCAAATGACAGCTAAATCTAGAAGATTCCTTACTGCCGCCAGGAGCCCCTGCGCGGCCAAAGGATCCAAAGACACCCGAGACCTGAAGAAACTTGGAGGAGGACAGGACTCGAACTCCAACTTGTAACCGGCCGAAACCACCTCCCGGATCCATCTGTCCGGGACCTCCTGGTCCCACACCCGGGAGAAAAGTTGCAACCGCCCCCCCACCCGAACGGGTGAGGGCGCCCCCTCATTGCTGGGTGGGCTTGGCAACCGGCTTGGGCTTGGCACCCCAGACGCGAGCGGGACGGCCACGGCCTCTGCCCCTATTCCAACTGGCGCCCCTGGGGGCCGAGGAGCCCGCACCCCTACCGGCTCCGACTCCCCGAAAGGACGGATTGAACGAGACCGTCCCCCGAAAGGAACGGCGAAATTTCTTGCGCTGAGGTAACTTACCTCCCTTGGCAACAGAATCCAGCCTCTCACCAAAAAGCCTCAAACCCAAAAAGGGCAGAGCCGTGAGCGATCTTTTAGAATTAAAATCAGCCGTCCACTGTCTCAACCACACACAGCGCCGGATAGCCACCAGCAAGGCAGTAGCCCTGCCACACATCAACATGGCATCCTCCTGAGCGGCCAGGATAAAAGACAAAAAAGAATCGCAGCGCTTAAGCGCAAGGGACTCATCACTGGTGGGCTCGAGATCCACCCCCAAGTCCCTGACAATAGACCTGACAGCAAAAGTCAAAAGAGCCGAAGCACAGACAGGCCTTAACACCGAACCCGCACATACAAAACCATGACGGGCAAGCTGATCAACCCGGCGATCCTCGCCGTCCCTGAGCGAAGTCGTGTCAGGGGAATGCACGACCGCCGTGTTTGACAGTCCCAAGACCGGAGTATCTACCTCAGGGGGGACAGACCAACGCTTCATCAATTCCGCCGGAAAGGGATACTTCCTATCCCAGCTAGACGGCACACCAACAAGACGTGTAGGTTGCTCCCATTGCTTGAAAACAATTTCTTCAAAATGCTGTTGGCTGGGAAACTCCAAACGCTGCTTGGACACCCCAAAAAGCTGACCCTTAGGCCTAGGAGAAACCACCGGAGGCTCCAAATCCAAAACCTCAAACATCTGGCTCAGAATGGTAGAGGAATCGAGAGGGAGGCCGTCAGCCTGATCCCCCTCAGAACCCAGCAACTGCTGAACATCAGAATCTTCTTCCTCAATGAGCTCACCATCTTCACGGGGACGATCCGACCAATCCAGATCTCCCACAACTTCCTCATCTGAATCCGGCGGATCAGGCGGAGACAGATGCTTCCGCTTAGCTGGAGCCTTCTGAGCGGCTATAGCAGAAAACCACTTCTCAAGGCTGGTCAAATGGGCACATACCTCAGACTGCGAATCCCCGCCCAGGACAACGTCACACGGGGTCCGGAATAAGCGAGGGGGAGAGGGAGATGGCGCGGCTGACGAAGTGCTAGGCACCGGAGTACTGGACTGCCGTGCAATGTTCTGCTGTGCACAAGGGATACACAAAATGACATCATCTCCCTGGAGCGGAGTCCCACAACCCCCGCACACCTTGGATTGTCCCGAAGAACCATTCCCGGTATCTGTGGCAGCCTCCATGTGGTGAATTTTATGGTATTCGCAGAACCCAGGGATTTATGCGGTACGCGACCCGGGATGCCCCTTAATAACCTAACAATTGTCCGAAGATTGTCACAAGATCCTGACCCAGGGGAATAGCATAAAAAAAACCTTATGAATATATATAAATATATATATATAGTGCAATGAAAAACACCCCCCACGAGCCAGGTATATAAGACCGGGAGAGCCCTGCCAGACGGGATCCCAGGATCTGAAAGACACAAAGGGAGAGGGACAGGAGTCAATCCAGGCACAATATACCTAAACAAGCATACAACATAACATACCACCCCCCTCCCCCCCCCCCATTAACCATAGACACAGGAAATGGTTAAAATACACAACCCACACTTAAAGATGTGCAGGAGCGAGGAGGCAGGAGGAGGAGGAGGAGGGGACGTAATAAGGGGGGCCAGGCCACCACATAATGTGAGCATCCCCCGCAAGACAAACTAAAAAACCTACCTGAGAGAGAAACGCAGCGCAGCTAGGCACTGCAGAAGATGGCGGCCCGCAACACCGCTCAGAGAGGTGAGGGAGGGGAAGACGAGCCCCGGGAGCCGAGAAGGCCCCGCCCCTCCGGGACAACCAATCAGCGCGCGCGGCCCCGCCCCCTTGCAGCGTCAGCGCCAACAAGCAGAGACCGCGCTCAGCTCCTCTAAGACGGGACCGGCGGAGCAGCCTGCCGGTTCCCAAGTGCGCACAGACTCACACACTCATCACCTGTACCCCCCTGTGCAGGCCGGACACGCAGGCTGCAAGCGCCGATCACGAGGCCCCGCCCCCCCCCCGGCTCCTGAGGGGAGAGAACCATTCCAGAGTGAACAGAAAGACACACAAGGGAGATCCGCAACAGAAATCAGCCACAGTAAACAGCGCATAAGCCCTCACAGTACAGCAGCGCAGCAGCCACGCACACACAAACCTGTCCGCGCCCCACACCCCGGAATGTGAAATAGCTAAAGTCCCAGGGCTAGGCACATCCTGACTGCTATCCTAATATTAAATGGGGCATCCCACATCCGGATCACCACTCCGGGAATCCCGCTATGCCCCGCAATGAAGGGTCGAGCGGAGGAGCTAATCTCCTAGGCACCAATGGTGCCGGCTACCTTTTTGCCCGGCCTACAGCCGAAGCTGGGAGGCTGCCAGCAAATAGATATACTATCAAACAAGAGCCGGGCAGAAATAGACCACGAGGGGGGGGCCGGGGGGATACCCCGGCTACCTGCAAGCAGGAGACTTTCTTCTGTCTTGTCGCCACCTTGCAGAGAACAACACTGGGAGGTTCTTGGGAGGTACCAGGTATGTATAGACCGGGAGGGGCCTGTTGAAGTTTTTTGGAGATTCTCTGCAATGCTGCCACCTAGCGGTGCGTTAACCCTAGTGTAATTATTAATGTCTGAAGTGGGGGGTGTGACATACTTAGAATAAAAGGCAAATAATTCAACATTTGCATAAGTATGCTAGAAAGCAGGAGGAGGAGTTGCTTATACGCCCTGCATAAACAAGCACAATATTTCTTATACTGTAGAGAGGAATCAGGGGTGACAGGTTTGTAAATGCTTCTACTTTTATAGGTGAGGACTTTCGCAGTTCTAACATCCATTGTTCCAGGTCAGCCAATGCTGGAAAATAGCTTTGGGCAGCTAGAGGAGGGTTAAAGATACTGTCAGTCACAGAGGCCAGTGGCTAGGGCTCAGGACAGGGCAGAGTGGGATTTTATCCAGCACTTGGGTGACCAAAGGTATTTGCCCAAACAGCTGTGTGGTGCAAAAGGCGAGTACCATTTTGTTTTCTGGGAAGTCAATCCCTTTAAAAGGCATTGACCAGGCATAGCCAAAGTTTAGCCTATTTTATACAGCTACATGTGGTAATGTTTTCAGTTTTAAAACTGACAAAAGGAATATTAAAGACAATTTTCAGGCAAATAAAAATTTTTTACTTACCTTTTCTCCAATGCGGACCATCGCTCCTAGTCTGGGGCAGCAGCTCTCACCTGAAAGGCTGGATCCATGTCCCTCGCCACCGAGCATCATGCACAGCGCCACTCTGCTTCACTGCAATAGAGGGGGCATGGCAGAGCCCTGTGACTGATGGTGGCGGGACTCACCACATTGGAGAGAGACAGAAAGAGAAGCAGGACAAGAGATCGGTTATGCGCGAGGTGCCGGGCTGCGAGAGACATGGATCCAGTCTTTCAGGTGAGCACTGCTCCCCTGGGACTAGGAGCGATGTTTTTTTTATTTGCCTGAAAATAAACTTTAAGGTTTGACTTGTGGTTTCCTTTCCCGATGATACCAGCTGGCACACCAAGCATCAGGACTGGGTGCCCCATGGCTCGGGAGCTGAAAGACCTTACTAGTTCAAGGTAGACAAAGTAAAAAATCCCTAGTCTTACCGGTATTTCTACGAGTCCAGGATGGCCACTTGAGAGACGGCTCCTCCCCCTGGAGAGGAAACACAAACTAGAACAAGGTTTAAAGCCCCCCCCCCCCCTTCTTCGCAGCAATCAGTATTTTAGCAAGTAAAAAAGGGAAACCAAAAGGACCAAATTGAATTTGAGAGGGTAGCTAGGGCCATCCTGAAAGACTCGTAGAAATACAGTTACCAGTAGGACTAACAGAGATTTTCTCCCTTCGTCCTTCAGGGCGGCCACTTAAGAGGATAAGCAAGTAATTTAATCTTTAAGGATAAAAATACCAAATTAAGAACACTCCTGTCAAAGGATTGTTGAGAATCAGACAAAAGGTCAAGCCTATAAAAAGGGGAAAACCATGTAGCTGCCTTCCAAGAAAGCACCAGATTTTTCCACCTAGGAAGTGGATACTGCTCTGGTGGAGTATGCTTCAACGTAGGGAGGAGGAGTGTCCATACAACTGTAGGCTAAAGATATAGTTTGCCTAATCCATCTAGCTATGGAAGCTTTAGAGGCTGCCAGACCTCTATTTTTCCCGCTACATGACACAAATAGGTGGTCCGACCTCCACAAAGGATGTGTGTGAAAAGTAATCACCAAGGACCTTCTAACATCCAAGAAGAAGTATCCTCCTCATCTCCTGGGTTTCCCCTAAAAGATGGTAGGATAATATCCTGGGATCTGTGAAAAGGGGAGGCAATTTTAGGCAAGTACAAGGGATCTGTCCCAAGGATGACTCTGTCAGGTAATAATGTGCAGAAGGGGGCCTCTAATGGATAGGGATTGTATATCACGGATTCCGCGTGCCAAAGTAATGGCAAGCAGAAAGCTCATCATTAAGGATAGAATTTTGTCTGATGAGAGGCTCCAAGGTTGGTTTGGATAACCCCTTTAGGACAAGGGTAAATACCCAGATAAGACATTTTGCCCAGGGGACTGGCCTCTTTCTGGCAAAAAAATGTTCTCAAGGTGTTATCGAGGAAGGCTGAGATTGCCGAGGCCTGAGTACATACAGCCAGTCCTAAATCAAACCCTTCCTGCAGGAAATCTAGAAATGAAGAAAACAAATTATTATTCAAATTGTTTGCTGCACAAAAAGAACAAAACTTCCAAATTGTCAAGTAGATTTTTCTTGTAGATTCCTTTCGCCTACATATAAGGGTTTCTATCACCCTTGCGGAAAGACCCTTTTTATACAGTAATGTCCTCTCAGGATCCAGTTAGTGGTTAGATTCAGATTCTGGAGACCTGGATAACATAACTGACCCTGAGTCAGCAGATCTGGTTCCGATGGTAACTGCCAGGGCTCGTTCCTGGACATGTTCTTTAGTGCTGTAAACCAACTTATCCTTGGGACAGGCTGGAGCAATTAAGATTACGGTCGTTCTTTCTTCTGTGATCTTTCTCATCACCTGAGGAAGAGGTTGAAGTGGAGGAAATGCATAGGCTAGGGAACAATTCCAAGTCTGTGCTAGCGCATCCACCCCTAGGGCCCTGCCCCTCAGACACAGAGAAAAAAAACTTTGCACTGTCTGTTTTGGGCTGTGGCAAATAAAGCTATTTGATGAACTTCCCATTTTAGGGTTATCTGCCTAAATACTTAGAATGCACTCAGATCGAGAGATTTCTGTTCTGCTCTGGAAGTCTGGAACTATATTCAGGGTGACCTTATCTGATGTTGAAGAACTAGTAGGAAGGAGTAGACCAGATCCTGCAGCATTGCAGATCTGGTTCCCCCTTCGCCGATTTATGTAGGCTATTAATGTGGTATTGTCTAACCTTATCTGAACCTCTTTTCTGATCACAAGATGACTGAAAAATTGCAGAGCCTGTTCCACCACCTTCAACTCCCTTAAGTTTCATGATGTTTCCTGAATTTCTGTTGACCAGTGTCCCTGTGTGTGCCAGGGGTGGTCCCCCCCCCCAGGCCCAGGTACTGGCATCCATTATAAAGACCACCAGCTGTGTCTGTCTCCAAACACTGCCTTCCTGCAAATTTTGAAGCTCCAGCTACCAGGCCATACGGTCTACAACTGTCTGGGGAGGATGTACCTTTGCATTTAGGGACTCTGGGTTGCGGTCCCAAACCTGCAGATGGAAGGTCTGGAGTGTAGCTAAGCTCATGTAACAGCTGGAATTGCCGATGTCATTAAAACAAAAATTCTCACAATTCGCAGCAAAGCTAAGGTTACAGCAAGACTGTTCAAGAGAGATGTCGCTGTACTTCTTGTCAATAGGAGATGGAGAGTCCCCGCCAGCAGCTTTGTGAAGACACCAAAAGATTCCAAAGGGCAAGGCCCTGTACTAAAAGTGAAGCGCTACTGTATTTAGGAGGATTGCAAATCTCAGAAAACAGTGGTACACCTGATATACGGATACGTGTAGGTAAGCTTTCTATAAATTGAAGTTCAGCATAAACTCCCCTGCTGAAATAAGGTTACTTATGGTGGAAGTTGATTCGATCCTGAACCTCTTGTAGATAATTGATTGAGGGTTTTCAGGTTCAAAATTAGTCTGAATGTTCCTGCTGACAGGGCTTGTTCATCGGTTGCAATTTTCATAGATATCCAGAAGAGGAGACTAAGTTTCTTCAGAAATCTTCTTTTGTGAACCTTTAGAGGCCCCTTCATCTTTTGACCCCTCTCACCCAAAACCTTAATTTAACGAGTGATCTATTGAGGAGACTAAACCTCACTCTCATCTGTCCCTATGCACCGACTAGTGGCAGGAGGAGGTCAAAAGGGAAGTGGCTGAGAAGGTACTGGGGAAGAAACAGGCAGAGACTCTAGTAGAATTGCTTGGCAACCTAAGCATAATTTAGCCACACTCAGTATCTGAGTTTTAATTGTGGAGCCTGCCTTGTCTTTCTCCTTCTCTTTAAGAAGAGACAGGTTGAAAAAAGTAAAATAAGTGTAGATAACATCCCTGCAGTTATGGGTTAACAAGCAAAAATCAGGCCAAATAAACAGTGCATTAATACATCTCACCATCTTCTCTTTAGGCATGTTGATGCTGTGCTGCACTTTCTGCTGGCCGTCCGCAAGCCTGCTGCACTGCCGCTGCCCGGGCCTTCTTTTCTGGGTTTCGTCGGGAAATGACCACACGCACATCCGCCCTCAGCCAGCATGACCCGGTATTCCTGGATGCCGCCCCTGTCCCGAACTGGCTCCTTCAACGCCGCAGCACAGAACCAGCAAGCCCGACCTCCAGTTTGTGTGGCCGAAGCATCACCTGCGGCCTACACCAGCACCTCTTTCCAAAGAACACAGCACAGGCGGGCCATGGTCCTGCGCCACAGGAAGACTAACCTGTGGAAGTAAAGCTCAGGGTTGGTGAGCACCCCGCCAGGAACTCCTGGAGTAAAAAAATAAAGAAAAATAAAAAGATATGACAAAGTTTGTGTCCTAGCCATTTCCTGAAAAGGAAACACAATACTGAGGACTAAGAGGAGGAGGTGGGGCTTTTAAACCTTGTCCTAGATTGCGTTTCCTCTCCAGAGGGAGGGCCTGTCTCTCAATTGACCGCCCTGAAGGACAAAGGGAGAAAAATAAACCACACAAACCACATATTGTTTTAACTTTACACTTGCCATCTACATCCAGCGATGGGCATCATCCTCTCACTATCCAGTGCCTCTGGGGTCCATTGTCAGCTCCATTTCTGCCAGAAGGACCACTCTGCCAGGGTTTGGAAGGAACAAGGACAAGTTTCCCCCTTACTTTCAGGTTGGCACTCTGTCAGCTCTGACCTTACCCACACTGGGGGGATGGGTAATTATACCCATGGCTTCACAGGAATCCCTATAATCATTTGACAGCTATGGAAATTCCCATTAAAGGCACCCCCAGGGGTATAAATAACCCTCAGTGGGGAGCAATCATAGCCTGACCAGCCTGGAAGGAAGGGGGCTCCTTCACTGCGTGGCTGTATAATCCCTTTAACCCTTTAAGTGCCAGCCTACCTGGAGTTTTTGTCACACTCTGTTGCCAGACCATTTTGCACTATTTTGCGCTCCCCATGTTCAAATGTGATTTTTGAAGGGATTTCCCAGGAAAATGATATATTTTTTTTCAGCAGAGTCTGGGCTTTAACATGAAATGTCTTGTTTGTCATTTTTTAGGTGTATTCTCAATATTTTTGGGTGAAATATGTGCAAAAAAAAAAAAAAAAATTTTTACATATTGTAGTTTTTTTTGTAATAAAAAAATGTAAGTTTGTCAATGAAATCTTATTGCGTGTGAAATCCCAATTTCTCCCGGTTACAGCGGTACCACATATGTATAGGTAGACACCCTTTCCTGCCCAGGAGACTCCCCCAAACTGAAACAGCGCTTTAGGGGATTTTCAGATAAAATACAACTGTGCTACGCAATATGCGCTATGCGCACCTTGCAGTTTTTCCAGAAAAACAACCCTTTACATTTGAAATACCCCCAACAAACTACATATTCTCTGGAAGTACACACCTCAGGCTTTCTAGGCGTACCAGGCTTGTTGATGTGGCCATAGTTTTCTGGAAGTAATCCCTCAATGGATTCTTTGGTTGCAAAGAGTTTCCCTAAAAAAAGGATA
Organism: Gastrophryne carolinensis; assembly: GCA_027917425.1. Lineage (NCBI taxonomy): Eukaryota > Metazoa > Chordata > Amphibia > Anura > Microhylidae > Gastrophryne > Gastrophryne carolinensis. The sequence goes on along the minus strand of CM051235.1, from coordinate 163,235,389 downwards.
AAAAAGCAGAATCAAAGCCACATTTTCCTAAAAAAAACTATATAGAAACAAGAAAAAACAAGTTTAATCTGAAAACGCAACATCCCCCGAACCGAACAATACCCAACATGCATAGCTACTGTCAAGGGAAGAGTTGCCAAACACCCCAAAGTAAAGCATGTGCGTAACGGTAATTTTACTTGAAAATTTCAGCTCTGCAGACAAAGTGCGCACCTTGCGATTTTTCAGCCAAAAACAACCCTTGACATTTGGAATATCCCCCATAAACCATATATTCCCTGAAAGTACACACGTTAAGCTTTCTAAGGGTACCCAGCTTGTTCTAGTGGGCTCATCTTTCTGGAATTATTACCTCAAAGAATTCTTTGGTTGCGCAGGGTTTCCCTAAAAAATTTATAAAAAAGCTGAATAAAAAACACCTTTTCCTAAAATATAAATATGCAAACCAGAAAAAACAAGCTAAGTCTGAAAGCGCAAGGTCCCCCGAACAGAACAATACCCAACATGCATAGGTACTATTAACCCTTTTAATTGCCAGCCTACTTGAGATTTTGTCACCCTCTGTTGACAGGCCATTTTTTCCCCATTTTGCGTCATGTTTTGCGCCATTTTTGCTGGAACTTTCAGGAAAATTATATATATATTTTTTTGCAGCAGAGTTTAGGCTTTAACATGAAATGTCTTGTTTGTAAATTTTTTTTTTTTTTACAATATTATTAAGTAAAAAAAATAAATAAATAAAAATTTTTTTTAGAAAATTGACTCATTTTAAATAAAAAATGTATTTTATTAAGGAAAATCATATTGCATGTGAAAGCCCCATTTCTACCGATTAGAACGGTACCACATATTTATCGGTAGCCCCCTGTTCCTGCCCAGGAGACCCCTCTAACTGAAACAAGTATTTTATAACATTCACAAAAAAAATACAAATACCATCCACACTACAAAGGGTTAAATCGAGAACAAAAATGACATAGGGTCCCCCCTCCCAGGGGAGGGAGACCCCTTTTTTTTTTATTTTTAAGGGTTAAAAACCCTTAAAAATAAAAAAAAAATTGACGTGGGGTCCCCCTTACCCAAAGTAACCAGCCCGGGACCAGCTATGGGGGCTTGTAGGCACAGAGTGGGGGGGCCAGCTTTTGTGGCCCCCCACCCTGCAGCCCACATAGCCTATGTGGGCCCGGGCTCTTCTGCCCCCCCCTGGCCTTTGGGGAGGCAGGTAATGGGGGTGCCAGGGGTTAATGGCAAGCCACCCGCTGGCGCAGGTGGCTTGCCATCCCCCCAGCCTTGTGAACTGGTATAGGGGTCATGGACCCCTTACCAGTTCACAAGGGGTTAAAAGTAAATAATCACACAGACACAAGCAGAGAAAAAAATATTTTATTAATTTTTATTTTTTTTTACACTGTACTCACCTCCCATCCATCCTGGAGCACTCTGTCCCTCGGCGATCACTGGCTTCTGCTCACTTGCTAGAAGCCTTTTATAGCTGCTGGATGACAGAACACAAAGGGTTAATCAAAAAAAAAAATGACACAGGGTCCCCCCTCCCAGGGGAGGGGGACCCCATTTTTTTTTTATTTTTAAGGGTTAAAAACCCTTAAAAATCAAAAAAAAAAAAATTGACGTGGGGTCCCCCTTACCCAAAGTAACCAGCCCGGGACCAGCTATGGGGGCTTGTAGACACAGAGTGGGGGGGCCAGCTTTTGTGGCCCCCCACCCTGCAGCCTACGAGCCCACATAGCCTATGTGGGCCCGGGCTCTTCTGCCCCCCCCTGGCCTTTGGGGAGGCAGGTAATGGGGGTGCCAGGGGTTAATGGCAAGCCACCCGCTAGCGCAGGTGGCTTGCCATCCCCCCAGCCTTGTGAACTGGTATAGGGGTCATGGACCCCTTACCAGTTCACAAGGGGTTAAAAGTAAAAAATGACACACACACATAAGAAAAAAAAATCTTTATTATTTTTTTTTACACTGTACTCACCTCCGATCCGATGTCCCTCGCCGCTGTCCCGCGCCGATCATCTCACTGACAGATGCCGGTGGTGATCGGCGCAGGGCGGGTGACAGGCGAGGGGACCCCCCCCCCCCCCCCCGGTGAAGAGGAGACCCGACAGAAGGCTCGGGCGCGGAGGTGAGTAAATGACAGTTTGTTTTTTTTTTGTTTTTTTACAGCGCCGATGTCAGCGCTGGAAACGGGGGGGGGGGGGGGGGGCGGCTGGTTTCGGGCCCCCTCCTGAAGACGGAGGATGACGGGGGGGGGGGGCGATCGGATGCCCCCCGCAGGAAGAGGGGACCCCAAGCTTCACGGGGATACCGGAGGTAAGTGTTTTTTTTTTTCTATTTTTTTAACTGTTTGGGGGAAATGCCAGGCACGTAGTTTCTACGTGCTTGGCACTTAAGGGTAGGAGAAGCAACCACGTAGAAACTACGTGCTTGGCATTTAAAGGGTTAAAGGGCTTTAGGTTCGCTTAAATCGGTCCTTCACTCTGAATAAGAGTCTATCTTATATGTTTCTCATAACTTGTACATACAGATTGCTCACATTAAAAATCATCCTACCTGCATCTACTGCATTTTACGAGCCTTTAAACATTCAAGATGGCGGCTCATGGGACATCAGGCAGCCTGCAAACAGGAAGTGCCTTCTGACTGTGCGGCTCTGCATTTTGGGATTGCTGGCCTTTTCCTGACCCCAGCTCTGCTCTGTCTGAGCAAAGCACAGCATCAACCAGCCCCCTGTACTTTATCTCACTCTCCTCTCCTCAGTTAAGTGTGATGCTTCTAAGTCAAGATGGCGGCGCCCGTATCCTAAAGTCCTGAACAGAGTTGCAGCCCAGTGGGGGAAAGAATAATAAGTGACTAAAAACTTAAAATATATTAATTTTATATGCTGGGGAATCATTTTTTAAGGGTTTGGGCTTTTCAATAAATCATGGTGAAGGTCCAGTTTAAGAGTTACCCCACAGTTTCCTAAACAAAACAAAAGAAAGGAGGGCATCCCCATGTGGGACGTCCTGTTCTGTATATCGGGGCAGGGCAAAGTGCCCAGAACAGCCATACTAGTCCGGAGCAGGTGGGGCAAAGCAGGCATTAATCACAGAGAAACCTTTTCTGCTGTCAGCTCTGGATCGTCAAAAAGCAGGACAGGAAACTGGGTACAAAACCAGGGAAACAGGGCACAAGATAAGGACTGTACCCTCAAAAAAAGGGGGGGGGGGAAGAAACTGGATGCCAAAAAGGGACTGTTCTTTCTGGAAACTAGGTGCAAAAGAGAGAGACTGTGCCCTCAAATAGGAGGGGCAGAAAATTTGGTGCAAAAAAGGGACCAAGTCCTCAAATAGGAGGGGCAGGAAACTGGGTGCAAAAAAGGGACCAAGTTCTCAAATAGGAGGGACAGGAAACTGGGTGCAAAAAAGGGACCAAGTCCCCAAATAGGAGGAGCAGGAAACTGGGTGCAAAAAAGGGACCAAGTCCTCAAATAGGAGGGGCAGGAAACTGGGTGCAAAAAAGGGACCAAGTCCTCAAATAGGAGGGGCAGGAAACTGGGTGCAAAAAAGGGACCAAGTCCTCAAATAGGAGGGGCAGGAACCTGGGTGCAAAAAAGGGACCAAGTCCTCAAATAGGAGGGGCAGGAACCTGGGTGCAAAAAAGGACCAAGTTATCAAATAGGAGGAGCAGGAAACTGGGTGCAAAAAAGGGACCAAGTTCTCAAATAGGAGGGATGGGAACTGGGTGCAAAAAAGGGACTGTATCCTTAAATAAGAGGGACATGAAACTTGGCGCAAAAAAGGGACATAAAACTAGGTACAAAAAAACTGTTCCCTCAAAATGGGGGGGGGGGGGGTGGAGACATGAAACTGGGTGGAAAAGAAGACAAGACTTTGCCCTAAAAAAATGAGGGGAGGGCAGGAAATTGGGGGAAAAATAAGGAATATGCCCTGAAAAGGGGGGGGGGGGGGCAGGAAGCTGGGTGGAAAACGTCTGTGCCCTAAAAAAGGGGGGGCATGACATTGAGTGCAAAAGGGGGGCACTGTACCCTCAATACGGGCTCTTACCTCAGGAATAGAGGCAGCCAGACCCAACACGGCGACTGTCACAGCCCAGACCCCTCACAGGCGTTCTCCTGATTGTGTTTTCACTCTCTTCTTTCCGGGTTGTCATGACGTAATCACTTAGGGACTTTTTTGGGCGTTGCAGAGTCTAGAAGACCGGAAGCGGGGCAATCTCTTAGTTAGCCATTGGACGGAAGTGGGGCAGGACTCTAAATCCCGCCTATCCGTCTGCCTGAAACTTGATCCGCTCGCCTGATACCTGGGGCGTTCCCGCCTGATTGGTCGCTCGCTGCTAAGGTGTGTGTTTATTGGCCCCCGCTGGAGGCCCGACCGCTGGTCCACCGTCCGTCACATCCAAGGACCCGCCCCGCGACAGCCTGGTGATTGGAGAGAGGATTGTCCAGCATGGGCGGAGCCTGGCAGGTGGGCAGAAATGGGGAGCCGAGCCAGTGTGGGTGAGTGAGAGGCGGGAAGGCCCCGCCTGTGGTAGCGCTGCAGTCACCCGGCTTCTCCTCATGTGACCCCCGCTATGTGTGTGTGTTGTACCTGGCTTCCCCTCCTGCTCCTCACACCGGACAGCCTTCTTCTACAAAGGGGGCTCTGCCTCGTCATGACCAGAAGGGGGGTGTGTGTGGGACCTTTTTCATTTTGTTATGGCATATGAGGGGGGCTTATACAAATACAATTACATTGGATAAAATGTGTTTTTTTTTTTTTAAGTCACAGTCCAGGCAAGAATAATTAAAAAATAACTGATTGGCTGAGCGGCTTGCTCGTTGTCACTCGGTTACGCTGACAGCTAAGCCGCCTGGATGGGCTAAACAGCTGAAGGGAGACCAGCACCATGCCAGCCGCATCCCCCACTCACATAGCTGTGGTGTGCCCGTGCTGTCCAATCAGAAAGGCTGGGCATGCGCACAGCTAGAGGTGAGCTGGGATGAGATGTGCTCACTTCTAGCCGCAGCGCAGAGGCATGGCGAGGGCTCCAGGAGAAGCTGAGTGTTACACAGCGGGGCATCCGGAATTTGACTCTTAGTTCCCCTTTAATGTGGAACAAGATTCCAGGGCCAGTCGCTGGCCTTCCCTGGAGCATCCCGGTTTAGGATCCCCGCTGTGTGAAACCCCCAGACCAATGGCACATGCGCAGGCTATTGTCCAAACAGCCGCTTGCCATGCCTATGTCATTCAACAAATGGCTCTGATTGTTTTCAACGGGAACGGCCACATCCTCTGTATCTTCGAACTGTGTGCACACTCCTGTCCCAGCTATTGAAGCATAACAAATGACGTAGTCACAGCAAATGGCTCTGGACGAGAGCCTGCACATGTGTTGTTGGACCAGGAAGAAGTCTGGGGGTTTCACACAGCGAGGTATTCCAGAAACAGGGATAGTCAAAATCCCAGGTTTTGATCCACTTCCAAGACCTTTTCTGGGTTTTCAGCTACCAAGCGGAACCCAGAGCACGTGACTGCCATTGGCCAATCATGAGGCTTTGTTAGGAAGAGAGAGCAAGGAGCAGGTAAGAAAAACCTGGCACGTGCTCAACACCCATTTTTTATAAAGCAGGAGTACTGCCACTGCTTGTGATTTGGGGGGCATGCCGAATGGCGTATCCTCCCCATATATATCCCCTAACCTAGAACCCGCCCAGTCCTTGTTCCTCTTATACGGCCAGCTTGCCAAATCGTTGCCTGCTTTTAGGCTATGAGTAGGGCATTCGACATTGGGACACCCAAGGCTTATTTGACTTTGGGTCTGCTTTAAGATGACTCCCTTGGAACTTTTGATACTAAATGCCCAGTTGTACCAAGTGAAAGTAAGAATGTCTAACTGAAAATCTTACCTTTACTTAAATGTAAGTGCTACACCATCACAAAGTATAAAGTTCCAAAACCTTTGGCACAAAACCTGATGCCAAATGAGCACAAATATGACAAATAAGGTGGGGGACCAACAATGATGGGGCCCCCCTTGAACTTCTGGGCCCGATTGCACTACCTATAGTTACGCACCTGCACACCATCATTACAATGACACCCATAGTTGTCTTGCTAAATGGCCTTCTTGTCGTGTAATCATATACAAGTAGTGAGACTTTCATACCAGAGTGCTTAAGGAATACAGCACAGTCAATCAATGGCATCCATGCATTCTTTGCTAGATTATCTTTTTGTTGTGTTACCATCGACAGAAAGTGAAAGGAAAAGTTCAGGCTGGAAAAAAATGACATTACTGTCATTTCCATGGGACCAATAAATTATTTTTCTTCAGAAACTTCCTTGTTTGTTATCTCTTGCAGAAGGTGAGAATTTCACAATAGGAAGTCCCTGTAGAAACAAAAAAACCTGGGTGGCCTGGACATGAAAATATGTCACTGGCACAAAATACAGCAAAAGAAAAAAAAAGGTACCTCACCTTTTCTCCCGTTCCAGGAGGGTCCAGTGCTTAAAGTGGACCAACACCCAGGATTTTGACTATCCTGGGTTTTGGTCCGCTTCGGCGGGGCACCCCGAGCTGTGTGAAACCCCCCAGAAAGCCCCAAAATCTTACCGGTCCCCGCTCCCACGTGACTGGACGGTCCAATCCCCGCCAACGTCCAGGCGGGGATCAGGAACGTCCAAGCGGCTGCCGCCGCCGCCTCCCTCACGTCACTTTCGGCGCGCGCACGCCCACAGGGGCGCGAGGAGAAGATCAGGTAAGCGATTTGGGGTGTCTGGGGGGGTTTCACCCCGCGGGACATCCCGATCTCGGATGTCCTGCGGGGTGGGAGGTGATCGGCCCGGGAATCTTATAGATTTCCGGGCCGATCACCTCTCGGTGTTGGTCCACTTTAAAAACATCCCAAACATGAGAACAAGTCCCGCAGCGAGCACACCCCCCCAAGCGTCTTTTGGTGCCTGACCAGTGCTCCCTGTTGTTCCTCTCCCGCACCAGTCACTATATGCTGGAGTAAAAGCAGTGTAGCAGTGCAAATTCACTGACGTGAGAGGCGACGGGAGCTGGCATGGACACCAGAGACCCAAACTCAAGAGATTGGGAGTTTTCTGGGCACTGGACCAGTCAGAACCTTCTGCAGTGGAGAAAAGGTGGGTGCCCTTTTTTTTGGTTTGTTTAGGTTTACAGTCCCTGTAACAAAACCAGTATACCCTTTTCTTCCCTGCAGCTGCTTCCTCCTGGTCCAGAGGTCAAAAACCTTTCTGAGAATAGAGTCCCCTGCCATGCATTAGAATAATTAAGAATTGCTGGTGTCCTTGGGTAGTCTTGGTTCTGCCCCCCCCCCATTAGTCATGGAACTGGAGGAGGAATTGATTGGAGGTGAGTGTGCTCGTAGCTGTGACTGACTTCGGGGGCGCAGTTAACCAAAACCAGTAAGTTTCTGAGTGCCGGACTGGGGTAAGCAACAGCAGAGAAATAAAGATGAGTACTTAGTTTCTTGGGTTGTCTATGCCTTTACAGACCCTTTAAAGTGGACCAAAACCCTGGATTTTGACTATCGTGGGTTTTGGTCCTTTCCCCTGCTTGAAACCCCCCAGATTGCCGAAAGGCAACTCTACTCTTCCCGGCCCTATGGCGCATGCGCGGCCGCTTGTCCAATCAGCGAGCTCGGAGCCGCTGACATTATGTCATCTAAGCCTTCCTCTAAGGCCAGTGGTTCCGAACACGCTGACGGCCTCTTCCCTGGCTACCCTCTAACAGGGAGCGTGCCCGCACTGGCCATTCACAAATGCCTGGCGCGGGCATGCGCCCTGCTAAAGGGATGGCGGGGATGCGGCGAGTGCTCGCACCGTTGGACCGGGAAACAAGGTAAGTGTATGGGGCGACCTGGGGGGTTTCACACAGCGGAGCATCCCAATTTTGGATGCCCTGGGGTGAGGGAATCGATCAGCCTGGAAATCTTATAGATTCCTGGGCCGATCGCCGTGGGTTTTGGTCCACTTTAATATTCTTATACAATAACAATGACACTAGAAGACAGAACTCTTAAAGTGGACCAACACCCAGGATTTTGACTGTCCTGGGTTTTGGTCACCCTGATCGGAGGTGCCCTGCTATGTGAAACCCCCCAGATCTCCCCAATAAAACTCACTGCACCCCACTCCTACGGCGCATGCGCGGCCGCTCGTCCAATCAGCATGCTTGGAGACGCTGAGCTACGCGCATCAAAGCGACGTCTTAGCTCAAGCACGCTGGCGGACGCATCTCGCGCTTCCCTCTAACAGGGAGCGCGCCCGCACCGGCAAGAAAATTCCCCGGCGCTCCTGTGGCTGCTGCACAGAATATGCACAGAGCTGCTTCCCCTGCTTTGTGCGTGTGCCTGGTCGGCCATTCATGTGAATGGCCGTGCCCAGCGATGGCCAGCCACTATAAGTGGATAAGCCGTGCTTTGCTGCTGTAGAGCAGCAGTCTATAGCATTATCTGCTTCACCTTTCATAGAAAAGTGGAGAGAGCGTAAACATTACTATCACACAGCACTGTTTCTGTGTCGTATTGCTTGGCCAAAACTAAGAAACGGTTATGTTGTTCCCCAGTGCTAAACAGACAGAGCACCAGGACTATTAGCAACCTGGGAAAGTCCAAGGTCAGTCCAAGCCAAGTAGTTTCTGCTTTGAGAGACAGGCGTGTTAACATGAGGGAACTGTTTCTACAAGCCAAACATAGATGGCTTCACTTTATTTGAGCAATGCTCGTGATATTCAGGTTGTGTTTGTGCATCCTGGGAGGCAATAAGAGGTATTTATGACTGTTCGAGGAGCTTTGCATTTAAAGAGTTTTTGCAGGTTGCTGGAAAGTCCTGTTGTGATCGGGATTGTGAAGGGTTAAAGGAACTGACAATCTGGTTGGCCAAGCATGGCAGGCACTGGTTACTGGCGGGTGAGTAAATACGGTTGTTAAGGGAGTTGTTGAGTCTAGCTTCTTTGGGAACCATGAGCAGGGAGACATTTTCTGACTGAGGTCTACCTGCATTTGATATATTTTGAGATGCCTATGCCAAGAAAGACAGTGGGATACCACAAATTATGATCGTAAAAGGGGGGAACATACAATGTGGCCCTGTGGCCTCACTGACTTCTGTTTTTACTTTATATGGTTTACACCAGCCTACATCCATTGCTGGTGCTATTTTAAAGAGTCGGCCTTATAAATGAGCAAACTTCATGTCCCCCTTTTCCATCCTTCTGGAAGCACCTCCACCTTTAAAGAAAAAGTTTACCTGCACGTAGACCATTGCCCTTCAGCAAGTGTTACCTACTTGTGCTCCTGTGGTGTTCTAGCATTAGCATGCTGTTCTTTCTAAGTATTTGATAGGACTGGAAGTGTTCCTGAGTTTTGTGACTAAATCTCAAATCTAAATAACTCAGTCTAGCAGAACCACTTTTGGTCAGCCCCAGTAAGGGAAGGAACCTCGCCCTGCATGCCCCCAGACCCCCCAGATGAGGCCTATGACTAGAGCAGCACAATTAGCGTGCCTCCCAGGCAAAACATTAGGCCAGAAAAGAGGACACTAATGCCCCTATGCTGGTTATAATAGTCTGGCGCTGGTAGAGTAGAGCCATGGCTGGAACACTGATGTCACAGTGAATGTGTGCAGACCAGACATGCGAAGCTTCACCTTGGTGCTCTCACTTAGTCTGAGGCGGCTGGGTGCACACAGTGAGCCCAGGACCCAGACCTAAACCCGGATCAGCAAGAATGGGTAAATATTGATTTGAACACTGAGGGATATGCTGAAGGTGGTAAAGGTGAGGATGCTGTTTTTTTTCCCATAGCGGGGGTACTCTTTTTTTTAACCCTCAATGGCTGCATCTCCTATCCCCATAAACATGCCTTTTGGCTTAAAGCACTGGAAATTCCCTGAAATTTGGAAAGAAACAGACTCCCTTCACACTGCTGTGCTGCTCCTGCTGTTCACATAACCTCCAGCAACCAATAGGGTTCATATATATGGCTTGATTCAAGACCAAGACATGGTAATAAAAAATTCACTTTATGAGAAAGAAGCCTGAGAATTCCACGGTTACTGAATCACTAGTTAAGAAAACAATGAAAGTCAATGGTACATTCTTACTCCTAAGAAAAGAGCATTTTACTTCTTTTTACACTGCTATTGACTTTCATTGTCTTTCTATCTGGTGATTCAGTAACCGTGACATTCTCATGCTAGGGTACAAGAAATCCTTGATTTGAGAACCATATGGGCAGTACTGTGTTAGCTAGGATTCAGAGGAGAGAGATTTAGGGCTACTAGTAAGTGAAAGCTGCAAGATGAGTGCACAGTGTAGCCAGGCAGTAGGGAAAGCAAGCAGGATGCTCGGCTGCATAGCTCAAGGCCTCATCAGTAGGAATAGGGAGGTTGTGATGCCGCTATATAGAGCCCTGGTGAGGCCACAGCTAGAATACTGTGTGCAGGCAGTGACGGACTGGAGCCAAAAATCGGCCCTGGATTTTACCAGCCCCTAGCTAGCCTGAGACAACTCAGCTGAGGCCCCCCAACCATAATGCTGGGGCTATAGCATTGGGGGCTGGGGGTCCTGCATGTGTGGGTACAGTGGGGCTGGGTACAGGGGTCGGAGAGGGAGAGCAGGGATTGAATGTGAGTGTTAAAAGCAGCAGCCCAACTGGCACCAAAGATTTGCATTACCCCTGTGTGCTAATGGGCTGTTCTGAAGACCTTACCTGCAAAAATACATTTTTCAACAAGAACAGGTCAAAAGACGGGCAACAAAAACGGTGGAAGGACTTAAACTTAAAACTTATCAGGAGAGACTGATTTGTAGAGTCTGGAGAGGGGAGAAGGGGGACATGACTGAGACCATTAAATATGTGAAATAATTGAATAAGGTTCAAGAGGGAAGTGTATTTCAACCGGTCCTTCAGCATCATTTAATGAAAAGCCCAAACCCCTAAAAAACTATTCCCCAGCACCTAAAATTTAATATATTTTAAGTTTTTAGTTGCTTACTTATTACTTTCCCTCGCTGGGCCTCAACTCTGTTCAGGACAATAGGATACAGGCGCCATCTTGCCTCTGAAGCATCACATATTTAGGAGAGGGGTGAAAAGTGCAGGGGGGGCGTATTATAGCTGTGCTTTGTACAGACAGAGCAGAGCTGGGGTCAGAAAAAGGACAGCAATCCCAGAATGCAGAGCGGCACAGTCAGAGGACACTTCCTGTCTGCAGGCAGCCTGAGACTCCACAGGACGCCACCTTGGATGTCAAAAGGTGTTTAAAGAAAACAATGGAGGCAAGTAGGTTGATTTTTAATGTAGGCAATCTGCATGTGCAGGGTGGGGGAAACACACAAGATAGACTCTTATTCAGGGTGAAGGCCCAGTTTAAGAAGAAACTTAATGATAGAAAAGGGGGCACAACCTGAAGCTAGTCGGAGGGAAGATCAAGAGCAACATGAGAAAATACATTAGAAAATATTATTTTACAGCAGAGGTATTTGAAAAATCAACAGTAAGTGAATTTAAACATGCCTGGGATAATCACACATCTATCCTAAGATAAAGAGAACATACAGTATACACATAAGGGCAGACTAGATGGACTGTATGGTCTCCTACCATAAACCTTCTATGTTTCTATGCTTTTTTTCCCCATAAAGTGATTTTTTTACTACTAAAAAATATTTTTTTTCAACTCCTCTTGAATCAAGGCCTTAGTGCTGTACACATCCTGATAATCAACCTAATTGGTTGCCTCAGTATTCTTGCATCCACGGCACTTTAGTGTGAACTTTAGTGGATTAAAGTGATTGGCAAGTCAAAAGTTAAACAAAAAATATCAGTAGTTTACCTTTCATTGAGTGGCTCCAGTGCTGTGCTTCCTCCTCTGTCTGTCTCTTTAGTTAGGAAAATCACTTCCTCATTCAGCTTTCAGTCCCCACCCTGCTGATCTGGTCCATCATTGAAACTTCTGTGGACCAAGAACAGAAACACCCCCCCCCCCCACTCCCTTCTCAGACGTCCTGTTTGGCTGCCTCTTTTTTGCAGCTCTGAAACCCCACCCTCCTCTATCATCTCAGAAGTCTGGCTCCAGTCTACAGCACACTTTGATCAGGCAGCCAGCTATCACCAGCCTGTCCATGCCTGCCTGCCACCCTGTACTCACCCACCCACCCTGTAGCGCTCACCTCTGTCTGCCAGCCCTGCCACAGGTCAGACACCCATCCTGCAGCAGAAACCCCTCCCCTTCATCCAGGCACACTATGAGCTGACAGGCTGGAGACAATCCTGCCTGCAGCATAGCTTTCATCCCCATGATCCACCTTTCTGTGCTGGCTTTAAGGAGTGCGGTCATACAGCACGCCGTTATGGCCTCTCTATAAGGGGGCGCCGCCAGGAGCGTGCACCCGAACCAGCAAGCCTCATCTGCCTCTGCTTTTCTTTCTCTATCTTTATTTCTCTCACTTTCTTTTTCTTTAATGTTTCTTTTTTTCTCCCTTTCTCTCAGTCTTTCCCCCTCTTTCTCCATCTTTCTTTGTTTCTCCCTTTCTTTCTCTCTCACTCTCTCTTTCCCTATCTTTTTCTCTCTCTGTGTCTTTCCTTCTCTTTCTTTATTTATGTCTGTATTTCTTTCTTTCTTTCTCTCTCTCTCTATCTCTCTCTCTCTCTCTCTCTCTCTCTCTCTCTCTTTCTTCTCTTTCTCTTTTCATTGTAAACAAAAAAAACGTAGCCAGCAGCGGAGAGGTCCTGTCGCTGACAGCTTGAATGAGCAGTCACAGGGAGCATGTCGCCCAGCAGGTGAAGTCACGCATGCTCGTGTGTACATTCAATTGAATGGAGGAGCAGGGTGGTTTACAGAGCAGAGGGAAGCTGCTCTGTGTTGCAGATTAGCTGTCAGTGCTAGTCGCCGCCTGTGCTGCTGGATCGGGGCCTGTTAACATTTTTTTCTTTGTTTTTTATTTGTTCTAAAATTATAAAATACTAATGGCAAGGATCCATGGAGGCACAACAATAAACATATTTAATAGGAAACAGAGCAGTCTCGGGCACACGTGTTAGAGACCGCCCATTATGAATGTAATGCACACAGTGTGCTTACATGATATCACTGTTGCCACACCCACTGTGTGGAGATGGCCAGCACCTTCTTAATACTTCCCACCTCACCTCAGCCCTTTTCACATCTTGCCCCCTACTTCCCATCTCACCTCAACCCTCCTCACATCTTGCCCCCTGTTACCCTCCTCACTTCAGCCCCCCTCACATATGGCCCACTACTTTCTGCCTCACCTCAGCCCCCCCTCACAGACCTCACCTCAGCCCCCATGACATCTTGCCCCCTGCTTCCCACCTCACCTCAGCCCCCTAACATGTTGCCCCCTACTTCCCACCTCACCCCTCCTCACATGTTGCCCTCTATTTTCTGCCTTACCTCAGCCCCTCTAACATCTTGCCCCCAACTTCCCACCACATCTCCCCTCACTTCTTGCCCTCTACTTTCCGCCTCAACTGAACCCCCCTCACCACTACCTCTTACTTTCTGCCTAACCTCAGCCCTCCTCACCTCTGCCCACTTCACCCACCTTACCTCAGCCCCCCTCATATCTTGCCCCCTACTTTCTGCCTCACCTCAGCCCCCCTCACATCTTGCCCCCTACTTTCTGCCTCACCTCAGCCCCCCTCACATCTTGCCCCATACTTTCCACCTCACCTCTACGTCAAGCACCTCGCCTTTTCCCGTCTCACCTCTTGCCCACTATTTTCTGCCTCACTTCAGCCCACCTGACCTTTTTCTGCCAGACCCCAGCTTACTTCTTGCAACCTCAAATGTTCCTCTCTCACCTCTTGTCCATTTCTTTCTAACTCACCTCTGCACACCCCACCTCCACCCATCTCACCTCTGCCTACCCCTACTCACCATTTCCTGCCTCACCTCTGCATATACATACAAGTGTAAACAATGATTTTAAAAAGCATACCCCTGCCCCTCCTATTAGCAATCCTGCACATGTAATAAAAGAAAAAAGACACTTGCCTTCACCCCGAATCCAGCCGGCAAGTCGACAGTACCGCAGCTGTGGCACCGAACGCCTCCGCCATATACCTAGTCCTGGGCGGCCGCTGTGAGCCGGGGCTTTCTGCATTGCACGCGCTCCCACCCACCGCCTGCCAGTATCACTCACCTTCTGGAGCCTTCACTACGTCTGTGCGCTGAGTGAAGGTGAGTGAAACGGGCCAGCCTAGGGGGGTACACACAGTGGGGCATCCCAATCCGGAACAACACACGGAAAAGTGAAATTCCTGTGTGTTATTCCTCTTTAAGTAATTTTTGACTGTTGGTCCACTTTAATATCAGTCTCCCTCTCATCTCCACACCAAGTGTCAGCACTCCTCCAATTGTGTGACTTTATCACAAAAGATAATGGCAACAACAGAGCCTGTGCTTCCTGCTGCCAGGTCAGTCACCCAATGTTGTGCAGCAGTGTGGCTGTACTGGCTTGTCACTCAATCAGGTGACTTTTTTTCTATTTTTTCTAACTCCCAAATCTGGCTTAGCACATAGCACAGGGGGAGGGAGGAGTGGCTGGTGGGTTGACCCCTCCCCCATACCATAAGTGTGAACAGATCCTTCTCCTATCAGATCTCACAGTAACAGAATAGACAATTTGGGACCTCCCTTAAAGCGGACCTTCACTCTGAATAAGAGTCTATCTTATATGTTTCCCACACCCTGTACATACAGATTGTCCACATTAAAAAGCATCCTACCGGCATCTACTGCATGTTATGAGCCTTTAAACATCCAAGATGGCGGCTTATGGAACATCAGGCAACCTGCAAACAGGAAGTGCCTTCTGACTGTGCTGCTCTGCATTCTGGGACTGCTGACCTTTACCTGACCCCAGCTCTGCTCTGTCTGAGCAAAGCACAGCTATAACCCGCCCCCCTGTACCTTATCCCACTCTCCGCTCCTCAGTAAGTGTGATGCTTCTGAGTCAAGATGGCGGCGCCCGTATCCTAAATTCCTGAACAGAGTTGCAGCCCAGTGGGGGAAAGAATAATAAGTTAGTGACTAAAAACGTAAAATATATGAATTTTAGATGCTGGGGAACCGTTTTTTAAGAGTTTGGGCTTTTCATTAAATCACGCTGAAGGTCCGGTTTAAGTTTGCGAGTAAACTTTTCTTACCCCACAAAACTACCACAATACTAGAAAAGTTATGTGTGTGTGGGGGGGGGGGGGGGGGTACAGTGGAACTGGGTACAGAAAGAGTTGTTGGGGGAGAACATGAAGTGAACAGGTATGTTAGAAGAGCAATGAGTGAATCATGGAAGAGGCTCCAGGTGAGGCAGGTTGCATGCCTCAACAACATTATATATTATATATATATATAATTTATCCCCTTTTTTTCTCCTCTCATTCAGCCACAATGAACTTAATAAAACGTAAATAGTACAGCACCACTGACTATTATGGCACTTTATAAATAAACAATAATAACAAATAAAAAGTTTAAATACATTGGTTAGACAGGAGGCTCCTTTGGAATGCGATCCTGTGCAATTGTTCTACTTATATAATGAAGCAGGACCTAGCGCCGCAAGGTTTGCACAACGGCAAGTTCAAATCCATGCCGCTATCTGGAAATCGCTGGTCCTGCCACTCAAGCCCCTGACAATATTGGAACTGCAGATAAATTGCTGGTTCTATTGCTGAGAAAGGAGAGAAAACAGGTTGGCGAAAACATTCAAAAGGTACTGCTTGTGGCGTGAGAAATAGAGAGTGATTAAAAAAAAAAAAGATGAATTTTGGCCTGCTTTAAAGCGGGATATTAAAGAACTTAATTTGTACAGTCTGGAGGAAAGAAGGGAGAGGAGGGACATGATTGAGACCTTTAAATATGTGAAAGGATAGAATAAGGTTCAGGAGGGAAGTGTTTTTAAGAAGAAACTTAACGATAGAGCAAGGGGGCACAACCTGAAGCTAGTCGGGGGAAAGATCAGGAGCAATGTTAGAAAATATTATTTTACAGAAAGAGTAGTAGATGCTTGGAACAAACTTCCAGCAGAGGTAGTTGAAAAATCAACAGTCACTGAATTTAAACATGCCTGGGATAAGCACACATCTATCCTAAGATAAAGAGTACATACAGTATACACATAAGGGCAGACTAGATGGACCGTATGGTCTCCTTCTGCCGTCAACCTTCTATGTTTCTATATTGAATTCATTGCTGCTGAATTATACAATCAAAAAGGTGTTGATGTAAAATTTTGAGCATGTTTTAATTGTGTAACCAAATAAAGTGATATTAGCAATTTTACCCATTTTGTATAATTTACAAGAAGGCGAGGTTGGTTCTTGATGGTGAGTCCCGTTCCATTTCTAGGTGAGGGAGAAGGTCCAGAACTCCCCTACCCAACAAATTTTGTACCTCTTTAAAGTAGACCATAACCTGAGATATTCACTATCCTGGGTTTTGGTCCTTCACCCTTGGGAACCCCAGTTTGGGATGCCCCATTGTGTGAAACCCCGAAGTTCGCCTATTAAACTCACCTCTCCTTAGTCCAGCATCGCAGCACATATAAATGTCGGGCTGGAGAAGCTGAATGGAATCCCAGTTGCACATATAGGCGATGCATGGCATCACCCCCATCCTTCGGCTGTGCGCGGACACGAACATCCAATCAGTTGCAGCAAGTGTCTCCTGCCGCATGACATAGACGCAATGGCCGGTTTTGGTCCACTTTAAACTGTCAAACGCTCCCTGCATGTGTGCACTCACGGATTAAATGTGGTGGAAAAATTCCTACCTGTGCGCAAGCATCTCAAAACCATATATACACCCCCAAAAAAAAAAAAAGAAATCCAAATACCTCAATGCTTTTCATTAGCTTTTGAACTGTATTAAGGAGTAAAATAAGTCATGCTTGTTAAGCTTGGGATTGCGCTCTCTATATATATAATATATATCTATATATATTTCTCCTTTAATCATAGAACAAACGATTGAATGTCTTTCTTTTCCCAGCTTTCCAATTCATTATCTTCCTTGTCCAGAATGGAGGCAGGCAGCTGGATGGAGGCGTTAATGGGGTGGGGCGGGCAGGCAGGGGAGGGGGAAGCTGTGGGGCTGGATTGGGCTGTAGGGGAATGCTGCTGTGGGGTGTGGAATCAATATGTACAGGGGAGGAGGATCCCCTCCTCATTCTCTAGTCCCTGCCTTCTGACTCATATACACAGCAGAGCTTCCACCATACAGCACTCATACACGAGTGACAGCAGGAAGCTAGTCTGTGATATCCAGAGATGGCTGAACACCACCACCACAGTGAGTAGCTACCTTAGATCCTTACATTTTAGGTGAACCACTGATCTGATCATCATGGGTCTTTCTTAGTTTAGAGAAAGTAGAGTTTATTTTCCTTACTTGTTTTTGATAGGCACCTTAGGTATGACTAGTATTGCCAGGTACTGCACAAACCTGTCTCCATAAATAGTAACCCGGTAAGGGATCGCTCCCCACACCCTGATTACCCAGAACAAGAGTTCCTGTAAATTGTGTTAACACTTCCTTGATTCTCTGCCTTATTTCAGGAAGATTGCTCATTCCTGGCTGTTGCCACTTTGTTAGAAAGAGACTCACTTTGTGATGGTATTCATTACACGTCTGACTGGCCCTAGTAAAAGCAGGAGATGCTAGGTAGAGCTGTGCAATGGTTCAGGTGCCCCCAGATAACCTAATTTTGATGTCACCGGCTATCGAATCCTAATAGAAAACGCTCTTCATGTGGTGGTGTAGCCATAAGATGCCTTAATTAAATTCAATTCAATTTATTGTTCGCCAAGTACATCAGAGATGAACAAGGAATTATTTTAGGCATATACACAGTGCAACAGATAATACACTTACATAGAAATTGAATACAGAGATACAAACTACACTGAATACAGAGATTGAATACACTCAACTGACTCCAAAAGGAAGGGGAATTTTTTTTTTTCATTACAACAGGTAGCAAATGAGCATCTAGAGAGGTGGAGGAAAGGCTGTGATGTGGGCTTTAGCTTGGGTTATAGAGCTGCTTTAAAACCTACACCCTTAATGTGGATCTTCAGTCAAAAATAAGTAGATGTCTGCTCACCCTTACATCCATGTTGCATCTCATTTTGAGAAATGAATTTACCAATTACCTCACTAAACATATTATACAAACCAATGTCCAGTTCCATCGCTGGTGGCCCCACATGACCCCACAGTCTATTAGTGATTTCTGACAAATTTTAGGCTCCTCAAAAATGAATGTAGGTCCCATATAACAACTGTCTCCTGTGCATCCTAATTCCTGCTGCTCTGTATGATGCGGGACACAAAGTAGCTATGTTGAAGAAGGTGCAACAGGTGGTGTCCCGCATAAGATGGAGCTCTGCTGGGATTAGGTGAGTATCTCTGTAATGCAGGGCTTAATGATAGTTTGTACAGTATGTTGGGCTGTTTTAGTATCTCCAGAGTTGCCAGGGACGGTTTAGGTCCCTTTAGTGTTTCTCACAAGGTTGGGAGGATCAACAGTTTAAATATAAGGGTTTCCCTTTTACAAATTCAGGGCTCTGAATTGTTAAAGCCCCACTGTGGTATAACAAAAAGGATACTCCCCTTTATAGCCCCCCTGCCCATACCTGCCAAGGGTGGAGATCTGGCACAACTGCCGCTAGCTGACATCAGTGTTTGGAGGATTTTTCAGGCACTACCTCTGGCTGAGATGGCTGATTCGGAAAAGCAGGCAGATACAAGGTCTCTGATCTCCTCAATGGGTAAGTATTAAATCTGGGTGGAAAAGATGCATGGCCTGTGTGTTATTTATTTTTTTACTACACATTTAAAGTACATTTTCACCCCCCCCCCCCCAAAAAAAAGCTATACTTTTGTCCCACGCTGTTCGGTGCTCCAAGTCAGGGGCTGCAGTGCTCACCTGAAATGCTGGATGCTGGTCCCTTGCCGCCCCGGCACCATAGGCAGCGCCACTCTCTTGTCGCAAGTCTTTTCTTGTCTCGCACTGCAGCCCTGGACTAGGAGCGAGGGGCTGCGTAGGAGACAAGGTGAATATAGCTTCTTTTTTTTTTCTTTGGGGGGGTGAAAATTGTTTTTTTAAATTGGTCCACTTTAAGCTTAACCTTTGTTACCTACTTCTAATTTATGGTTGTGTTGAATATTTGTATGTAAACAAAACACTGTCTACACAGGCTGAGCTCTATTAGGAGGTATGACAAGGACAACTATTCTAAGTATACAGCACGTCCTGTTCCAGAATATTCCTTACTCTTGGGTAATACATCCACTAGATGGCTCTGGACTGCAGAGACAGAAAAGTGGCTCCTCCCGGCCCCATATATACCAGGGACCTCCCACAAATTCCCCAGTTCTTCTCTGCAGTCTGGGCTGCGATAACTAGAAGATGGCTCTTTCTACTTGCAGGTGAGCGGGGCTTATTAGCCTACGGCCCTGTAGGACTATTCCCACCAGATCCTTTTCACTGCCTCCCTAGGCTGCGCTGGTCGGGTGATGGTAGGCAGCACCGCTGTCAGATGCTAAGGAGCGCTGCTCCAACCGCAGTCCCCCATCAAAGGGTAGGCGCTACAGGCCCGTGGTGAGCCTTATGGGATGTCCCTCCCGCGGCCGTTTGCCCTTCGCCCCTGTCCCCTCAGTTAGGCTCCTCTTTGACTGGCCGCTGCTTCCCCTTCGCTCTCCCTAGGTAGATCTCGGGGGGGGGGGGGTGTATGTATTAACTATGTATTTATCCATGTTGTCTCCCTCTTTGATTTGGTTGCACTGGGTTTTTATTATCGCCGCGCGCTTGTACTTTGCTCCGCGGACGGTGACGACATCGCCTCAGGCGCTGCCGTGCCGTCATTGGCTGGCCTTGTCACGGGGGCGCATTTTTCGCGCTCTTCAGGGGGGGGGGGCCTTGCGGATGACGTTTTTCCGCCCCTCGAGGTATATGCGGACGCCATTTTGGAGCTCCTGTGCTGCGTGTCTGGCGTCTCTCTATCGCGGTCCGTATGTGCCCCTGCGGGCTGGCTTTTCTTTGTATTTCATTGCATTATGCTTACGGGATCTTTGCTTTAAGTCTTGCAGGCGGGTCAAACTTTTTTGTGGTTTTTCCCGGTCCTATCCCCTCTATTTAGCGTTAACTCCTTATTGGAGGACTATTGTGATCCATTGTCTCCCACTTCCCTAGCAGGCTATTGGGGCATCCCGGGTAGCCTTATTAGCGTCAATCCCAATTGGCCTGTTGTGCCACAATAATCACCATATGGAGGCTTCTCAGGATAATGTGCTTGGGGTTCCTTCGGGACAAGCCCGGCTGTGTGTGGCGTGTGGGGTATCCCCTATAAGTGACGATGTCAGGGTGTGTGTACCCTTCGCCCAGCAGACGCGCTGCAGCCTGGGTTACCGGTGGCTAGGCCTGCGCCCCCTCTGGCTTCGCCTACCCCCCCACGCTTACATCTGACTCCTAGTGAGGTGCATACCAGTGGGGAGTCTCAACCTGATTTGGCTGCACGGGTGGCCAGCATTGAGAGACATATTGCTGGGTCTGGCCCACGTAAGGCTTCTGCTAAGAAGCAGCATTTATCACCTGGTGTTACTCTCTTTCCTATGGAGGCTGAGGAATTTTTTGATGTTACCGGTTATACCCCCCTGGAAGAGGGGGAATTATTTTCTGATTCAGAATCATCTGAGGAACAGCCTAAGGTTTATGGTGTCTGACCCATGGGCTTCAGGTGATTCTGACAGACTTTTAGCTCTCATTTCTCCTCCTGCCGTGGCTCCGCGGCAGCAGGGGGAGCTGTTTCATACTGTCAAACCACACTTGGAGTTTCCTGAACAAACTCACTTTAATAATCTGGTGCTCAAAGGGTGGGAACGGCCTAGCCGGCTTCCCGGGGTACCAAAGAGTTAGGATAAGAGGTATCCCTTTCCCGCTGAGATGGTTAAACGTTGGTCATGTCCTCCCGAGGTGGATGCACTAGTTCTGGGGTTGTCCAACATATCTGTCATGCATTCACCTGACTCTACTACCCTGAGGGATGGGGAGGACAGGCGCATTGATCAGCTGGCTTGCCATGCCTTTGCCTGTGTGGGGGCCGCGCTGCGTCCGGTCTGTGCCTCTGCCATTATGGCTGTTGCTGTTAAAAGCCTGCTCAGGAGTCTCTTAGATGGGGCCCCTGATGATGCACGTAGTGAAGAGTATAGAGCTCTTCTGCGTTGTGAGGAATTTGTTGTTTATGTTCTCTCTGCCTTGGATGATACCATTAGAATGTGTGGCAGGGCATCTGCTTTGTTGGGGGCCATACGCCGCTTTGTCTGGCTGCGCCAGTGGGCAGCTGACAACGCTGCTAAGAAAAAAAGCTCTCACTGGTTTTCCCTTCAAGGGGCTGCGCCTCTTTGGTGAATGTCTGGACTTGTTTGCTAAGGGAGGCAAGTTGCCTCAGCGTAGAAGGCAGCCCCGGTCCTTTCGAGGTTCAGGTGCCTTACTTCCATCCCTCTGTGGTTCCAGAATTGGATGGGGAGCTTCCTTTGCTGGAGCCCGCAGAGATTTTTGGGGCAGGGGCAGAGGACATGGCCACCCTGGTCCCTCCTGGGGTCCCAAGCTTAAGTCCTCCCCTAAGCCCCCTCAGGCATGAAGGGGCGCCCTCACCCATCCGGGGGGGGGGGGGGGGGGCGGCTTCAGCTCTTTGCTCACGTCTGGAGGCGTCATGTCTCAGACCGGTGGATGCAGGAGGTAGTGTCCTCCGATTACAAGATAGAGTTTGCAGCCTGGCCGCCCCCAAGATTCATCAGATCCCGGTTAGCTCAAAACCCCCTGTCAGCTCAGGGTCTGTCCCTTGCTGTCCAAGGCCTTCTGGAATTGGGAGTCATCTGCCGGGTGCCCTTGAGGGAAAGGGGCAAAGGCTACTATTCCAATCTTTTAATTGTTCCCAAAAAGACGGGTCCATCAGACCCATCCTGGATTTAAAGCGCCTCAACAAATTTGTCAGATTCAGACACTTTTGCATGGAGACTCTGCACTCCGCTGTGAATTCTCTACGCCCAGGGGACTTCATGACCTCTGTAGACATCAAGGATGCTTACCTTCACATACCAATCATTCCAGGTCATCAGAGGTTCCTCAGGTTCGCTCTGGAGGATCAGCACTACCAATTTGTGGCCTTGCCCTTCGGTCTCCCCTCGGCTCCCAGGGTATTCACCAAGGTGCTGGAAGGAGTGATGGCTCTGCTGAGATCTCAGGGCATTCGCATTCTTCCCTACTTGGACGACATGCTTATCGCTTCTCAGTCCTTCCAACAGGCAGAGCTGGATACCCAGCGGGTGGTGTCCACACTGGAGTCATTCGGCTGGGTGATCAACCACACCAAATCTTCCGTGTCTCCTTCCATGGTGAAGTCCTTTCTGGGCATGATTCTGGATTCATCTCAGGTCAAGATCTTTCTTCCTCAGCAGAAGGTGGAGAGTCTTCAAGAGCAAGCACAGCTCCTTCTGTCTTGTCCTCATCCGTCCATCAGGCAGGGAATGCTGCTGGTGGGCCTGATGCTGTCCTGCTTCGAGGCGGTTCCATATGCTCAGTTTCACATGAGACCTCTTCAGCTTCACCTCTTGTCAGTATGGGATCGGGACCCCGTGTCCTTGGATCAGGTGTTTGTTCTGTCCCCTCTGGCCAGGCAGTCTCTATCGTGGTGGCTGGACTCAAGGAATCTGCTGGGGGGGAAGATCCTTTCTGGCCCCTTGCTGGGAGACTGTCACCACGGATGTTAGTCTAACAGGTTGGGGGGGCTTTTGGACATCCCTGAAATTCCAGGGTCAGTGGGGACCTCAAGAGGCCCACACCCCTATCAAAATTCTGGAGTTGAGGGCGATCAGGTTGGTTCTCGCCCACTTAACCCCACACCTTCGGGGAGGGGCTGTTCAGGTCCGCTCGGACAACCAGACGGCGGTTGCCTACATCAATCATCAGGGAGGGACCCGGAGCAAGAGGGCCCTCAAGGAAGCGTCTATGATTCTGTCCTGGGCGGAGGACAATGTTCCCTGCATCTCGGCTCTGTACATTCCGGGGGTGGAGAATCTGGAGGCAGACTCTCTGAGCAGGGGGACCTCTCGTCTGGGAGAATGGTCCCTCAGCAGCAGGGTGTTTCGCTCCCTGTGCCACCGCTGGGGTCAGCCGGATTTGGATCTGTTTGCGTCCCCTCGCAATCACAAGCTTCCAGTCTTTGTCTCTCTGCCCCAGGATCCTCTGGCCTTAGCCATTGATGCCTTGGCAATGTCTTGGACGAAGTTTTCAGCTCCTGTATGTGTTTCCCCCGTTTCCAGGGTGCTGCGCAAGATAGCTCAGGAAGGGGTGCCAGCCCCAAGAGTGTGGTTTGCAGACGTCGTGCAGCTGGCAGTAGATCAGTATGCCCTGCCCCGGGTTTCAGATCTGCTCACTCAGGGGCACCTACGCCACCCCAATTTACAAACGCTGGCTTTGACGGCGTGGCCGCTGAAACCTCCATCTTGATGGAAAAGGGGCTGCCTGCCTCGGTTGTAAATACCATGATCAGGGCTAGGAACAGGTCCTCTTCTTCGATCTACTATAGGGTTTGGCGTACTTACATTGACTGGTGCAAGTCTAAGTCGCTTCCCTGTCATGTGTTTTCTATTCCTAGGATTCTGGAGTTTCTGCAACATGGTTTGGATCTGGGTCTTCAGCTCGGTACTTTGAAAGGGCATGTTTCTGCCTTGGCCATTTTTTTCCAAAGATCTTTTGCTCAGCATCCCCTGGTCAAGACCTTCTTCCAGGGGGTTACTCACGTGCGTCCCCCACGTAAGCCTATGTTACCAGTCTGGGACTTGAACTTGGTCTTATCTGCCCTGCAGGGGTCTCCCTTCGAGCCCTTGCAGGGAGCCCCTTTGTCCATTCTTACGCTTAAGGTAGTCTTTTTGGTGGCTATTACTTCTGTTAGGCGTGTTTCTGAGTTGGCGGCGCTTTCCATCAAACCCCCTTACTTTGAGAGACACCAGGACAAGGTGGTGTTTTGTTTTAAGCCTGACTTTCTGCCTAAGGTTGTTTCTGCTTTTCATCTCAATCAGGACATTGTTTTGCCTTCTAATGTGTCCTAATCCTAGTAACTCTAAGGAGAGGGTTTTACACTTTTTGGATGTGGTCAGGACTCTGAAGTTCTATTTGGTGGCTACTGAATCCTTCAGGAAGACTGATGCTCTTTTTGTGCTCCCGTCAGGACCTAAGAAGGGTCTGGTCCATTATCAGCAAGTGGATCCGTCAGGCTGTGGTACAGGCCTATTCTGCTAAGGGGAAGGAGCCTCCCTTCCGCCTTACTGCTCATTCTACTCGTGCTATTGGTGCCTTTTGGGCTTTTCAGCACTAAGCTTCTGTTGAACAAGTTTGCAAGGCCGCTACTTGGTCTTCTGTTCATACTTTTTCAAAGTTTTACAAGGTTGATGTTCGGGCCTCAGCTGATGCTGCTTTTGGTCGCAAAGTTCTGCAGGCGGCAGTGGTTTAAACTGTCCGCTGTTACTTTTTTGGATTCCCACCCTACCTTACGGACACTGCTATTGGATGTCCCAAGAGTAAGGAATATTCTGGAACAGGACGTGCTGTATACTTAGAATAATACAATTCTATGATTACTCACCTGTAGAATTGGCATTATACGTATACAGCACGTCCTGTTCCACCCCACCCTTGTTATCATTATTTTTAGTTACCTCTTTATGGGGATTGTTCTTATGTTCAATATTTGATAATGGTTATAGTTCTCCCGGCTTCATTTTAACTGCTTTTCAATACTGGGGAATTTGTGGGAGGTCCCTCGTATTTTTGGGGCCGGGAGGGGCCACGTTTCTGTCTCTGCAGTCCAGCGCCATCTAGTGGATGTATTACCAAAGAGTAAGGAATATTCTGGAACAGGACGTGCTGTATACGTATAATACCAATTCTACAGGTGAGTAATCACAGAATTGTATTTTTGCCAACTTGCTTAGCCCAGGATATATTACAATAACTATTACTGAAGTTATGCGTCTATACAGCAAATTGATTCTAGGCTTAACTATATTGGTTGTTAGTGATTTGCCCGCTGTTGTTCTTTCCATGTATGGTGTCTTCTCTGTTACATCGGCCAGGAATTGCTAGCACGTGCCTTCAGGAGGGTGTAGAAATAATGCCAATGGCCATACAGAGCAGTCCTTGCTTACTGCTGTACTTCCCAGGGAGTAACCACAAGGTCCCTCAACAACACTGTTAATCTGAAACGTTTGGCACAAAGGCCTGATTGCTTTCAGTATGAGGAGTAGGCTGTAATACTAGGGTTCATTGCTCTGATGTCTGTGGGATGTTGGCTGCTATAATGCTTAAACCTGCTCTGGAAAATGGTGAGAAAAAAAGCTTGAGGCTTTAAATATATGGGCAAATAAATATATCTTGTTTTTTTATCGCTCTGAAGGAACAATATATTACCAGCTCTGGCTTCAATCCTTATAAGCTACATTGTAAAGTAAATACGAAGGATACAAATATTTAAAGGCACTGTCGAAGCTAAAATTAACAAAAAACAAAACAATACTTTCCTTTTGTTCCCCACAGTAACTGTGTCCTATTCGAGCTTTCAAAACTTGTGGCCCGTTATTGAGTCCTGCGGCTTACATGAACCAACGAATTTCTTGGTCTCTCGTCCACCATTTACAAAGAAATTGTTGGGTGATGTCCACTTCAGCCCTGTTACAGCCTGGATCACGCCACATTGAGCTCATTACCAGGCTCTGGCTCAGTGTGTGCCCTTTGTATGAGGGGGTGTGCCAAGATGCTTCAGCACCCATTACGTGTTGCAGAGCCCAGAGTCTCAGAGTAGGATAAAAGCTGTCGGGAACTTAAAGTGGACCATCACCCTCCGGTGATCGGCCCGGGAATCTATAAGATCGGGGGTGCCCCACCGAAGTGGACCAAGACCCAGGATAGTCAAAATCCTGGGTGTTGGTCCACTTTAAGGGTGAGTATTGAATGTTTTTTAATTTTAGTTTGGACTAAACTACTCGGCTCCTGTTCAGAATTGCTGTTCCTCTATCCCAGACAGTCCAGGGTCAGGCTGGTAGCTCACCTGAATGCTACAGGAGGTGACTACATTGAGTAGCCTATAATCCCATTGCCCCTGTACCTGCTGATTCAGTACTGAGATGACAGAGGTATCCCTTCTTTGTTATAAACTGATATTTTGCTGGATTTTCTGTCCTCAGTCGGTCATTCATACTTGCCCGTGCTGAGAGCTCTTCTGTCAGCTTTGCTGGTCTGATATGATCTAGAGAGCCTGTAGGGGTAACATGATTTGCTGATAAGAGCAAGGCTTCTTCCATAAGCTCAGTACTGTATCAGCTGGATGGGATGTAAGATGAGTATAGGCTGTTTTAACATTACACTACAGTCTAATGTGGATGCTCAGTTGGCAGTATTCACTTCTATCGTTGTTGACCTCATTTCTATATACCCTGGGTGGCCCTATATCTGTGAGATCTGTGTGTGTATTGTCTGCTGGCACTTGTATTTACATATCTATTGAGGTTTTTTGTGACTTTAAAGTGGACCAACACCAAGGATTTTGACTATCCTGGGTTTTGGTCCACTTCGGTGGGGCACCCCGATCGGGGGTGCCCCGCTGTGTGAAACCCCCCAGAAGGCCCCAAAAACTCACCTGTCCCCCGCTCCCACGTGACCGCTGCAGCCAATCCCCGCCGACGGACAAGCGAGGTCCGTCGCCGGACAAGCGAGCGTGCCCACCGCCTCCCCTGCGTCACTTTTACAGGGAGCGCGCCCGCGCCGGCCATTCACAAACGGCCAGCGCGGGTGCGCGCCCTGCTAGAGGGATGCAGGTAGGGATTTCGGGGCTTTCTGGGGGGTTTCACACAGCGGGGCACCCCCGATCGGGTGTTGGTCCACTTTAACAACTCCTGTTGGGGATGGGTCTTTTGTGAAATGTATTTGTAGATATAGTGATATATGATGTCTTTAAGCACTTGCACTTTGTATTAACACAATTTTGTTTGTTTTTTTGATAATATATATATATATATATATATATATATATATATATATAGTGGTTATGTATTATGCTGATTGATTGATTGATAGTATGATTATCTAGTTTTTTTGCACTTTATTCAGGATTCTTTAGGATTTTTTAGTGTTTCTTATGCTTTATATATTTTTTGTGCCGGCACAAAAGGATTGATTTAGGGTGTTAATATTTGAGGCCATGCACCCATGTGGTATAAACTAGATAGCCCTGTTTTGGGCATCTCTTATTGTATAATTATGGTCATAACGGTTGGTTTTAATAGGTCTTGTGTTATATGTTTTTAGCCCTTTTTGCATCAATAAAGTGTTGTATTATTTATGGTAGTCGTGGTGCTTCTTCATGGGAGGAAGGTGTGCCTAGTGCATGTCCACTCCCAAAAACTTTTTTGTCTGGGGTACAGTTGTTTCGGAGTGAGCACACATTAATTTTCTCATATAAGCAGTGCACCCTTTTGCTATTGCAGTATTCACTTCTTGTTATTGAAGAATGAGCTGACTTCTACTTCATCAGATTGCTTGGCCAAATGCTGTTAAAATGATCTCAATGGATTAATCTTTGCTAGATGAATATAAAGGGCAGCTAGTGATAAGCAGAAAGTCACACAGCCATGAGCTTGCAAAACTGGGATTACATAACACAATTGTTTCATGATTGCATTACACAACGATTCAGGAACCTCACAGTGAGCACACAACACCACCCACCAGTCACAGGGCTGCACCAGCACCTACAGGGTTACTTTCCTTCCACCGCTCAAGGTGTGCAAGACACCAGCTCTTTGCTGTATCATGCTGACTGCGACTCGCCTGCCTCAGTTTGCTCTGACAATGTATTGCTGGGTTTGTTGTGTGTGTCTAGGCACTGCCTCCTCCCTATGATCACATCTTCTACTCCTAGGAGCTGTCAGCAACATGCTGCTGCACTGTCTCCATCAGGTACCGCCCAATACACATTCTCATTCACATACACATAGCCTTTTACATATCATCCTGAACTGCATATTTTGCAATTAAAGGAGATCTGTTGTGAAATTGCCTTAAGAGGAGGGGTTACTCCCACACTTACAGGGATCAACATCGTTCCTATAACTGCCTGTGCCCTGAGCCAGAGACTGTGGGAAATAGTACCATGAACTATTCTAATATCTACATAAAGCAGTGCATGATGGTTAAAGGGACAGCTCAGTCTAAATAACTCTTGTGGTTCATGGGAGCAGCCATGATTGGATTACTGTGGCATGCCACCCCATTGTCTTTTATTGAGATGTATGAGCACTCCACTGTCCCTTCGCCTTTAAATAGAAGTTAGTGGGGCTCCCTGTTGGATTAATTACACCATTGGGATGCCCCACAGTGTGAAACCTCCCCGGGGTGCCACCAGTAATCACTCACCTTTCCCCGGTCCAACAGCGCATGCAACACCACCAGTCAGCACCCTTTGCTATTCAGTATATATATATATCTGGTACAGCCTATCAAGTGGTACTTGGTAAGTCTGCAGACTAACTTACCCAAACCTGATCTTCTGCCAGTTCTACTATTCTTAAACCTGATTTGCTCCAGAAGATGCTGGAAATGATTTTTGTGCTCTTTACATGGTTTTGTGCATTTTTATTACAGTTTTAGGTGAATGACACGCATCCCAACCTAATTAGAAATTGGAAAGTGGTACTTGATGAAAAAGCTGGGATCACCTGTTATAGACCAAATCACCTGCCCCATTCCTAAAGTGTCTGGGGAAGGCCCAAATGCTGCAAGAGGTGACCACTATCTGGTCCTCACAGGAGTCCTTCTTTTGCCCCACAGCAGAATTGAAATCATTACTAGTCCTAGTTGCCCCATAGGGGTAACAATTGGTAAGTAAGAAAAGTTATGGAACACAGCGTTCAGTGAGTGGAGGGAGTAGTATAGGTAAATTGCTAAAATATTTTCGTATGCCATATTCAGCCTAAAACGGAAAAGCCACCCACCCATCACCCCCACACATACCTGTTTGTAGTGCCAGTCCTGAAACATTTAGCTTTGAGTGCGTAATGTGGCCCCTGAGGAAACACATTGATATGTGTGATGGAGGCAGAGTTGGGGTTTAAAAAATCTAAAACTTAGTAGGTGTATCTTGTTAGCACTCCTCCTGGAACATGACAACGGTCTCATAACAAGGGTAAAAGGAGGCAACAAACAGTAGTTGGTCTTTGTAAGTAAAATATCTTCGATAACCTATTTGTACTGACTCCATACAGGGCAGAAGATGAGTGCGGTCCAAGAGCAAGTGAACCTCAGCAGGTCGGAGGTGTGTGGAATGATGAGGGAGGAACTGTACAGCGAACAGGATTTCCAGCAGTCACAGACGCACATCTTCATTGTAATTGGTGCTTCGGTGAGTCAGTCTTACGTCTCCATAGGATGCTTCTCATTTAGGACTAGAAAAATCTATTGATCTATTCTTTGTTAAAGTGAAGGCCAGTCACAACACAGCCACCACTATGCCCCCCCCCCCACCACCACAATGAAGCAGGATAACAATTAAACCCGCAATTCTGCGCATTCCCTGCCGTTTCTATCTATGGTTTTTCTATTTGCAAGAATTATTAGCTACTGTCTTTATGGGTGATCTGATGGGGGGCACAGTCATAGGTATCCTTTTACTAAGGGTCTGCATCAGATGACAGAGGACCAGAACCCTTAATAAGCACTGTTGCAGCCTGGTCTCCTCCAGTAGAGGAAGTATGCCTTGATTTTACACAGAAATCCTTTTAATTGTACCACTGTATCATACTCCCTGTATGACCCCATTGAAAAACAAGGACTCTGATCAGCAGGGCTGCATGTGACCCCAGCAGGGATGCCTATTAACCAGTTCATCTAGCTTACTAGTACATCAGAAGGTTCCCATTGTATGTGCAGGATTATTATTTGCCTAGAATGTTCTCTCTTGGTATAGACCGCATCATCAGTGAAGACAGCTGATTCACTGAGCTTTACATACATGGGAGATTGTGGACTTGTTACATTAACTGAATAATCCATTTTCTTTATTGCATGGCACGGCCTGCTTTGGTATTCATAACAGTTGGGTTATTCCGCCACAAGGTGGCGCAGTGGTACTGCAGAAAGCTGTGGCATCTCCCGACCCCCTATAAAAGGGGGATCAACCATAGAGTTCCCAGTGTTCCTCTGCAGTGAAACTGTGAAGATAGAAGATGGCTCGCTCTCTATGCGCAGGTGAGCGAGGCAACCGAGCCTGCGGCCCTGCGAGTCTATTTCCACCCGTTTCTGGACCCTCACTGCCTCCCAGCCTTGGCTGACTGATCGAGTGGGGGTAGAAGAGCACTAGGGTCAAGTGCTCCTGGAGCGCTGCTCCTAGCCACAGACCCTGTTCCACAAAGGATAGCCGGCCATAGGCTTTATGGTGAGCCTACTTGGGATACGGAGTTCCTGTCCTGGCTTCTGAGGGGGTGAGTGTTTTGGGGACTGTGTCCCCTTCTTTTCCTTCACACCCCCCACCCCTTCTGTGCGAGATACTCGCCGCTGCCTCCTCGTCTCTCCCCCCCCCCCCCCTCTCTGACTTTGTTCGGGTGGGGGGGTTAGCGGCGAGTGATATTAGTTGTTGTGTTTTGGATGTTTACAGTGTGTTTTTTGGTGTTTTTGGCCGCCGATCTGCTTTGTACTGCGCTCCTCGGCTGTGGACACTATAACCTGTGGCGTTTTTGCTAAGTCGTGGCGCCGGTGGGGTCACGTGGGTGCCGTTTTCGCGCTGGGCGGGGGCGGGGGATGGCGCGTATCGCGTCGTCTTCCCCCGCTGCCCGCCCCTCGAGGTATATCAAAATGCCAGCACCATTTTGGATTAGCTGTGCGTCTGGATTTCTCCCTTTCTGGCTACATCGCTGTTTCCTCCGGTGTGTCGCTTCATCCTGCGATCTGTGCCTTGGTGACCCTGCGGTATCCTTGGTCCGTAAGTCCCCGCCCTCTTGCTTTGCTCTGTTTTTGTCGCATTTATCCTTACTGCCATGGCTGATGCTGTGAGGCTGGGCGGGCGGGCCTCTCCTGCTTTGGTGGCTATGCGCCGCTCTGGTTGCATCAGTGGGCAGCTGACGCTGCTGCTAAGAAGGCTCTCACTGGGCTCCCCTTTGCGGGGCTGCGGCTCTTCAGTGAGCATCTTGATGTTTTAGCCAAGTATGGCAGACTGCCTCAGCGTAGGAGGCAGCCCCGGCCCTTTCAAGGGACCTCTGTCTCCCTCACCTCCCTTCGTACTCCCAGAGGAGGTCGTGGCTCCCTCTTCTCAGGTAGCCGCAGAGATTCTTGGGGCCGTGGCAGATCCCATGGTCATCCCGGTCTCTCCTGGGGTTCCTCTGGCATGAGGAGGCGCCCTCACCCATCCGGATGGGGGGACAGCTTCGGCTCTTTGCTCACGTCTGGAGGCTCCACGTCTCAGACCGGTGGATTCAGATGGTGGTGTCCTCCGGTTACAAGATAGAGTTTGCAGCCTGGCCGCCCCCAAGATTCATCAGATCCCGGATGTCTTTAAACCCCCTGTCAGCTCCAGGGTTGCTTTCGGCGGTTCAATGCCTGCTGGAATCAGGGGTCATTTGTCTGGTGCCTCCTCAAGAAAAGGGTCAGGGGTACTATTCCAATCTTTTCACGGACCGAAAAAAGGACGGCTCTCTGAGGCCCATCCTGGACTTGAAGGGCCTCAACAAGTTTGTCAGATTCAAGCATTTTCGCATGGAGACGCTACACTCGGCTATCAGTACCCTTCGCCCGGGCGACTTCATGACCACCGTGGACATCAAGGATGCTTATCTTCCCAGGACATCAGAGATTTCTGAGGTTCGCGCTGGAGGATCAGCATTACCAGTTTGTAACTTTACCCTTTGGTATCACCTCTGCACCTCGGGTGTTCACCAAGGTGCTGGCGGGGGTGATGGCTCTGCTACGGAACCAGAGCATTCGTGTCCTTCCTTACCTGGACGACATCCTTATTGTGACCCAGTCCTTTCATCAGGCCGAGCAGGACACCCGGGTGGTGACATCCACTTTGGAGTCCTTCGGCTGGGTGATCAATTTTCCCAAGTCTTCACTGTCCCCGTCCTTGGTGAGTTCCTTTCTGGGCATGACACTGGATACCTCTCGGGTCAAGGTGTTCCTTCCTCAGCAGAAGGTGAAGGGCCTTCAAAAGCAGGCACGGACTCTGCTCTTGTGTCCTCATCCCTCCATCCGTCTGGGGATGCAGTTGGTGGGCCTGATGGTGTCTTGCTTCGAATCGGTCCCCTTTGCTCAGTTTCACATGAGACCTCTTCAGTTGCACCTCTTGTGAATCTGGGATCGGGACCCTGTGTCCCTGGATCAGGAATCTGCTCTGTCTCCTCTGGCCAGGCAGTCCCTTTCGTGGTGGCTAGTCTCAAGGAACCTTCTGGTGGGCAGGACTTTCCTACCCCCATGCTGGGAGACGGTCACCACAGATGCCAGTCTGACAGGCTGGGTGGGCTTTTGGAAGTCTCTGAAGTTCCAGGGTCGGTGGGGCCCCAGGAAGCCCATGCTCCCATCAATGTACTGGAAATGAGGGCGATCAGGTTGGTTCTTTCTCAGCTGACCACACACCTTCGATGTCTGGCTGTTCAGATTCGCTCAGACAACCAGACGGCGGTTGCCTACATCAACCATCAGGGAGGGACTCTGAGCAAGCCTTCAAGGAAGTGTCCCTGATACTGTCTTGGGCGGAACAGAATGTTCCCTGCATCTCAGAGGTCTTCATTCCGGGGGTGGAGAACCAGGTGGCCGACTCCCTGAGCAGGGAGATGTCTTGTCTGGGGGAATGGTCGCTCAACAACCAGGTGTTTCTCTCCCTGTGTCATCGCTGGGGTCAGTCGGATGTGGACCTGTTTGCGCCCCGTCACAATCACAAATTTCCCAAGTTTGTCTCCCTGTCACAGGATCCTCTGGCCTTCGCCACGGATGCACAGGCAATGCCTTGGACGGAGGTTCGGCTTCTCTATGTTTTCCCTCCGTTCCCTCTACTGGGCAGGGTCATGCGCAAGATAGCCCAGGAGGGAGTGCCAGCCATCCTGGTGGCCCCCTGTTGGCCAAGAAGGGTGTGGTTCGCAGACGTCGTGCAGTTGGCAGTAGATCAGTACATCTTGCCCAAGGATCCAGATCTTTCCACTCAGGGACAGCTACGCCATCCCAATTTACAAACGCTGGCTTTAACAGCTTGGCTGCTGAAACCTCCATCTTGATTGATAAGGGGTTGCCTGCCTCTGTTGTGGATACCATGATTGGGGCTAGGAAGAAGTCCTCGTCCTTTATCTATTACAGGGTCTGGCATGCTTACATTGCCTGCTGTGAGTCCAAGTCTCTTCCCTGTCGTTTTTTTTCCATCCCCAGGATTCTGGAATTTTTGCAACATGGTTTGGATTCCGGCCTT
Organism: Gastrophryne carolinensis; assembly: GCA_027917425.1. Lineage (NCBI taxonomy): Eukaryota > Metazoa > Chordata > Amphibia > Anura > Microhylidae > Gastrophryne > Gastrophryne carolinensis. The sequence goes on along the minus strand of CM051235.1, from coordinate 163,201,842 downwards.
CAACTGAGTACCCTCAGGGGCCATGTTTCAACTCTGGCAATTTTTTTCCAAAGATCATTTGCCAATCACCGGTTGGTTAAAACCTTTTTCCAGGGTGTTACTCATGTGCGTCCACCTCGTAAGCCTATGCTACCAACCTGGGACTTGAATCTGGTGTTGTCTGCTCTGCAGGGTCCTCCCTTTGAGCCTATCCGCAGGGCTGCTTTGCCCATTCTGACTCTTAAAGCGGACCTTCACTCTAAATAAGAGTCTATCTTATATGTTTCCCACACCCTGTACATACAGATTGCTCACATTAAAAATCATCCTACCTGCATCTACTGCATTTTATAAGCCTTTAAACATCCAAGATGGCGGCTTATGGAAGCTGCCATTTTTGCAGGCAGCCTGCAAATAGGAAGTGCCTGCAAACAGGAAGTGACTGTGCTGCTCTGCATTCTGGGACTGCTGACCTTTCCCTGACCCCAGCTCTGCTCTGTCTGAGCAAAGCACAGCTATAACCCGCCCCCCTGTACCTTATCCCACTCTCCTCTCCTCAGTAAGTGTGATGCTTCTGAGTCAAGATGGCGGCGCCCGTATCCTAAATTCCCGAACAGAGTTGCAGCCCAGTGGGGGAAAGTATAATAAATTAGTGACTAAACATGTAAAATATATTAATTTTAGATGCTGAGGAATTGTTTTTTAAGAGTTTGGGCTTTTCATTAAATCATGGTGAAGGTCTGGTTTAAGGAAGCCTTTTTGGTGGCTATCACTTCTGTAAGGCGAGTTTCTGAGCTGGTGGCGCTTTCCATCAAACCTCCTTATTTTGAGAGGCATCAGGATAAGGTGGTGTTTCGGCTTAAGCAAGATTTCTTGCCTAAGGTGGTGTCTGCCTTTCATCTCAATCAGGACATTGTCTTGCCTTCATTGTGTCCTAATCCTGCTAATTCCAAGGAGAGGACACTGCATTCTCTGGATGTGGTCAGGGCTCTGAAGTTTTATTTGGTCGCTACTGAGCCTTTCAGGAAATCTGATGCTCTTTTTGTTCTCACTTCTGGACCTAGGAAGGGTTTGCCTCCGGCTAAATCCACTATCAGCAAGTGGATCCGTCAGGCGGTGGTTCAAGCCTATTCTGCTAAGGGGAAGAAACCTCCCTTTAGAATTACTGCTCATTCCACTCATGCTATTGGTGCCTCTTGGGCTTTTCAGCACCAAGCTTCTGTTGAACAAGTTTGCAAGGCCGCTACTTGGTCTTCTGTTCATACTTTTTCCAAGTTTTACAAGGTTGATGTTAAGGCCTCAGCGGATGCTGCTTTTGGCCGCAAGGTGCTTCAGGCGGTAGTGACTTGAACTGCCGGCTGTTGCTTATTGGGGATCCCACCCTACTTTTGGACACTGCTTTTGGATGTCCCAACTTTTATGAATACCGAAGCATGAAATAAAGAGAAAAGCAATTCTGTGAGTACTCACCTGTAGAATTGTTTTTGTTCTTGCATGGCACGGCCTGCTTCGACCCACCCTTGTTATCGTTATTCTTGGTTGCCTCTTTATGGTGATTGTTCCAGGTTAATTGGGCTTTTTTACCCTTTTTTTCATTTTTTACTTGTATTCTCTCCCGGCTTCTTGTCTCACTGCTTGTCTACGCTGGGAACTCTATGGTTGATCCCCCTTTTATAGGGGGCCGGGAGATGCCACAGCTTTCTGCAGTACCACTGCGCCACCTTGTGGCGGAATAACCCAACTGTTATGGATATCGAAGCAGGTCGTGCCATGCAAGAACAAAAACAATTCTGCAGGTGAGTACTCACAGAATTGCTTTTTTAAGGTCTGTGTGTATTCAACCCTGGGGGTGGGGGGTGGGAGTGGACAGGCGGTAGGGCCCTCAGAGTACCCCTCAGTAATTAGTAATATTGCCTGATTTTTGGGCATTTTTATAGGGCTAGATGCAGGTGGTGGAAAAGGAACTCTGTAAGGTGTAGATGCGCTATAACTATGTATTATAACGGCCCGTTGCAGCGTTTAAAGAGGAACAGGCTTTGTGTATCCCCCAGAGTTACCAAACAAATGCCCTCTTCCTGGTTCCCACATGGGCTGCTGAGCCAATCAGCGACACTCATTAAAGTCAGAGTTCAGTGCCACAAAGAAATATGAATTGAGTGACTGTCGTCAGCCACATCCGCATCCCCACTCACCTCTAGCTGTGGGCGTGCCTGCTCCTGCCATTCAAAATGGCCTGGGGTGGTTACACGCCCCAGATGGAGGTATGTATGGGCATATGGTGAGGGCTCTGGGGAGAGGTGAGTAAATTGGTAGGTCCAAGAGGGTTTTCACACAGAGGGGAATCACAATTTGGGATGCCACATAAAGAGGGAGACCACCACTCTTCGAGTCTAGACTTGAGAAGGGTTGCCGCTCCTCTTTAAAGGGATTGATTAATCAAACTTTAAAATCATTTGCCTGGACCTTCACTCTGAATAAGAGTCTATCTTATATGTTTCCCCCACCCTGTACATACAGATTGCTCACATTAAAAATCATCCTACCTGCATCTACTGCATGTTAGCCTTTAAACATCCAAGATGGCGACTTATGGAAGCCGCCATTTTATCAGGCAGCCTGCAAACAGGAAGTGCCTGCAAACAGGAAATGACTGTGCTGCTCTGCATTCTGGGACTGCTGACCTTTCCCTAACCCCAGCTCTGCTCTGTCTGAGCAAAGCACAGCTATAACCTGCCCCCCTGTACCTTATCCCACTCTCCTCTCCTCAGTAAGTGTGATGCTTCTGAGTCAAGATGGCGGCGCCCGTATCCTAAATTCCTGAACAGAGTTGCAGCCCAGTGGGGGAAAGAATAATAAGTTAGTGACTAAAAATGTAAAATATATTAATGTTAGATGCTGGGGAATCGTTTTTTAAGAGTTTGGGCTTTTCATTAAATCATGGTGAAGGTCCGGTTTAAATGTGCATATTTGTAGGTGTGTGTGCGTTTAATTGTAACACAATAGAGGAAGTAAGTCTCTTGCTTAATTACCATAGGGCAACACATAAGGAAGCTGTGAAATCTCTTGTTTGTACAACCCTTGCTACAGAATATCCTCCCCACTCTTGCATTATTTCATACATCCCCTGAGTGTTATGACCCATTTCCACTGAACAATTTGCGAATGAATAATCGCTACAGCCAAAGCATTAGGATGTTAATTGAGCCATGGAAATGCGATCAACGAGAATTTAGTTGGTTGAGTGTCATATTGTTTTGGCTGACAAAGTTTCTCGTACATTGCCTTACCATTGCAATGTGGAAATGGCAATCGACTACAAAAAGGACTATACAGATACCTTGAACCTTCAATCTTAATTACGATTGCTCTAATGCATATTTATCCAACAAATCGTCCACATCCAAATGCAAGTTGTCAAGAGTTAGCTCAGTAGTCAGGTCCTGGGGACCCAGATGGCAAGAAAATGTTAGAGGGATTCTAACCCCTCTCAGCTGTATCCCTAAAGCATAACCATTTCTGGGCCAGCATGACAATTTTGGGTTTGCATGGTTGTTTGCACATTAAAGAGCAGTATATCACTCTCATACACTGATTACAAGGAAGACAGGTCTATGGTAGTTTCTCTCCTGAAAGGCAGCTCATGCAGAGATCTCATTGAGAAATATTAGACCAGTGACAGGTAGGCAGATTAAATGTCCGAATATGACATTACTCCTATCTGATGAACACAAGTGACTTTGTTGTAATGTCACCCTTAAAAGGATAAATCCAACGCACCCCTAGGATTTGGAATGCTCCACAAATATTAAAGGGACTCCCCTTTTCTCTCTCACATCAGCTTCTGGACAGTCCAGTGCTCAAAAGCCTCCTGGTTTCTGAGTCTCCTGGGGTCCACGTACGCTTTAGCCTTTAAGGAGTACTATCACATAAAAATAATCAAATAAAACATAAACATGCAAACACAAATCCAACCAGGATTGTTTGTTATTACCAGAAGGAAGTTACAAGCTGAGTTACAAGCAGAGAACTGATCAACTGTCTGTCTCTTGAACCAGACTGTGAACTTAAATCTAGATCAGGCAATGCTCTGGGTAGATAAGTAGTTATTGTTACTGTTTCTCACATGCTGTTTCAGGAGACAAGTGATTCTGGATGAGGATGCCCTTGAAAAACACATAACCTAGGATTTTATTCCTACTAGGTAAAAAAGCCACATTGGTGGAATGTTTAGCTGTCATACATGGCGTATAAGTAATCCTTCCTTTACCTATTAGCATATTTATATGGATGTTTAATATTGGACTATTTTACAATACAGTTCCAAAAGAAAAAATGATTCAAACTCTTCAAAGCAGCGGACAGTCAGAGCCGGGTGGCCTTCTCTATAGGAAGTGGTGACCTGAAATGCGGCTGGCACAGAGTGCCATAGCTTGGCATGCCCACTCCATTATTCCACTAATGTATCAAAACAGGATGTAAGTGCCGAACCAATGCCCAAGTGCAGTTAAAGTATAAACCTCAGGATCGTAATCACACCAGCTTAATAAGTAAGGGCAATTCATTTTTTTTTTATCTCACTTGGTCATCAGCGGACAGGGCGATCAGTCAGAACACACACAGTTCTCAATTCTTCTGAGCCAAAAAACAATCCCTGTGACCAGCTTCCAAATCTTATTGCTCCACTTATGCTGGCTATGTCCAACCTCGCTAGGAAATTCTAACAAAGCAATCAGGTGTCATTACAAGCATCAGCAGCCTGAATCCATTGAGGAATATCAGCATAGGGCAGCAGCCTGACCCAAACATGTCACAAGGATATGTGGCAGCTACATGAGGCTCTTTAAATAATACAAAATTGCACATGTACACACTGAGCTTCACACCTTACAGGCTGGTGGTACATCCTTTATACAACCTGACCTAACGCGATGCCAGTTGAGCGCCTTCCTTACATTATCATTTAGATTAGATTGTTCAGTATAGCCCCAATATGACATGTTTTGTAAGGTTGTGTGAAAGGTGACAAACCGGCTGTAAGGAGTATAGCTTGGTCCCAAGGCCTCATTGCAGTGGGTCAATCGTGTTCCCCAGGCAGATGTGTACGCACCATGCATGTAGTTGCACATGTCTGTCCAGTGAATGGCATTGTCTGACAGTGGTCAGACGGGAAATGTGAGTGGTTCTGGGCTAGGTGGGCATTCTTGTACATTTATGTTGCTTCAAGTAGACAGGCACCTCACGTATAGGGATATTACTGGAGGGCAAGGCTTTAAAGTAACCCTACATCCTAGAAGTGATCTGACCACATGACTGCTGTCTGCTAATTGCAGGCCCGGTTTTCGCCATGGGAACAAGGAGCATTAAAGCAAAACAAAACCCTTGGCCAAATTGGGATGCCCCACTGTGTGAACCCTCCTCCCCCGGGCCGCTGCAAAACATACCTTTGCCCTGGCTACCATGGTATTGTAAGCAATTGCAGCCGCATCTGTGGTCATGCTCCCCTGTGCTTCTGGCTGGTGATTGACGAGCTCTGTGTCTAACGGAGCCATATTACTGAACAGTAATATGCGCAACGTACGGCACTGATTGTATGAGAGTCTGTTTATGTGCCCTGGGATGGTGGAAAGGTACTTTTTTTATGGGGGCGATTTTGGGGGGGGGGGGGGGGTGGTCACATAGCGGGGCATTCTAAGTCGTGGCAAGGAATTCCAGGATTTTTATCGGACTTCCCACAAACCTTGGAGTTATGCGGGCTGAAGCAGTCCTGTTTCAGTGCTTTTAGCTCAGTGTGCTCCCTGGCTGGCCTCAGTGTGTGTGCCCTTGCTTCCAGTCACAAGAGAGCATCCTATTCTTTGTTTGGCTACAGAAGCACACCACTTGAGCATCCCCCTCAGACAGGGACGGATTAAACACTGGGCAGCAGTCAATAGACAAAGTAACAGGTCCTCCACAGTAAAAATTACTATATGGGGGCCTTCACCAGTTTTTCCTTCCAGTGGCCACTATCACGCTTAATCCAGCCCTGACCTCAGATATGCTATCAGAGGTAAATGTTCAGGGACCAGCCAGGAGCATGCGATCAGCTTTGAAACTGACAGCACAGATTAATTCTTATAAGTTTGTTGGACAACCCTTTGGAAAGTCTCTCTCATTGAGGATGTATGTTGATTGGGATCCTAAAGAAGTTGCTCTATCACTTCAGTAAAGTATACTTACTTCTAGGCTGGGTCTCTGTCCAGAATCCAAAGCACACTGCAGTGACCGGGGCAGACCTGGCTTGGAACAGGTACGTTTAGTTCACCTTGAGGAAGAAGGTTGGTGGATGGGGGTTTAGCTGCCGAGAATTAACTTGTCGTACAGGATTCTGTGATTCTCACAGTTGCTGCACCTTATCTCAGAGATCAATACGGCTTTGTCTGTGTTACTCAGCAGGTGTCCTGGAATAAACTCTGTAGAGTGCCAGTCCTAATACCTGCTTTCTCTCGTGCCCCCTGACCCTACCACTCCCTGCCTACTCTCCATTACTCCTGAAGCTGCCACGCCTACAGTACATGTACAATTCTATTCATACCCAAGCACCCAAGTAATACAAATAATGTCCAAACCAAAAACACAGAGCAAATATATGATACTCAGTACTTTCAAATCCTCCACGTGCATGAATAACCAGCTAAATGACTACCACCAGGGCTGAGGTGAAATCCGGAGACGACTCAATAGCAGCAATAGGGACACAATATTTTCACTTGTGCCTCATCCTGCATCCTACTCACAGTGAAAACAAAAAGTAATGCACATATCACAGTAGACAGAAATCAGTCAGGCATATTATCCTCAAGAGAGTCGAAGGACATAGTTCTCCCCCCCCCCCCCCTCACTGATGCTGTAAAGCTCGAGGTGTACACCAGTGATGCCGCTAACGCGTTTGGGCACTTTGTGCGACTTTCACTAGGCGGTGGTGTCCTCGGGTGCAGCTAGAGTCTTACAACATCATTGTAAGACCTTTTTATCAGGGTTTTTAAATAGTATTACGCTGTCCTTTTCCTTATTTTTAATGGCCATTGCTGGAATTTTACCGAGTGGAGTATATGGATGAATCATAAGTGAAAATATTGTGTCGTTATTGCTGCTATTACTGAGGAATCGCTGAATTTCCTGTTATCGTCTACAAGAAGTGGTTGAGTACCCCTGCTTTAAAGGTCCATTTAAAGGCATCCGGTGAGAGGTGAAGGTCCAGGAGGAGAGCTGTCACGGGGGGTGGATAGTTAGAAATCGGCACACTGGGGGAGGGGCTATAGATTCCCCAAGCAAAACTAAAAATGTCTGCTTACCCACCCACCCCAGTCCAAAAATCCTATTGAGCTCCATAGATCCTACAGGCAAAGCTGGGAGGCCGCAGATTGGTTGGGCCAAACAGGGATGACTGGAATGGATGGGGCAGAGAGACTGGACTGGATGGGGCTGAGCTGAGGGGACAGGAATGGATGGGGATGAGATGGATAGGGCTGAACTGGGGTGAGGAGAAAGGATTGAATGTGGCAGAGACAGAGAAACAAAGTTTGTGTGTACCTTGCAATGCCACTTCCTGCCCATGCAGCACTTTATATTGCAATGCTAGATGCCAGGGAGCCATGACACTGGTGCCAATAAAGGGGGCAGCCCTGAGCATGGCACCGCCTCCTAGGATCTGTGCCACACTTCACCCTTCCCCTGAATGATTATCTGTTACACATGATACAGATGTAGCCATGGTTAATGTGATGTGTAATGTGTTATGAGCAGAAGTCCAGAGACTTATTACCAAAAAAGCACCTTGTCTTGCCCAAAATCCAGAGCCGTTCCCTCTGCATTTCTGGCTCTGTGCCCAGCTATTTTGGCGAGGCTGCACAGAGCCCGTCCCTCCAAAATAAAAAAACCCTTACCTGGAATACAGCACTGCCATCTGCGATTCAGGGGGCGGCTGCACAGATGGGGGAATGTCGTTCTGTGCAGCTGCCCCATGAATTGCAGATGGCAGTGCTGTATTCCAGGTAAGGGTTTTTTTAACCCCCTAATTGCCTCAGAGCAGGGGGTGGGGTACTACTTTAAATAAAGGCACCAAGAATTATCTAATATCTGCATTGACTTTCTATTACTTCTTCTGTGCTGGGTTATCGCAATAACTTAATCAGCTTCAAGGTAAAAATTGCTTCATCTGTTTGTATATGTAGTCATATATTTGTCTACCATGTACTGTGTGAACTTCTGTATCTACATATCTACATTAGAACATATTTGCAGGTGAGTGCACACCTGAGACCAAGAAAGAAAGGGAAAGGTTTTTACCCCAAGGATTAATAGTGACAGGGTTCTGGCTGTTGACCACCATGTCGTAGGTGGCACTATAGATCCAAAATAAATGAGAGTAGTTTGTAATAGGAGAAAGTGCTGAATGGAGTAGTGGACAGATGTCATGGTAGAATGCTACTCTGCTGTCATGAAGTAGAGTTGGGCAGGCTAGTAACTTGAGAGAACCAGGGCCCGGAAGGTCAAAAGTGCCCCATGATTTTTGCTCCTTTGCCTTATTTATCAGATTTGTGCTCATATGGCATCATTTAGAGAAAGGAAACACCATGTGTCTCTGCTGTTTGTCTTTAGTTGTTAGCTGCATCAAACTGAGTTAAAAGAAAGAAAAAAGTTAATTTAATTTTCACATGAGGGCCTTGTCACATTAAGTTACGCCACTGGAGGCAGGGGCTGATTATTCGGCTCTATGGGGCCCTGAAATTCCTGATGGCAGCCCTGTAGACATAAAAGAACTTACTGACATTTTTTCTTCTTTGTCCTACAGGGAGATTTGGCAAAAAAGAAGATCTATCCGACTTTATGGTAAGCATAAGCATTTACTAAAATCTTCTGAATTCAGCTTTAGAAGGATTTTCTTTACTTCATTCACAAGAATGGCAGATCTTAGGCAGTTTAAAGTGGACCGAAACCTAGGATTTTCACTATCCCTGGTTCTGGTCCATCCCCTCTGTTGCACCTTGATTTGGGATGCCCCACTGTGCAAAGTACCCCGCCTTTACCTATCTTTCTTAGCTTTCCTCAAGCCCACGGCACAGGCATGGCTCCCTTCCAATCAGCTTTTCCGGCTGTACATATTAATGTTGAAGCTGAATGGAATCCTAGCCGTAGACACCACCGGCGCACGGCATCACTCGCATCCTTCTGCTGCATGGGCCATGCACAGCCATTCAGTTGTGGTGAGCATAAACTGCGCACAGCTAAATAGCGTGCTGGTGATGTCGCTACTGGCCACGCATGGGCCATGGGCTCTTTTGGAGAGGTAAGATTGTCGGGCAAATGAGGGGGGGTTCACAAAGCAGGGCCTAATCAGTAGGCTCTGGAGTCTATGACTTTTCGACAACCATATTCTCCCCCTTCCAGCATTGCTGGTTTCCTGAGACCCTTCACTCCTGCCACTCCTCCTCCATCTGGGGTCCCCAAACCCCACCCTGTGTTCATGAGGCCTCCCTATTGGCTGGAGATGCACCATGATACCTAAAAAGCAAAGCCTGGCTGCTGTTGGTCCCAAGGATAGATTGCCTATGGCATACACATCGATAGGCAGCTAGTTAGCAGCCATGTTGTCATTGTAAACAGGCAAGCAGCTCCAGGGAGGGCCCTGGTACACAGGGACACTAACCTAATACATCAGTGAACCCTTAGAGAGATACCGCACTCAGCCTTTTATTAGGAGAGATCCACACAGTTGCACATATGTGCAAAAGCTTCCTGATCCCTTGTCCTACAGGACTGCAGTTGGTCTCCTTTTCAAATGTTTCTTTTAAAGCTTCTAAACCTATCTATATGAAAAAGTGATGTATGTATGTATATATATATATATATATATATATATATATATATATATATATATATATGCGCAAATAATTAAATTAGCCAAAACCCACTGAACTTGGGGCATCCCAAAATGGATGCCTTATAGGAAGCCAACAAACCAGACCAAAGTCCATAATTGTGTATAAAGATTATTTTTAGGGTAATGTAAGCATGCAGTCTTATCCTCCTTAAAAAAAAAACAGTTAAAGTTGACTGGGAGTCAACACTCCTGCGGGTAGCGACAGCCCGCATGTCCCTTTCTTCTAGTGATCAATAAGTCCAAATTTGGGCTCGATGGTTATCGATAATTAGAGAGCCATCCCAAATCATGATCCCCCATGGTGGGACTGTTAGCAGGCCTAAAGCCTTTAGAATTTGAGTCTGCTTTCGTGGATGACTTAATGGAACCCCATTATCCACTTTTCAGCGTTTGTTTATGTTAAACTCTACCTGCAACACCTGGACTGCATTAAGACTGGAGATTTGTTGAGCAGAAAAGCTATGGGTGTGTCTAGGATCAAAATCTGTAGCTGGCAGAGGACTTTAATACACACACCTTTTTTTCTGATGGCACACACGCAATATCCGTTATATCAACTTCCTGTTTTCAGTGACCAAATGGGAAGTAAGGCTAGCTCTCCTCCTCACAAATGGGCCAATAGATTGGAGCAGAATGAGAGCATCCTGCTCCAATCTATGCGGATTAACCCCCCTCCAGGCTTTAATCTAGCATTCATGGTTTTTATGTGGTGTTAGTACTAAGCAGCCTATTATTACAGTTGCATATCTGATTGGTTTACTCTGCATATTCTTGTATTGCAGGTGGCTGTACAATGATGGGCTGCTCCCAGAAGACACCTATATTGTGGGTTTTGCCCGCTCCAAACTTAATGTTCAAGACATCCGGAAACAGAGTGAAACTTACTTTAAGGTAATGGCTCTAGAAAGCATTTATCGTCTCTCACACAATTTATATAGCATTTAATGTTTATAATAAAACTAAAATAACAATATATTTGACTTGCATTGATGTTCAGTAATTATTTTAACGTAGTCAATAACAATAGAATTGGATTACTCGTGTTAAATTATAATTTGTGAAAACCTTGCAGATCAGGAGAGCTCAGCCTTATGAAGAGTGTGGGCAACTTCTGTGATTTGGTAACTAGTCACAGTCCACAATGAAATGAAATGGTTCAGAATTTTCATATTCATAATAAGACTTTTATGAATCTAAAAAAAACAGCCACCAATATCACCCCATGATACCACCCCCACACCTATTCCAAACACAACACATTCACATCACACATACTGTACCTATTAACAACCCCTGCAAACACATGCACACACCCTATAAGCTCTGTGATTCATGTGGCGTCCTGCAGCATCAATTGTTTGGTACAATCCAGAGCAATCCTACAGTATCCTCTGTTACTTTTGTGTTACTGCTTTTTCCTTCCACAAATAATTTCTTTCACTCTGTCACTTTATATACAGTGTGTGTGCACATACATTATGTTTCCCCTGTCTTGCAGGTTACAGCATCTGATGCAGAAAAGTTAGACTCTTTCTTTAAGCGGAACTCCTACGTGTCTGGACAATACTCAGATGAAGCTTCTTTCAAAGCACTTAACCAGCATTTGGAGTCCATACCCAATGGGGCAAAAGCCAACCGCTTGTTCTATCTGGCTGTGCCACCCAGCGTGTATCATGATGTCACCCGAAACATCAGGGTTACCTGTATGAGCACTGTGTAAGACATACAGTATATTTTCTGCACTGTTCGTATGGGATGGCTTGAAATGATATATATATATATTTTTATTTAGTAATAAATTTTGTGTAGTTGCCTAATAAATAAGGCAGACCTACAGGCCAGACAGTGCCAGGGAGCATGGGACTCCCTCCCCCAGGGGCAATCCAGATCGGAATGATCCGCAGTGTAAACCCCCCGGCGCCGGAAAACTCACTTGCTTACGGGTGCCCTCAGCAATGTCAACATTCGGCGTCTTCATCTTTCGGCTGTGGATGGCTGGGGACAGTAGCATGCATGCTGCTGGGGATGAGCCCACTGCACTCCTGATTTGTACGCCAAATGGCGTGCACCCACGAATAGACAAGAGCCAGTGCATGCGCCATAAGACCGGGGTAAGGTGAGGTTGTACGGGTTTCACATAACGTGGCATCCCAACTCAGGATGCCCCAGGGCATGTCACCAAGCCCAGGATAGTCAAAATCCTGGGTCTTGTCCTTCTATAAACTGGACCAATTACCTGGATTTTGACTATTCAAGCGATTGGTCCCTGCCCTGGGTGCATACCAATGTAGATTGCCTTTCTATATGAAACCTTCCACAGATCGTCCACCCCGGTCACCTTTCCGCCCTCCCCACAGCACATGTGCGAGCGCTCCTCTAATCAGATGCTGTTTTGGACTGCACGTCCGAATAGGGAACGACGGTTTCCGCATCTCCAACTCCCCTTTAGAGTGTGTGCTCCCGTGCGCACTACCTATCTCAATGCATGGGCGTGCACAGGCAGCTGCAGGGATGCTGAGTAAAAGGTTGTTTGAGTAAAAGGCCATGTAGGCGGTTCAGACAGTAGGGCATCCCGAATCAGGATGCCCCAGGGGCACGTAGTCGGACAGCCATGGGGGGAGATATTGCCATGGGGGGTCCACAAGATATTGTCCAGGCCAAGTGTAAAAATGTTGTTTGCCTACCTGTCATGCAGAGGATTTATCCTGGTGTGCTGCTAAATAAAGTTGTTGAAGCTGAGATCCAGTTCCTCTTTTGTAACCCAGTCGTCAAATTTTACTTATGCATGACCACCTATTTTTAATTTTTTTTTTTGGGGGGGGGGGGGGCATCTTCACTCTTCTTGCATTAGATCAGTTATTTATCTAAATGTTTTTTGAATTTTGTAAGAGATGAGCTTTGAGACAGAGTTTTTTCACTAAGTACACATTGCAATAAAAAAAAAAAAAAGTTTTACATGTGAGGTGCAAATAATTTTTGATATAGTAGCTGTTTTTACTTTAGAATTCACAAAACAACAGCAACCCATTGGAAGCACATTTGTAATGAGCCTTCCCAGGTTTGTTTGGATTCCCCATAGGTGGTTGTTCTATGCAAAATTACATGTTATATGTTTCTCTGAGCTTATTTGCATCCTTCCTGTTTAAACAGAGGTTGGAATCGAGTGATTGTGGAAAAACCCTTTGGGAAGGATTTGGAAAGTTCAAACAAACTATCCGAACACATCTCCTCCCTCTACCAGGAGAACCAGATCTACCGAATTGACCATTATTTGGGCAAGGAGATGGTCCAGAACCTTATGGTGCTGAGGTTAGAGCTACAGGCCGTCTTTATTCTTGCCTAGTTCCAGACTTTATTACTCTGATTATTTACTGATGGACTAACCCTACTTTGCTATATATAGGTTTGGCAATCGCATATTTGGCCCCCTTTGGAACCGAGATCATATTGCTTCAGTGGTTTTGTCATTCAAGGAACCATTTGGTACACAGGGTCGTGGTGGATACTTTGATGAATTTGGAATTATCAGGTAAGCAGATGTAGTCAGACTCCTTTTATCTCCAAATTGGTTAAATTGAGCCCTTTGTCAGGAGATGAATGTCACCATGGAATTAGTTGGGATGTCTTATCTCAGGGGCAGTGGTTTCTCTCTTTAGGAGGCATCTCAAATTGGGATGCCCCATTGTGTGATATTCTGGGAATCACCCAGTACACATCTTTTGGCCAGTCCCAGCTGCTGCGGATGACACCCCTGGCATTTCTGTTTGATAAATATAGGGCTCTCATGCTGTTGACACCCCTCTACTCCCAGTGACACCCATGGCATTTCTGTTAGATTAATATGGGGCTCTTGTGCTGCTGACTCTCCTCTGTTCTCTGTGACATCCATGGCATTTCTGTTAGATAAATATGGGGCGCCTGTGCTGTCTATTAGGGTATAAGGGAGGCTACAGAAGGAGAAGAGCTTACAATCTATTAGGGTATAAGGGAGGCTACAGAAGGAGAAGAGCTTACAATCTATTAGGTATAAGGGAGGATACAGAAGGAGAAGAGCTTACAATCTATTAGGGTATAAGGGAGGATACAGAAGGAGAAGAGCTTACAATCTATTAGGGTATAAGGGAGGATACAGAAGGAGAAGAGCTTACAATATATTGGGGTATAAGGAAGAATACAGAAGGAGAAGAGCTTACAATATATTAGGGTATAAGGGAGAATACAGAAGGAGAAGAGCTTACACTCTATTAGGGTATAAGGGAGGATACAGAAGGGGGAAGAGCTTACAATCTATTAGGGTATAAGGGAGGATACAGAAGGAGAAGAGCTTACAATCTATTAGGGTATAAGAGAGAATACAGAAGGAGAAGAGCTTACACTCTATTAGGGTATAAGAGAGGGTACAGAAGGAGAAGAGCTTACAATCTATTAGGGTATAAGGGAGGATACAGAAGGAGAAGAGCTTACAATCTATTAGGGTATAAGGGAGGATACAGAAGGAGAAGAGCTTACAATATATTAGGGTATAAGGGAGAATACAGAAGGAGAAGAGCTTACAATATATTAGGGTATCTATAAGTCCAATTTTTTGTGCCAGAAATGATGTCCTCAAAGTGCTGAGCCTATCTAGCATTTTTTTTTCTTATGTTAGTAAATGTGTGGTTTATGAAAGCAGATTCCACTACTACAATATGCTGCTTTGGCAACTGTACAACAAGATTTCCAAGAAGAGAGAAGTGAGCCCTGTACACACAGAACACTGCTGCTGGGCATGTGCACATTTGAGTGAGCTCCCTCACCTTTGTAACGGCCATAGCAGCAATGTTCTGTGCGTACAAGACTTTCTTCTCTTTTCTTGTAGATCTTGACGTACAGTTGCCAATAGCAACAGGTTGTAGGGAGTGAAAACTGCTTCCAAAAGAACATTAAAATAACATTTTTAAAGCAGAACAAAACTGGGGATTTTTACTATCCTGGGTTTAATTTACTGGCCCATGGACATCATGATTTGGGATGCCCTACAATGTGAAAACCCCCGAATCACCAGTATTCACTCATCTTTGCTTGGTCCAACGTTGCATGCACAGATTGTCGTTCAATTAGAGCAGTTTGCCTTGACTATGTCATTCGGGAAACTGCTCTGATTGGGACTAATGGGAGCCCAAGCAGCTGCATCCCCGGAAGCGTGGTGCTCCTGTGGGAGCGCATATACTGGCCAAAGATGCGACTGCTTGCACTCCCAATCAGAGTTGTTTGCCGAATGACATAGTTATGGCAAACGCCTCAGATTGGATGAAAGCCCGCGTATGCGCTGTTGGACTAGGGAGAGGTGTGTAAATACTGGCGATCTGGGGGGTTTCACACATTGGGGAGGGTCAGTGGTTGGCTCTGGAATCTTTTAGATTCCAGGTATGACTGTGCAGGGTCTTGATCCACTTTAAAAAAACTCTTGGGAGTCTTGGGCTACCTCTTTATGGGGCATCCCAAATTTAGCCCATACATGCCCTGTTGGATTGGGGATCAGGTGGGTTTTACTGGGGATTCGGGGGAGCTTCACACAGTGGACGTCCCAAACCAGGAGGAGGAATCGGGCAACCCTGGAGTCTTATCAATTTCAGGGCCACCTGAGATGGGTTTTGGCCCACTTTATAGTGGACCAAATTCACCTTTCGGACAGAATTTCTCGTTCGCCATTTTAACAGCGCCACATGGAAAATGAAATGGACTGCAAATAGGACTATACAAATAATTTGAATGCAATCTTAATTAGGATTGCTCTAACGAATATTTGCAAAAAATTTGTCCGTGTCAGAATGCAAGTCGTTCGCTTGCATACGAGTCATTCGTTTGTTCGCTTGCTCAACGAAGGGTCATTTTACTGTATGTG
Source organism: Gastrophryne carolinensis (assembly GCA_027917425.1). Classification (NCBI taxonomy): domain Eukaryota; kingdom Metazoa; phylum Chordata; class Amphibia; order Anura; family Microhylidae; genus Gastrophryne; species Gastrophryne carolinensis. Next base: position 163,186,060 of record CM051235.1, on the reverse strand, counting down.
TCCTGACAATGCAGTAAAGTGCACCAATACGCACAGAAAAGTTTTATGTCATCATCTTTACTCAAATTGGACCAATCACCAGGATTTAGACTATGCTGATAATTGGTCCTTGCCCTGGGGGAATCCTGATGTAGGATGCCCCCCTGTGTGAGACCCTCCAGATTGCCCACTTTCACTTACCTTTCCCTATTCCCATGGCGTATGCGAGGGCGCTAGTCCAATCAGCTCTTTATGCAGCGCATACTAATGTGCGGCATAAAGCTGCTGATTTGAACTTCGCCGGGATAGGTGCGTCCGTGGCTGTGTGCATGTGGGAACCACCGAGATCAGGTGATAGGGGGTTTCACACATTGGGGCATCCGATTTAGGATGCCCCGGGGGCAGGCTAGCGGACGGTCCTGGAATCTTTTAGACTCCAAGCTGGCCGCAGGGGTGATTGGTCCACTTTACGTTTCTGCCCAATATTGATAGAAAGACTAACAGTAAGTAGTATTATGGTAAATGGCAGCCATATGCTAATTTGTTAAAGTGGACTGTCACCCAGGGGTGATCGGCTCGGGAATCTATAAGATTCCCGGGCCGATCACCTCCCTCACCGCGGGACATCCGAGATCGGGATGTCCCGCGGTGAGGGACCCCCCTCCAAACCCCCCGAAAAACTTACCTCAACTTACCGCCGCCGCCTCCCGCGCGCCCCTCTAGGCGTTCACAAACGGCCGGCGCAGGCGCGCGCACTGTCAGAGGGGCGCGCGGGAGGCGGCGGCGGCGGACGCGCTGTCTTGTCCGGCGCTGTCACCCGCTTGTCCGTGGCTACGTGGGAGCGTGGTGAGGTGAGTTTTGGGGGCTTTCTGGGGGGTTTTACACAGCGGGGCACCCCTAACCGGGGTGCCCCCCTGAAGTGGACCAAAACCCAGGATAGTCAAAATCCTGGGTGTTGGTCCACTTTAAGTTACAACTAAACTGTCACATAATGACAGTTAGGTTGAGGTGTTCCCTGTTGCTGAGCTGTGTGCTGTAACTAAACGCACCATAGCTGGGAGCGGGGCTGCTCGCCAGAGAGCAATATGGCAAACTGCATCCAGCTTGTGTTGTTATGAATATTGGACAAAGGCTTTAGTAAAAAAAAACACAGGCTGTTTTGGGGCACTGGGCTGGGGATGGAAGGTGACTACATAAACTTCCCTCTGAGTATAGGTGAACTTTAATGTCATGTGCTGTAGAGTGGCCTTTGTTTGCTCTGTCGCACAATGGCTGTAGAATTGGCATTACTTTCCTCCCACCCTTCACTGTGATAAAGCATTCACTACTGTAGCGCACAGTACCACTCATATTGCCAGTATTTACTCACCTCTCCTTGGGCCAACAGCGCATGTGCGGGCTCTTATTCAATCCGAGGTGTTTGCCGAGACTGTCATTTAGCAAATGGCTCTGATTGGAAGGGCAAGCAGCCACATCCCCTGCGCCCCATTTCGGGTGGTCCTGTAATCTATAAGACTCCAGGTTTGCCTGATTCCCTCTCTCGGGATGCCCGCTGTTTGAAACCCCCCCAACTCCCCACATAGCAAAATGGCCAGCCCTGGAGTCTGTTGTTGATAGCTCTAATACACATTTTCCTGGGCTACACATTGTTTAAAGTGGACCAAAACCGGCATATGTGCAGGCTCTCTCATTCTTCATGTATAGTCTTGTACACACAGAACACTTCTGCTGGGCATGTGTGAGTGAGCTCTCTCACCTCAGCAGCAGCCACAGCAGCAGTGTTCTGTGTGTACTGAGCTCGCTTATCTCTTCTTGTAGATCTTGGTGTACGGTACACATTTTACTACTGTAATCTCTTGCTATTAGCAACTGTACACCAAGATCTACAAGAAGAGATAAGTGAGCCTGGTACACATGGAACACTGCTGCTGTGGTGAGGGCCATACTATGGCAAATTTTACTTTGGGGCTCATGAAATGCCCCCAGGTCCATGTCAGGCCATTCTAGGTTCTGGGGGCTTAGCCTTTAACTTTGGGGTCCATGTCATGCCCCCAGGCCCCACCACTTTCCCCACCAGATTCTCAGCATAAAGGTTGTAGGGGGGCCCCTTTATAACCTATGCGTAATGGCTTGGCCCCATGCTTTAAACAGGGGGGCAGAGTCAGATTCTACTCAGATTCTGGATTATGGGGGCGGGGGGTCCAGCCAGCCACTATAGCATGTATGGTTTGGGCTCCCCCTTACCTTTTTTGTGATGGCTCGGCTCAGGTTTTGGGCCCCATGTCAGCTGTATCGAAACGTCCCACAAACACTGGACCCAGCCAAAGGAGGGGCAAACATAAAGCCAGTCTATAGTTCCTGGCTGGGCCCCTCCTTAAAAGTTTCATTGACTTTCATTGTCTTCCTAGCTGGTAATTCAGTTTTTTTAACTGTTACTGAATTGAGGCTAGTATGTTGTAGTTATGATAGGCCATGCTTCTCCTGGTGTCGACAACACTAAATAGGAGCCTATTGCAAATTTCCAAGGTATTGAATTTCAACACAATAGCCAGACAAGATATCTTCACCAGTTTCACATAATCAATTGTGTTAAGCCATGGGATATACTAAGGGTGGCTGCATCTGTATGTGACTAGTGCAGTTTGACTGTTGGTCACTCAACCTGGTAACTGATGGTGTGTCTCTTATCTTTTAGAGATGTGATGCAGAATCACCTGCTGCAGATGATGTGCTTGGTGGCTATGGAGAAACCTGTATCTACTAACTCTGATGATGTGCGAGATGAAAAGGTAACTTTTCCATTGCTTATAACTAGGGATGGGCAAAGCCGCTGAAGTTCGGGTCCCCAGACTCGATCCGAACCCAAGCCACATTGAAGTCAATGGGGACCTGAATTCGGGGGTCACATGTGTCACCCACATGTGTCACCGCAATGTTAGAAGTCGCTCAATTGGCAACACACGTGGCTATACAAGGCTGCCACCAGAACACAAACAGTGTTCGCCTCTATATAAGCCACACGCAACACAATCGGATCGAACAAATTGATCGACCCACAACCACTTCCAGACAGGGGCGATCGAGCAGTAAGTAATGTAGCCAGGCTCTTCAGAACTAGCCTGAGCTTTTTAGATCCCTAATTCAGAGCAACAGAATTAACTTAAAAACACGGTAAATAAGATAACTAGCAAGAGATATATAAATGGCAAAATACTTAGGAGTCTGTCTGGGCTGTGGTTCGATCAAATCAATTGTCTCTCAGTCCTCACATGCTTTCTGGTCTTCTACTTAGATGTTAAAAGGGAGTGTGTGTCACTGTTGATGGTAAGAAGAGTCCCTCTACCCATTCTGAAGCTCACCTTATTCCCTCTAACCAGGGGTCAGTTTCTGACCACTCCTATTGTGCAGAGCGATTGGAGTCACCCACTGTTTGATTGGTGCATCTTTGGGTACACACGCCAACATGCACACATAGAGAAATTCACTACACCTAGGATATGTTCTGTCACAGAAAGTACTCAAAATAATAACATAAAACAAACAAATATTAAATAAAATAAAATATTCATTTTTTATGAAGGTTGGAGGCCAAATTGGGGAGGAGGCTAGGGAAAGTCCTGCAAATAATAATCGAAAACAGAAAAATTTAAGAAATACATACATACAATATTTTTTCACCCTATAAGATGCGTCTGCCCATAAGACGCACCCAGGATTTGGAGGAGGAAAATAAGAAAAATAAAAAATATAAAAATATAATACTCAAATAAGCAAAGTGCAGAATCATCCAATTACAGGCAGTGTGGCATCTCTTCTCCCATTCCCCATAGGCAGTGTGGCATCCCCCCTTCCCGTAGGCAGTGTGGCATCCCCCCCTTCCCGTAGGCAGTGTGGCATCCCCCCCTTCCCGTAGGCAGTGTGGCATCCCCCCCTTCCCCCGTAGGCAGTGTGGCATCCCCCCCTTCCCCCGTAGGCAGTGTGGCATCCCCCCCTTCCCCCGTAGGCAGTGTGGCATCCCCCCCTTCCCCCGTAGGCAGTGTGGCATCCCCCCCTTCCCCCGTAGGCAGTGTGGCATCCCCCCCTTCCCCCGTAGGCAGTGTGGCATCCCCCCCTTCCCCCGTAGGCAGTGTGGCATCCCCCCCTTCCCCCGTAGGCAGTGTGGCATCCCCCCCTTCCCCCGTAGGCAGTGTGGCATCCCCCCCTTCCCCCGTAGGCAGTGTGGCATCCCCCCCTTCCCCCGTAGGCAGTGTGGCATCCCCCCCTTCCCCCGTAGGCAGTGTGGCATCCCCCCCTTCCCCCGTAGGCAGTGTGGCATCCCCCCCTTCCCCCGTAGGCAGTGTGGCATCCCCCCCTTCCCCCGTAGGCAGTGTGGCATCCCCCCCTTCCCCCGTAGGCAGTGTGGCATCCCCCCCTTCCCCCGTAGGCAGTGTGGCATCCCCCCCTTCCCCCGTAGGCAGTGTGGCATCCCCCCCTTCCCCCGTAGGCAGTGTGGCATCCCCCCCTTCCCCCGTAGGCAGTGTGGCATCCCCCCCTTCCCCCGTAGGCAGTGTGGCATCCCCCCCCTTCCCCCGTAGGCAGTGTGGCATCCCCCCCCTTCCCCCGTAGGCAGTGTGGCATCCCCCCCCTTCCCCCGTAGGCAGTGTGGCATCCCCCCCTTCCCCCGTAGGCAGTGTGGCATCCCCCCCTTCCCCTGTAGGCAGTGTGGCATCCCCCCCCTTCCCCCGTAGGCAGCGTGGCATCCCCCCCCTTCCCCCGTAGGCAGTGTGGCATTCTCCCCTCCAATTCCCCATAGGCAGTGTGGCATCCCCCCCTTTCCCCGTAGGCAGTGTGGCATCCCCCCCTTCCCCGTAGGCAGTGTGGCATCCCCCCCCTTCCCCCGTAGGCAGTGTGGCATCCCCCCCCTTCCCCCGTAGGCAGTGTGGCATCCCCCCCTTCCCCTGTAGGCAGTGTGGCATCCCCCCCCTTCCCCCGTAGGCAGCGTGGCATCCCCCCCCCTTCCCCCGTAGGCAGTGTGGCATTCTCCCCTCCAATTCCCCATAGGCAGTGTGGCAAAAAAAAGTTAACTCACATGTTACGGGCGCTCCCGTATTTCTGGCCGGGCTGCCACACTGCTGGAGGACAGAAGGAGATTGAGTAGCGAAGGGCACTGTCCCCGTTCATGCCGCTGCTGCTCCAAAAGGCTCATTCACATTTTCTCTCCACTTTTGGGGAAATAAAAGTGCGTCTTATGGGGCAAAAATATGGTATGTTAGATGGTTCTCTTGTAAAACTTATCTTTTACTGTTCTACCAAACAACTGTAATTTTTTAATTTGTATGTTTTATTTCACTTTGAAAACCATTGCAACCCACCATGTGGAGAGACCCATATTAGGCTTAATATAGGGGTCTAAAGAGACCAAAAAATCTTCTACCCAAAGGTAAAGCAAACCTAGAACGCAAAGTACACCTTTTATTTCTTTTTAATTTCAATTTGAACAAACCTGATTCAAAAATTGTGGGTCAGAAAGAAATGCTGGGATAAATGCAGGTACCATGGCTATACTTGCGTTGAAAAATCTCTGGTGGGGGGGTATGGGTCTACTGAAATGGTCATTGTTGGGTCTGGTTATACAGAAAAAGACAAAAAAACAAATGTTCAGCTTCTACGCATATGGCCAGCATAACACACAATTCAGCTATATGGTACTGAAGATACATTTGCTTATTGATGAAGAAGGTGGTACTGAAGATAATTTGTTTTATATTTTAATTTCAGTTTGTTTTCTCGTAGGTCAAAGTACTAAAGTGTGTCCCTGAGTTGACCCTTGACAATATTGTTCTGGGACAATATGTAGGGGATCCAGAGGGGAAAGGAGAAGCTCAGAAAGGCTATTTGGATGACCCTACTGTACCTAAAGGATCCAACACACCAACATTGGCCACAGCAGTGCTGTATGTACAGAATGAGCGATGGGATGGTAAGATGGCATACTATGTGTTCTGTACTGATATTTGTTTTATTGTTTTCTATTAAAGCTCATTTTTGGGTCCACCTCACATGCTTTGGTGGCCTTGATAGCCACTTTAGCTGTAATAATAAGGAAAATACTATAAAAAGATCCCAGAAGTGTTCAGTTAACTATACAGCTGAATAATTATTACTTTATTATTTATAATAATACAGTACCACAGCGGACATAATCCCGCATCCATGTATTTCCAAATTTTCCTAAGAGCCAATGTCCAGGTCATTCCAGACTTTGTCAGAAACCAGTGTCCAGGTCATTCCAGACTTTTTCAGGAGTCAATATCCAGGCTATTCCAGACTTTGGCTCCTGACAAAGTCTGCAATGACCTGGACATTGGCTCCTGACAAAGTCTGCTAATAATAAGTAAAATTAGCATGTAACCCTAGGGTGCCCCCCCAGGGTCAGTTCTACTGGTGGGCCCCAGTCCTTCCAGTCCAACATGGACTATAGGCTCGATTCAGAGAGACAAAAAAAAAAACTTCCGTTTTAGTGCCGATCTGTTTTTTTTGTGAAATGTTTCCGTTCTCGTATGAGCGTACGAGCGATTCTATGCATGCATTGAAAACCTTCTGTAAAGTTTCCGTCCGTTCGTACGGCAGATTACGAATACGAGGATGTCATATTCTCAGTGTGCCACACACCCCGCTTCACCTTTAAATTCTTCACGATTGGGTTACTCACCGCCAGGTGACACTGTTGCAGAGAGGAAGTCTTGTAACGAGCCCCCTTCCGGCCTATATATACCTGGTTCCTCCCATTTATCACCAGTGTTTTTCTCTCTGCATGACGACAAGACAGAAGAATGAAGTCTTCTGCTTGCAGGTAGCCGGGGTCTTAGCCCGGCACCCCCTTTGGTCTATTTCTGCCCGGTTTTGATTGTTTGTTACCTTTGTGGTTAAATGGAAGCCTCCCAGCCTAGGCTGCTCACTGGGCAATTGGTAGATGGCACTATAGGTGCCTAGGAGCTTATCTCCTCCGCTCGACCCCCTGTTTTGGGGGCAATGCGGCTGTCCGGCATGGTGATCCGGATTTGGGATGCCCCTGTCCCGAGGTTCCCCTTGGCCCCTTGCTCTCCCGTTACGGTCCCTTCTCCCTTCACTATGGGGGGGGTGGAGGGATGTGTATATGCATGTGTGTTTTACTTGTATGTTTTTACTTGTATGTTTTTTACTTGTTTAACACTTGTCAGGCTGCACCGCAAGCAAGGGTGCACTTGGCCTGGCTGATTCTTCCTCACATGGCACGTTGTTTATCCTCACTGGCAGTTCTGCCATTTTGGCGGGCTGCTGCTGGCCTGAATGGCCAGAGTTTGGGTCAGCTTTAGGGCGGCCGGGGCGGGCCGCGTTGTGGCAGGCATGCCTGATGCTGCCTGCATCCTTTCTTAGGTGCTCACAGCTCCCCTCCCCCCTTGTCTCCTCTTTGAATCGGCACCGCCGTTCGGCGGGCCACGTTGTTAGCACTGTCGGTTGGGCAGCGCAGGCTGCCTAGCAAGCTTTCGTCTCCCCCCCCCCCCCCTCCATCTACTGAGGGCGTTGTGCGCCCTCTTGTTTTGCGGCACCGCCGTCTGGTGGGCCGCACGGTTTGAATCTGCTGCTACTGCTGCCATTGCTGCCATTACTGCTGTTCGGGTGCCTTGGCTATTCAGCCTTACTTGGGCAGGTAAGCGGCCTCACCTCGCGTGGGGCCGTCTATTGTTATCATGACTGATTTAAAAAAAAAAAAAAAAAACAAAGGACAAGAGTTTTTCTTTGGCCTCTTTAAAGCACTTTGGTGTGTGTATTATTATGTGTTACATTGTTGCTTGAATGTTGTATTGCATGCTGCCATTTGTTTTCTGGGGATCTTACTGTTGGTTTTTTCCCCCACAGATCCTGGGATTCCCTCAATGCAGTGGCTTCCCGGTTCTATTATAACTGGCTAGTCCTTTTTCTCTAAATTGGGACATATTTATATATTTATATATATAAAATAGTGTCAATGGTTAAACCAAAAACCCAGAACCGCGCTAAAGAAATGATAACCTAAATAATACAAGGAAAATTGCTCAACGTGATAAAGTCCTTATCTCCAAATAGACCCAATAAAATCAATAAACAATAAACACAGAGCATAAATGAATACAAACTTCAACCCTCAGATCTTAAGTCATGAAGTGAACAAAGATAAAAGTCCAAAAAATACAAAAAATGAAAAAAGATGTATATCCCACGGTGCATGCACTTCACATGTATATGTGCAAATAAATCCACCACCAAACGTGCAAACTCTTACCGACTTCACAGCAAATAGAAAGCCTTCAATTAATGCTGTGCGGCGTTGTGGCCGTCCCACTCAGTCCTGGGGCACCAAGCCCAAGCCTGCTGGTAAGCCCACTCAGCAATGAGGGGCTGCCCTCACCCGTGCGGGTGGGGGGACGATTGCGACACTTCTCCCAGGTTTGGGACCAGGAGGTTCCGGACAGATGGATCCGGGAGGTGGTGTCGTCCGGTTACAAACTGGAATTCGAGTCTCGCCCTCCTTCACGGTTCTTTCGGTCTCGGGTGCCCATCGATCCTTTGGCCGCACAGGGGCTCCTGGCGTCGGTAAAGAACCTGTTGGCGGTCATCCGGCCGGTACCGCGCTTAGAGATGGGCCTCGGTTTCTACTCCAATCTTTTCGCAGTCCCCAAAAAGGACGGGTCGGTTCGTCCCGTCCTGGACCTGAAATTACAAGTTCATCCGTATTCGGAAGTTTCGCATGGAAACTTTGCGTACGGCCGTCGGTTCCCTTCGGCAGGGGGACTTCATGACGTCCATAGACATCAAGGATGCTTATCTTCATGTTCCCATCTGCCAGGCTCATCAACGTTTTCTTCGATTCGTGATGAAAGATCAGCATTTTCAATTCGTGGCACTTCCGTTTGGCCTTACCTCGGCTCCAAGAGTGTTCACCAAGGTGCTGGCAGGGGTGATGGCCATTTTCAGATCTCGGGGCATTCGTGTCGTACCTTATTTGGACGACCTTCTCATCATGGCTTCGTCACTCAATCAATCGGAGACAGACACCAGGATGGTGGTCTCCATGCTGGAAAGCTTTGGTTGGGTGATCAACTTCCCCAAGTCCTCCCTCGCTCCGGCCAGGGTGGTGTCCTTTCTGGGGATGCAGTTGGACTCTCATCAACACAGAGTGTTTCTCCCCCAGTCCAAAATTCATCTGATTCAGGAGTTGGCTCGGGTCCTTCTTTCCAATCCTCGGTCGTCCATACGTCTGGGAATGAGGCTGGTAGGGTTGATGGTCGCCTCTTTCGAGGCAGTTCCTTTTGCTCAATTTCACACGAGGACGCTTCAGCTTTATCTGTTGGCGTCCTGGGACCGGCAGCCTCGGTCCTCCCCGGTTCGGAAGTCCCTCCAGTGGTGGTTGGTCTCGGCCAATCTCGTGAGGGGCAGGTCTTTCCTGACCCCTCTTTGGGAAATTGTCACCACGGACGCCAGTCTTTCGGGATGGGGCGGATTCTGGAAGGAGCTTCAGTTCCAGGGGCAGTGGGGACCTCAAGAGGCCCACTTACCCATCAATGTTCTGGAACTGAGAGCCATCCGTCGGGTGCTTGCTCTCCTGACTCAACACGTTCTGGGCCTTCCGGTCCAGGTGCGTTCAGACAATCGAACAGCGGTTGCTTACATCAATCATCAGGGAGGGACTCGCAGTCTGAGTGCTCTCAGAGAGGTGTCCCTGATCCTGACCTGGGCAGAGGCCCATGTTCCTTGTCTCTCGGCGGTATACATTCCAGGAGTGGAGAACCAGGAAGCGGACCGGTTGAGCAGGGGCTCTCCCCGTCTGGGAGAATGGGCTCTGCATCCTCAGGTTTTTCGCTCACTGTGTCTCCGATGGGGGACACCGGAGGTGGACCTGTTTGCCTCTCGTCACAATCACAGGCTCCCGAACTTCGTGTCGCTCTCCCAGGATCCTCTGGCTCTGGCAGTGGACGCCATGTCCCTGAGCTGGGGGGATCTGGGATTTCTATACCTGTTTCCTCCGATACCCATGCTGGGCAGGGTGGTTCGGAAGTTGGCTCTGGAAAGGGTGTCCGCCGTTCTCGTGGCCACAAGGTGGCCAAGGCGAGTGTGGTTCGCAGACATCGTTCGGCTGGCAGTGGACCAGTTCGTTCTGCCTCTTCGGCCCGATCTGCTCACTCAGGGTCGGTTGTGTTACCCCAATTTACCAGCTCTGGGTTTGACGGCCTGGCTGCTGAAACCTCCATCTTGAAGGAGGAGTGTCTTTCTGACTCAGTCGTTAAGACTCTGATCAGTGCCCGGAAGAGGTCTTCTTCTATCATCTACTATAGGACTTGGAAAGCCTATATCGCTTGGTGTGAAATGAGATCTTTTCCTTGTAGGGTCTTTTCGGTCTCCAGGATTCTGGAGTTTTTACAATCTGGGCTGGACTCTGGTCTCCAGCTAAGTACTTTGAAAGGGCAAGTTTCTGCCTTATCTATCTTTTTTCAGAAGCGTTTTGCGCTTCATCCTTTAGTTAAAACTTTTTTCCAGGGGGTTACGCATGTGCAGCCTCCCAGGAAACCATTACTCCCGGTTTGGGATTTGAATTTGGTTCTTTCTGCTCTGCAGGCTCCTCCTTTTGAGCCTCTGCAAGATATTGCTTTGTCTACCCTGACTCAGAAGATTGTCTTCTTGGTAGCTATCACTTCGGTCCGGCGTGTCTCGGAGTTGGCGGCATCAGGATAAAGTGGTCTTTCGGTTCAAACCAGACTTTCTTCCTAAGGTTGTTTCTGTTTTTCATTTGAATCAGGATATTGTTCTTCCCTCCTTGTGTCCTAATCCTAAGAATGACAAAGAGAGGGTTTTGCATTGTTTGGATGTAGTACGCTGTGTTAAGTACTACTTGATTATCACGTCTCCTTTTCGTAAGACAGATGCCTTTTTTGTTGTGCATGGATACGTCAGGCCGTTATTGCGGCCTATGCTGCTAAGGGGAAAGTTCCCCCTTTTCGTATCACTGCTCATTCTTCTCGCGCCGTTGGAGCGTCTTGGGCTTTTCAGCACCAAGCTTCTGTTGAACAAGTTTGTAAGGCCGCCACTTGGTCTTCTGTTCATACTTTTTCTGATGTGCGGGCCTCAGCGGATGCTGTTTTTGGCCGCAAAGTGCTGCAGACTGCAGTCATTTAAGTTATGCTTCACCTTGCCTTTGGATACCCATCCCTTGTGGACACTGCTTTTGGATGTCCCAATCGTGAAGAATTTAAAGGTGAAGCGGGGTGTGTGGCACACTGAGAATAATACCATTTTGTGAGTACTCACCTGAAAAATGGATATTGTCAGTGTGCCACACACCCCGCTTCACTCCCACCCTTTTCGGTATCCCGAATCCTTCAAATGGTGAAGCTTTTATTTATTTTGAGGTTACCGGTACCTTGTCTTTCTGCTTTTTAAATCACTGGTGATAAATGGGAGGTACCAGGTATATATAGGCCGGAAGGGGGCTCATTACAAGACTTCCTCTCTGCAACAGCGTCACCTGGCGGTGAGTAACCCAATCGTGAAGAATTTAAAGGTGAAGCGGGGTGTGTGGCACACTGACAATATCCATTTTTCAGGTGAGTACTCACAAAATGGTATTTTTCCATCCAGACTTTTCCGTTTCTTTTCCACATGTTACAACGTAGGCTTTCGTTTTTGCCCTTTTCCCATCGTATCCTCCAACGAATCCTTTATGTTTCCCGTTCGATTCTGTTTCCCTTTTTCAATAAATATTCGTCCAGACGGAAATCCTTGCACTTCAATCTTGCACCTGCGCACTACAAACTTAACTCATTAAAGTGCTCGCCTACATATTTGCCACCCTCACTTCTACTACAATGTTTAGCTAAATCACTTAGCACTATCCTCCATCTTCCCTTTTGGAACCTTAAAGCTCACCCCAACCACTTAGCACTATCCTCCATCTTCCCTTTTGGACCCTTAAAGCTCACCCAAATCACTTCTCGGTCATGTGAATATTCATCTTTAAATATTTCTGGGCCCATTAGTTTTGTGTTAATGTATTTTGTAAATGAAATTACACTGTTACATTTTTTTTTAGATTCCATCATAAAATATAAAATTTGTAAACATTTTGAAAATTTCAAATTTTTACAAAAAAAAAAGCAAAATACATAGGAATGGCAGGCCACAGAACATTATTCTTCATCTGTGGTCCCCAACGAGTTGCGCAGCTCCTGCATCTCGGCCACCAACTGAAGGACCCTGACACTCAGTTGTGCCACTCTGGCACGTGTGGTCCCTGTTAAAAAACTTAAATTAAAATATTGGTATAACCTTGTTGGGGTCATACTGCAGTGCCCCCCCCCCCCCCCCCCTGTATGGTCCAAACACCTAAATCTGGACTTCAAAAGCCAGAGGGCCCTCGCCACCACGGGCCGGGTTTTGCATAGTGCCCGATTAGAGAACCCCTGGCCCCCATTCTGCAGGCAAAGAATGGGCATCAGGAGCAAGGGCAGGAGTGGATATCCAGAATCCCCTGAAAGAATTTAAAAATACTAACATATAAAATGCACATTCTAAGCTACAATATTGTTTAACATGTCATCAAGGGCTAAAAACAGCAATAGGTTAAGACATGAGTCATCAACTATATTCATTGCCATACAGTGAAAATGGATTGATAGAATGTGAGCAAACTTACCCAGGAGCCATCCACCAGATAATTCTCCTGACTCAAACTGACGAAATAAGCCGGAGCTCTGCAATATATAAGCATCATGGGACGACCCTGGATGCCCTGCAAGAGCACTGAGGAATCGCATAGCTGGACCAATCGCTTTTATGTTGTGTGAGTGGCACATCTTGCATCTTTGCAACCAAATATAAAATAATTACACAAAACAAAGGTAACCAACTAAAACAATAACTCCTACAACAAATTAAGATTCAAGTTCAACAATACAAATATAATTCACAAAGGACATAAGTCTAAAAAAATATAGCAATTATATGAATGTGTGGGAAAATAAATGTTTACATGCTAAGGACTAATTAAGGTCAGCATTAAAATGCATCTATAAGGCATACATGAAATGTATTGATTCAGGTATGCATTGCTATACAATTTATGGCCTCGGCCATGCTGATACATGCAATGCCTTGGTGCTAAAGGCGCGCAGACTCCTCCACATTGCCGCAAAACATGTTCAACAATAGCAATCCGAACCCTCAAAGGTTCCGTAAGTGGATCGGAAATTAAACGGATTTATAGGGTGGTGATCCGTCGGAAATCAGCTCTCTGAATCAGACAGAAACCCATCCCAACAACGGAAGTTATCTGAACGAACGGAAAATTTCCGATTTTGTTTGGAAAATGATCTGAACTAATGGAAATGTTCTGATTTGCTTCCGTTCATCGAAAGCGCATTCCTGAACGTTCGTACGAACGAAAAAAAGCAAAAAAAGACTAACACCCACCCAAACTTTCACAGACAGCTACGGAAGTCCGGACGAATGTGTCTTTGAATCGAGGCTTATGTGCATGTATTTTTCAGACTTTTTTTTGTAACAATTGTCCATATATTTTAAGCTTTCACAAGCTATGAAAACCGCTCAAAGCCTGTGTCCATAAGCTGCATTTACGGGCTTTGTTTGGAAGCCCTTTTCCATGTATTTTCTGGCTAGGTTTAAAGCCAAAGTCAGTGTTTTTCCAGGTTTTCTCAGAAATAGGGCATCAGGAGGCACAAGATTTAAAACGACACCATTCCAACATTCCCCAGAAAATGGTTTATTTACCACACAATAAACCCATTTGTGAGTAATAAATTCTCTACAGCCAGTTGCTGCAGGTCAGCTTATATTAATTTGGCCTGGATGCTTTGGATTTTCTTCCTTAACTTACATCAGACTTTTTAACTGTTGATTTTAGCGGCATGTATTACACTTCATTTTGAATTCTGATATTGTTGTTCTCATACAGGTGTCCCATTCATTATGCGTTGTGGCAAGGCTTTAAACGAAAGGAAGGCCGAGGTTCGGCTGCAATTTCGAGAAGTTCCTGGAGATATCTTCCATGGACAATGCAAAAGGAATGAACTGGTGATACGGGTGCAGCCTAATGAAGCAGTTTACACTAAGATGATGACCAAAAAGCCAGGGATGTTCTTTAATCCTGAAGAATCTGAGCTGGACCTGACATACGGCAACAGATACAAGGTATCCTCAATACACGCACTAGATACTTAGTGCATGCTAGTCTACTCTGGCTTTTTTTTTGCTTAGGCAAAGTAATGTAGGCACAAAGGGTTCATTCTTCTAAAGTGTGGCTGTGATTGCCATTGAAAAGCTTTTTCAAGAAACCTTGAGATTACTAATTTACAGCACAGTTCCTGTACTGCCCAAGCGACTTACAAATTGACAGGGATTTCTCCCTGTCAGCAGCTTTTATACCATAGTCATTATGTTCTCTGCAAGAGCTTAGGCTTTACCCACAAGTAATGTCTAATATTTTCTGGAAAAGAGATAGTGCTGAATTTATTTGATACATTCTAAGAGGGTTTATTGTTATATCCACTAATTAACATCTCTTCCTGGTTCTTATATGCATTTGTTTATGATTTCCCTGAAGGATGTGAAGTTACCAGATGCTTATGAGAGGCTAATACTAGATGTGTTCTGTGGCAGTCAGATGCACTTTGTACGCAGGTAGGTCATTGCCTTTATTCCTGTCCATACAGGGAATTACGCGGATATATTTTGGTCTAGCATCAGTAACTTTTATGTGTCTTTGTTGTAGTGATGAGCTGAGGGAAGCTTGGAGAATTTTCACGCCCATCTTGCACAAACTGGAGAAAGAGGCGATCAAACCCTTGCCCTACAAATATGGCAGGTAAGTCATTCTAAACACCTTGCGGGTTTATGAAGTGCAAATACACATTGCTTTTGTGATCCATTCCAACATTTGACTGTGGCTCTCCAAGATGAAGTTGATGACATGGTTTGTCATCATGTCAAGTTATACCCTGGGTCATGCGTTATTTTTCAAGTCTACAACCACGGTTAGTAGGTGGTTTGATTTGACTTTAAACCAAAAACAAAACCCGGGATTTTGAGTTTCCCGGGTTTGGTTCAGTAAACCCCCCAGATCGCCCTTTCAAACTTGCCTCTTCCCAGTCCAACAGCGCATGCGTGTGCTCTCGTCCAATCTGAGCCGTTTGCCATGCATATTAATTGCTCAGCAAGTGTTCTTTGTGTGCTCTTTCAGTACGCAGTACGCATAGCCCAGCAATGGACGCAAGTGCGGCCGTATCCCCTGCAGCGGGTGCACTCCTGTCCACAGCTGGGAGCGGCAGCGTGCACAGAGCCCAAAGAAGCGGGGATGTGCCTGCCCTTGTTTACATCAGCTAGGGAGTGCCAGGAAGAGGCGAGTGCTGTTTTGGTGTGCCCTGGGATATCCCAGCGCCGTACCTGGAATCTTTTAGATTCCAGGGCTGGCCCAGCTGGGTTTTGTCCCGCTTTAAGCAAAAAATTGTAGTGTTGGAAACTGTGGCATAGCATTTCCACAATCATGCCCCTTTTCTCTCGACAATTATTTTCACCTTCTGTGGGTGGAGGAATTAAGCACAATGAACCAAGAATCATTGAGGTTGTTGGTGGACAGGATTATACACCCATCAAAATGATTTATCTGGCTGGTACTCCAGGCTAACTAACCATTTACAGCATGCACTATAAAACATTGCCAAACAAAATGCTTAAAGATGGCTGCATCCCATCAAACTACTGATACAATTAATTTGTAAAAAAAAAAAAAAATAATCTGGCTTTTCTAAATGGTTTGTCAGGTTTCCCGGCCTAAAAAAGAAATATAAAAAATAAAATGTTTAAAACTCTGCTCTTGACTCTATCTGTAGAATCTTTCCAAAGCTGTACTGTGGTACATACATCCCCCCTTATAGGCCATATATGATTGATATGTCTGCTTGACACTAGCCCCTGTTGGCCCGTTCAGTCAATCATAGAACTGTCCAATATTAAAACTAAGCATTAACTATGCATTAAGCTTTAACCATAAGTAGGTAAATATATTTTTTAAAGTTGTTCCTAACCTATTTGGTTTATACTCTGGAATTTCTCATCTTAGAACTATGATTTCAAAAAAATAATCAGGCTTTTCAGGGGTGGCAGGATTCTGGCATGCATATTATCAGCAGAATGCTATCCACCAACACTGGATATCCAATTCTCATTGTCCCTTTTCTGGAAAAAAGCAAATGTAGGTGACCTGAGACTTTCTTAAAGAAAGAAATGTGAAACAATAGTTAGTTATAAACTCAAAGGGTTTTATCAATGCATTCCTGTGGGAATTAGGAAAGAAACCCATGACAGGTTTTACCCAGACCACTCTGTATCTGTCCAGAGCTATTAGAGATGACTTAAACATTAGGGTGGTGATTTCACTGGATGTTGGGTAGTCAAAAAGATGTTGCTTTTTCCATATGTCTTATAAAAAAAGTGTACTTTCCAGGTCAATAAAAATATGTATGGAACTTTTTTCACACATTGCCATTTTGAACCCTCTAACACCCGGGTCTTTCCTGTAGCGGTTCCTGTGCAGTTTTCTGAGTTATGAGCAAAAGGTGTTCAAATCTCAGAAAGGGAAAGTGCAGCACAGACCCCAAATCTTATGACCAATACTGAATCATTCCCTACGAGTTTAGGATAATGCTAAATACTGAGGTGGCATAATTGCACCACATCTCCCCCTAATGCGACTATTTGGAAACCCCTTTTTCATCCCTGGGAAAGAAAACCAGGGTGGGTGCGTTCAGGTATATGTAAAGTTCACCACCTGGTTGACAGAGAGGAAATGATCTCCTGTCCTACTCTGGTAGAAAAGAAAAGTATACCCGCAACTGAGCGATTCAGATGCCTTCAAATCCGGCATTCGGCTCATCCAAAAAACAAAATTCCTAGTGCTGACATGACCAACGATAAAGTTTCTTCTCAGAAAGCACATTTGGTGGGACTACCCCAAAATCAAAAGATCTTGGTCCCAGGTCTTTGATCTATTACACCCCCTTTTTAAAACCACCATTAGCAGGGACCCATGGGTGGCTTTGCTGCATGTGAAACCAGAGACCGTCAGTAGAACCCAACACAGCCTGATGTCCCAGGACTTGCTGGCTGCAAAGCTAACCATTGCTATTCTGGAAAAAGAGCATTGTTCCTTTCCAAGCAACTAAAGAGAGGCTTAACAGAATTCTAATTAATGAAAAATACAATTTTTGTGATTACTCACCTGTAGAATTGGTATTATATGTATACAGCACGTCCTGTTCCAGAAGATATTCCTTACACTTGGGTTATACATCCAGTAGATGGCGCTGGACTGCAGAGACAGAAAAGTGGCTCCTCCCGGCCCCATATATACCAGGGACCTCCCACAAATTCCCCAGTATTGAAAAGCAGGTAAAATGGAACCGGGAACACTATACCCATTACCAAAAACTGAGCAATCACCATACAGAAGTAACTAAGAAAAATGATAACAAGGGTGGGGTGGAACAGGACGTGCTGTATACATATAATACCAATTCTACAGGTGAGTAATCACAGAATTGTATTATTCTAAGTATACATCACGGCCTGTTCCAGAAGATATTCCTTACACTTGGGACATCCAATAGCAGTGTCCGTAAGGTAGGGTGGGATCCCCAAAAGTAACAGCAGACAGTTTAAACCACTGCCGCCTGCAGAACCTTGCGGCCAAAAGCAGCATCAGCTGAGGCCCTAACATCAACCTTGTAAAACTTTGAAAAAGTATGAACAGAAGACCAAGTAGCAGCCTTGCAAACTTGTTCAACAGAAGCTTGGTGCTGAAAAGCCCAAGAGGCACCAATAGCACGAGTAGAATGAGCAGTTAGGCGGAAGGGAGGCTCCTTCCCCTTAGTAGAGTAGGCCTGTATCACAGCCTGACATCCACTTGCTGATAGTGGACTTAGCCGGAGCCAAACCTTTCTTAGGTCCAGATGGAAGCACAAAAAGAGCATCAGTCTTCCTGAAGGATTCAGTAGCCACCAAATAGAATTTCAGAGTTCTGACTACATCCAAAAAATGTAAAACCCTCTCCTTAGGGTTACTAGGATTAGGACACAAAGAAGGTAAAACAATGTCATGATTGAGATGAAAGGCAGAAACAACCTTAGGCAGAAAATCTGGCTTAAAGCAAAACACCACCTTGTCCTGGTGTCTCTCAAAATAAGGAGGCTTGATGGAAAGCGCCGCCAATTCAGAAACACGCCTAACAGAAGTGATAGCCACCAAAAAGACCACCTTAAGCATGAGAATGGACAAAGGGGTCCCTTGCAAGGGCTCAAAGGGAGACCCCTGCAGGGCAGAAAAGACCAAGTTCAAGTCCCAGACTGGTAACATAGACTTACGTGGGGGACGCACGTGAGTAACCCCTTGGAAGAAGGTCTTGACCAGGGGATGCTGAGCAAAGGATCTTTGGAAAAAAAATAGCCAAAGCAGAAACATGGCCTTTCAGAGTACTGAGCTGAAGAGCCAGATCCAACCATGTTGTAGAAACTCCAGAATCCTAGGAATAGAAAACACACAACAGGGAAGCGAGTTAGACTCGCACCAGTCAATGTAAGTACGCCAAACCCTGTAGTAGATGGAAGAAGAAGACCTTTTCCTAGCCCTGATCATGGCATTTACAACCGAGGCAGGCAGCCCTTTTTCCATCAAGATGGAGGTTTCAACAGCCAAAGCCAGCGTTTGTAAATTGGGGTGGCGTAGGTGTCCCTGAGTGAGCAGATCTGGAACCCGGGGCAGGGCGTACTGATCTACTGCCAACTGCACGATGTCTGCGAACCACACTCTTCTTGGCCAACAGGGGGCCACCAGGATGGTTGGCACCCCTTCCTGGGCTATCTTGCGCAGCACCCTGCCCAGCAGGGGAAAAGGGGGAAACGCATACAGGAGCTGGAACCTCGTCCAAGATATTGCCAGGGCATCCGTGGCCAAGGCAAAGAGACAAAGACTGGAAGCTTGCGATTGTGACGGGATGCAAACAGATCCACATCCGGCTGACCACAGCGGTGGCACAGGGAGCGAAACGCCCTGCTGCTGGGGGACCATTCTCCCAGACGAGAGGTCCCCCTGCTCAGAGAGTCTGCCTCCAGATTCTCCACCCCCGGGATGTACACAGCTGAGATGCAGGGAACATTTTCCTCCAACCAGGACAGTATCAGGGACACTTCCTTGAGGGCCCTCTTGCTCCGGGTCCCTCCCTGATGATTGATGTAGGCAACCGCCGTCTGGTTGTCCGAGCCGACCTGAACAGCCCGACCCCACAGGTGTGGGGTTAAGTCGGCGAGAACCAACCTGATCGCCCTCAATTCCAGAATGTTGATAGGGGCATGGGCCTCCTGACTGCCCCACTGACCCTGGAATTTCAGGGACTTCCAGAATCCCCCCCAACCTGTCAGACTGGCATCCATGGTGACAGTCTCCCAGCAGGGGGCCAGAAAGGATCTGTCCCCCAGCAGGTTCCTTGAGTCCAGCGACAACGCTAGAGACCGCCTGACCAGAGGGGACCAGACAAACGCCTGATCCAAGGACACAGGGTGTTGATCCCATACTGACAAGAGGTGAAGCTGAAGAGGCCTCATGTGGAACTGAGCATATGGAACCGCCTCAAAGCAGGACACCATCAGGCCCACCAGCTGCATTCCCTGCCTGATGGATGGATGAGGACAAGACAGCAGGAGCCAAGCTTTCTCTTGAAGGACCTCCACCTTCTGCTGAGGAAGAAAGATCTTGACCTGAGCTGAATCCAGAATCATGCCCAGAAAAGACTTCACCATGGAAGGAGACAGGGAAGATTTGGGGTGGTTGATCACCCAGCCGAATGACTCCAGTGTGGACACCACCCGCTGAGTGTCCAGGTCTGCGTGATAGAAGGACTGAGAAGCGATAGACATGTCGTCCAAGTAGGGAAGAATGCGAATGCCCTGAGATCTCAGCAGAGCCATCACTCCTTCCAGCACATTGGTGAATACCCTGGGAGCCGAGGTGAGACCGAAGGGCAAGGCCACAAATTGGTAGTGCTGATCCTCCAGAGCAAACCTGAGGAATCTCTGATGACCTGGGAAGATAGGTACGTGAAGGTAAGCATCCTTGATGTCTACAGAGGTCATGATGTCCCCTGGGCATAAGAAAGTCACAGCTGAGCGCAGAGTCTCCATGCGAAAGTGTCTGAATCTGACAAATTTGTTGAGGAGCTTTAAATCCAGGATAGGCCTGGTGGACCCATCCTTTTTGGGAACATTGAAAAGATTGGAATAATAGCCTTTGCCCCTTTCCCTCAAGGGCACCCGGCAGATGACACCTAGATCTAGAAGGCCTTGGACAGCCAGGGACTAACTCCCGAGATTTGATGAATCTTGGGGGCGGCCAGGCTGCAAACTCTATCTTGTAACCGGAGGATACTACCTCCTGAATCCACTGGTCTGAGACATGACTCCTCCTCCAGATATGAGCCAAGAGCCGAAGCCACCCCCCACCCGGATGGGTGAGGGTGCCCCTTCATGTCTGAGGGGGCTTGGGAGAGGACTTAGGCTTGGGGCCCCAGGAGGGGCCAGGGCGGCCACATCCTCTGCCCCTGCCCCAAAAATCTCCACGGGCTCCAGCAATTCTCCATCCAATTCTGGAACCCCTGAAGGAAGGAGAAAAGGCACCTGAACCCCGAAAGGACCGGGGCTGCCTTCTACGCTGAGGCAACTTGCCTCCATTAGCAAACAAGTCCAAACGTTCCCCAAAGAGGCGCAGCCCCTTGAAGGGAAACCCAGTGAGAGCCTTTTTGGCAGCGTTGTCAGCTGCCCACTGGCGCAGCCAGACCGAGCGGCGTATCGCCACCAACAAGGCAGAAGCCCTGCCACACATTCTAATGGTATCATTCAAGGCAGAGAGGACATATGCAACAAATTCCTCACAACGCAGAAGAGCTCTATACTTTTCACTACCAGCATCATCAAGGGCCCCATCTAAGACTCCTGAGCAGGCTTTTAATAGCAACAGCCTTAATGGCAGAGGCACAGACCGGATGGAGCGTGGTCCCCACACAGGCAAAAGCATGGCAAGCCAGCTGATTAATGCGCCTGTCTTCCCCATCCCTTAGTGTAGTAGAGTCAGGGGAATGCATGACGGATGTGTTGGACAACCCCAGAACTGGAGCATCCACCTTGGGAGGACATGACCACCGTTTAACCATTTTAGCAGGAAAAGGGATACCGCTTATCCCAACTCTTTGGCACCCTGGGGAGCCGGCTAGGCCGTTCCCATTCCTTGAGCAGCAGATTATTAAAATGAGCTTGTTCAGAAAACTCCAAGTGTGGTTTAACAGTATGAAAAAGCTCCCCCTGCTGCCGCGGAGCCGCGGCAGGAGGAGAGATACAGAGTACATCAAAAATGTGAGCCAAAAGTCTGTCATTATCATCTGAAGCCCATGGGTCATGCCCAGAATCGGCACCATACGCTCTAGGATGTTCCTCCAGATGATTCTGAATCAGAAAACAATTCCCCCTCCTCTAGGGGGGTATAACCGGTAACATCAAAACATTTCTCTGCCTCCATAGGAAAGAGGGAAACACCAGGTGATAAATGCCGCTTCTTAGCAGAAGCCTTACGCGTGCCAGAGCCAGCAATATGTCTTTCAGTGCTGGCCACCCAAGCAGCCAAATCGGGTTGAGACTCCCCACTGGTATGCACCTCACTGGGAGTCAGATGTAAGCGTGGGGGGGGGGGGGGGGAGGGGAAGCCAGAAGGTGCGCAGGCCCAGCCACCGGTAACCCAGACTGCAATGCAAGCGTCTGCTGGGCACAGTGAACACACACCCTGACATAATCACTTATAGGGGATACCCCACACGCCACACACAGCCGGGCTTGTCCCGAAGGAACCCCAAGCACATTATCCTGAGAAGCCTCCATATGGTGATTATTGTGGCACAATAGGCCGATTGGGATTGACGCCAATAAGGCTACCCGGGAAGCCCCAATAGCCCGCTAGGGAAGTGAGAGATATAAAATACAACAGCCGTCCAATAGGGAGTTAACGCTAAATAGAGGGGATATGACTGGGAGAAACTACTAAAGTTTGACCCACCTGCAAGACATAAGAAAAAAGATCCCGTAAGTAATGTGCAATACAGAGAATACAAAATAAATCAGCCCACAGGGGCACTTACGGACCGCGATAGGGAGACGCCAGACACATGCAGCAGAAAACTAAAATGGCGCCCGCATATACCTCGAGGGGCGGGCCTCTGAGACAGTAATGCAGAACGCGTCAGCCGCAAGGCCCGCCCCCCCCTCCGAAGAGCGAGCCTCCAGATCTACCAGGAAGAGCGAAGGGAAACGAAGGCCAGCCTAAGGGAGCCAACTGCGGGGACAGCCCATAAGGCTCACCATGGGCCTGTACCGCCTACCCTTTGGTGGGGGACTGCGGTTGGAGCAGCGCTCCTTAGCACCTGACAGCGGTGCTGCCTACCTTCACCTGACCAGCGCAGCCTAAGCTGGGAGGCAATAAAAGGAAACGGGTGGGAATAGTCCTACAGGGCCGCAGGCTAATTAGCCCCGCTCACCTGCGAGTAGAGAGAGCCATCTTCCAGTCATCGCAGCCCAGACTGCAGAGAAGAACTGGGGAATTTGTGGGAGGTCCCTGGTATATATGGGGCCGGGAGGAGCCACTTTTCTGTCTCTGCAGTCCAGCGCCATCTACTGGATGTATAACCCAAGAGTAAGGAATATCTTCTGGAACAGGACGTGCTGTATACTTAGAATAACTAACAAGTCTATTAAAGGACTCTCATAGGACATTTTATAAAATTGTGGGTCCCATGGGTGAAATACGCCTTTTCGGACCAAAGCAACACTATACTCCAATAAAAATACAACTCAAGACCTCATACTCCTACTCCCACCTCCTTTTACTTTCATCTTTTCTCTTTCTTCTTTCCTTTCCTTTTTTTCTCCTCTTGACTCTATTGTCCCTTCCCCATCTATTGTCCCTTCCCCATCTGTGTCTTTCACCCAGGAGATAGGGGAGGCTGGGGTGTGAAGTTGGCCACCCCTCAGTTCTTAATTATTTAAAGAGAACACACCTTAGACTCATTTGGTATATAATCCTTTATACACATATATTATAACAAGCCTCATGTCACTAGCCTACCCCCCACCCCGGGGAGCTGCTGATCTTACCTGGCGGGTCCCCCAGCATGATCTCCGCCGGCGCCGCATCCCCAGCTTATGTGCGCCCACATGTGCTCCTGCTCCCAGCCATTCTGAATGGCTGGGTGTGGGAGCATGCGCAAATTTTTGAGAGAGCCGCACGCCTCTCTCAAAATTCCCGAGGGCGTGCCTTCTGTGGTGGAAAAGCCTGGTTTTCTTTGAAAATCGGGCCACCGCAGAGGCAGCAACCGCGCCCTGCTGCTCAGACGGGGGGGCCCACACATGATTTAATGAAAAGCTCAAACCCTTAATAAACTATTTCCCCAGCATCTAAAATTAATATATTTTGAGTTTTTAGTCACTTTCTTATTATTCTTTCCACCAGTGGACCGCAACTCTGTTCAGAACTCTAGGATACGGGTCCCGCCATCTTGCCTCAGAAGCATCACACACTAGGAGAGGAGAGCAGGATAAAGTACAGGGGGCAGGGTTATAGATCAGAGCTGGGGTCAGGGAAAGGTCGGCAATCCCAGAATGCAGAGCAACACAGTCAGAAGACCTCCTGTTTGCAGGGTGCCTGATGCTCCATGGGCCTCCATCTTGGATGTTTAAAGGCTCATAACATGCAGTAGATGCAGGTAGGATGATTAATGTGAGCAATCTGTATGTACAGCGTGTGGGAAACATATAAGATATGCTCTTATTCAGGGTGAAGGTCCGCTTCACAGTAATTGAACTATGTAGTGTTCTGATAGTATAGTAGAAATGTTACTTTTATTGTAAAGTGAAAAATACAATAAGAATATTAGACAGAGAAGGGAGATTCCCTTAACCAGTTTAACCAGGATATTTCACCCTTACTCATACTCTTGCTTTAATGTTTTCTGAAAGTCTATGTTTTGTGTTTTAAGAACACACATATATTACTATTTTTTTTTCTTTTAGCCGGGGTCCACCAGAAAGTGATGCATTGATGCAGAACGTTGGCTTCAGATATGAAGGAACATACAGATGGGTAAATCCCAACAAACTGTGATTACCTGTCTGAGGATATCGGACCCGCAAATCGTCTGGAGACATCCCAGTGAGACAGATCACCGCTCCGGGAATTCCAGGGGACCAAAGCACAACCTCTCCCGTTCTTATTTCTCTGCTTACATTCCATTTTACACAAGCCGAATTACCAAGCTCTAGCAATATAGAATCTCAGCGTTGTATAAAGTTTACATTTCATAGCTTCTTCCCCTGTTCATTTCCTCTTAAGGGATCATACATGGAGTCAGCCAGCCTGTCCTCCTCTTTATAGCTACCAGGGTGTGTACATGTGTATGGGCCCCTGCTGCCATCTATACTCCATAACAGGCTATTGCTTGCATGCAGTGTGGACTAAAATGCAAACTTCAGTACCACCACCCCCCCCCCCCCCCGTACATTTTCTCATAATCTATCTTCATTTTACCCTATGGCCACTTGGGAAGTAAACCAGTAGTAATATATAGATGTCATCTTGCATCATTGCTATTAAAGTGGACCAACAGTCAAAAATTACTTAAACCAGGCCAACACAACAAACAGTACTCATATGCATCCTTCCCCAGGGCAATTTAGATTGCTGCACATAAAATGTGTTTTACCTTTGTTCCAAATCCTGCTGTGGTAAATTTTAAAAACAAAATGGCGCTTCATGGATGTGCAGGCGACCTACAAACAGGAAGTGCTGCTGGGTTTCCTTTTACTGTGCTTTGTCAGTTATGTCAGTTGAATCCAGGCAGCAGCACGGCTGAGATGATGGGAGAAGAAGCTCCAAAATGGCCGCTACCTTTCTTTTCCAACTGTGCCAGGCTGTTGATCCGGTTTAACTCTTTAACAATGTAGCTCACTTTTCTGTGCTCAGAACCATAGGAAATGTGGTTTAGAAATTGTGCCTAAGTAATAGCAATCTCATGTTCAAGTTTAGGTTGTAACAGGGTTGAAGCAGTAATTTTGTGCTTAACTTACCTTTGTTTTGATATTTTGGCACTAGTAAACACTTTCATGCATAAAAGGTACTGTCTTTTGTTTTTTCCAACCCTGTTGCCACGATCCTGCTCTCAATCCCACTAGCTAGCCTGTAATCCTGCTTCGAAACCCACTAACTAGCAACTAACTAACCTCTTCTTCCGTGGAACAGTCCCCAGACATTGTGGTGACCCGAGGAAGATTGTGTGGAGAAGGTGAATATTTCTTCCCCAATAATCCAAATTGAGGTATGCTCCAGCAAAGAAACCTGGGGGTTTCTCTTTAATCAGGAACAGTTAAGAAGCCATGAGATGAGCAATACTGTTCTATAAGGTTCTGCTGGTTTTTAGAGTGTCTAACCTATACAGTACTCCACAAAATAGTTTTACTAGCCATTTGAATGAGGGTATGAAAACACTTTGGCGTGGGTATCTTTGTTTCACAAGGTATTGGATCTAACAGTCTCAAGCGTTGCGTATGTTTGCTGCAGCCTGTCCCCCCCCCCCACCATTTCCGCGATTGACACTAAAGGTGAAAGTGTCTGCACCTAAACTTTATCACATAGATACTGGGTTCTCTTTGGCTTCTTAATCCTCCTCCTGCCACTCCATAATGAGTGATATTTACCTCTCTTTGGCTGGGTCTCTTTCAGATAGTAGACCAGTATCCATAGAACACTGCAAGGGTTCATTGAGCTCTTACCCAACCTACACCATCTCTGGGACAGACATCCCGAGAAGCAAGAAGAATGTCTTGGGACAGACATTCCCAAGAATCAGAATATATTTTGTATATTATGCCAGTGTGTGTGTGTGTGTGTGTGTATGTGTGTGTATATATATATATATATATTTCTCCCATAACTGCTCCACCTCGACGGACATTCAATACACATGTGTTGTCACTCAGCCCGTAAGCATGTCAGCAAAGATTAAAAAAAAAAGCTATAGCTCCTTCCAACTAAGCCTTTATAGTGCTCAGCTGCCCCCTCAGGCCCCAGTCTTTTTTTTTTTTTAAGAGGCAGCGGGCGCCAGGGTCCCTACCCTGAGCTCCCGGACCTTGGGTTTCCTTGGGACCTAGGTTTCTTCGCTGACAACCCACCACAGATGCCTGCTTGGCAATATCCAAAACGGGAAACAGGGAAAGACTATGAAGCAGTCTGCAAGGTGCCATTGGGTCGGGTAGGCACGAGGGCCAGGCATCCAGTTATGTATGGAGTCTGCTGTGGGCAGTGGGTATTTGTTCACATTATAAGACGCAGCTAGGGTTTAGAGGAGAAAAAAATATTCTGAACCATACCCCCCTCCCTATCGCCCTATAACAGGCAGTGTGCAGTATCCTTCCACCTCATAACAGGCAGCATGTAGAATCCCCCCCCCCCCCATATGGACACCCGCCATAGATACAGCCCAATCCCACTGGCTGCCCGGAACCAACGCTTCACGTGCAGCATTGCGGGAGGCAACGGTAAGCGCCAGCATGTGTGTGAGCTGCAGCGGTGGGCGCACACCCTCAAAGAGTGTGTCTTATGGAGCGAAAAATACTGTACATTTTTTAATATCCATAACAGAAATTGTATCTGGCTGGAAAAGAAAAAAAATAGATGACAAAGCTATGTGCCCCCCCCCCCCCAATACAGCCTCCTCAGATAGCTGTGTAAAAATTAGAAGATATACTCAAGCATGGCACACCTTGTTGGTGCTTTATGGCACTTGAGATATGACTAAGACAAGATTTACATGGCTCTGCCCATTCAAGAATAGTAGGTGTAGCCTTTACTTGGTATGTATGTGGCTTGCAAAAAAGCCTTTTTTACCTATAGTGTTATATCTCCATGGGAGGTGCTGTCTAGTTATAACTGAAGGTACAATCTAGTTAAAAAATATTTCTGTGTCTGTCCGTTCTTAAGGCTAGGACTCCATACCAGGATATCCATGAGAGAAGCTGTTGATAATATTTATGGCCCTGTACTTGATTCTGCAAGCAAAAAGATCACCTGCTTGGGAAGAAGAGCAGCAATGATCCTCTCAGCGGTTCTCCAAACCTAGGATGATGCACAGATCTGACTGACAAAATGGTCACAGTATAGAACATGGTCACTGGTTCTGTGATAAGCCATATTTCTTGTGTTACCTTTGCTTGGCTTTCTCCATATCCACAATCTTCGCTGCATTCAGGATCAATTTGTTGTTTTACATCCCTGAATCATCTGACTACCTTGCAGTATGCACTAACATTAGTGATAAGCCAGGCAGGGATCTGTCTGGTCCAGAAGCTATCCAGCCAGATGAGGACCCCTCGTGGTCCAAAACGTGTTTGATCTTTTATTGGGAATTGCCTTTTATGTGATTTTTATCGATTTTTGGAATAACGTTTTTTACTGATTTTATGGGAACTTCTGGCTGGATACCTGTTTGTGATCTGCATAATTGGAGTTGAGTGCTCTTAGTCGTGCCGATTTTCCCAATACCCTGGACAGGAGGATACTATTATAAGGTAGAGCTGACTTTTTTTTCTTTGTCGATCCAGCCAGATGAGCCCCACTGCCAGGTATCGGTATCTAGTACTCTCTAAATGCTGATACCAATAATGCATATAAGATGCATTTTGACTTATTAAAGTAAAAAAAAATACCATTTTGTGATTACTCACCTGTAAAATGGTTATTACAAGTATGTCACACACCCCACTTCCGAATATTCAGGACACTTGGGTAACTGTCCTGTAGAGGGAGATCTTGCAGAGATGACATGAAAAAAATGGAACCCCTCCCGGTCCATAAATACCTGGGACCTCCCACCATTCCCCAGTATAAGACAGCAGTAAAGGGACCAGGAAGAGCCAAATGTAAACAGCAAAGAAAAAGGTTCACCATATAAAGGATCCCAGAAAAACCAAAAAAGGGCGGGGTGTGTGACATACTTGTAATAACCATTTTACAGGTGAGTAATCACAAAATGGTATTATTCCCAGTATGTCACACACCCCGCTTCCGAATATTCATGACACTTGGGACATCCAATAACAGTGCCCATAATGGGTGGGGATCCCAAAAAGGCAATAATGCAAACTTAACATAGAAACATAGAAGGTTGACGGCAGAAGGAGACCATACGGTCCATCTAGTCTGCCCTTATGTGTATACTGTATGTTCTCTTTATCTTAGGATAGATGTGTGCTTATCCCAGGCATGTTTAAATTCAGTGACTGTTGATGTTTCAACTACCTCTGCTGGGAGTTTGTTCCAAGCACCTACTACTCTTTCTGTAAAATAATATTTTCTAACATTGCTCCTGATCTTCCCCCCGACTAGCTTCAGGTTGTGCCCCCTTGTTCTATTGTTAAGTTTCTTCTTAAAAACACTTCCCTCCTGAACCTTATTCAATCCTTTCACATATTTAAAGGTCTAACTACCTACTGCAGCTTGCAGAACTTTGAAAGGGCAGGTTTTGGCCGCAAAGTACTAAGCTGGAACCCCAAGTCCAGACCATGTTGAAGAAACTCCAGAATTCTTGAAATAGAAAACACCCTACAAGGCAAGGCCCTAGCCTCGCACCAGTTAATATAAGACCTCCAAGTCCTATAGTAGACATTAGAGGAAGATCTCTTCCTAGCTCTAACAAGAGTCTGAACCACCGCATCAGAAAGACCTTCCTCCTTTAAGATGGAGGTTTCAGCAGTCATGCTGTCAAAGCCAGCGTTGGTAAATTGGGGTAACGTAGCTGACCCTCGGTGATAAGATCCGGAAGAAGAGGCAGATAAAACTGATCTACTGCCAGCCGCACGACGTCTGCAAACCATACTCGTCTTGGCCACCTTGGAGCCACCAGAATTGCTGGTGCCCCTTCTAGAGTTAACTTGCGCACCACCTTCCCACCATGGAGAAGGGGGGGGAACAGGTACAGAAACCCCAGTTCCCTCCAAGCCAGGGACATGGCATCCACTGCCAGGGCCAGAGGATCCTGAGACAGAGGCACAAAGGCAGGAAGCTTGTGACGAGAGGCAAAAAGATCCACCTCCGGAGTCCCCCACTTGTGACAAAGGGACTGGAATACCTTGGAACTGAGAGACCATTCTCCTCGGCGAGAGGATCTCCTGCTCAGGGAATCCGCCTTCGTGTTCTCCACTCCCGGGATGTAAATGGCTGAGATGCATGGGACATTGCTTTCTGCCCAAACAAGGATCAGAGATACCTCCCTGAGAGCACTCCTGCTGCGAGTCCCTCCTTGGTGATTGATGTAAGCGACCGCCGTCCGATTGTCCGTTCGGACTTGAACTGGCAATCCCTGCAATAGAAGAGTCAAGCGAGACAGAACCAACCAAATGGTCCGTAGCTCCAAAATGTTGATAGGGGTATGAGCCTCCCGAGGCCCCCATAACCCCTGGAACTGATGTTCCCTCCAGAAGCCCCCCAGCCCGACAGGCTGGCGTCCGTGGTGACCGTTTCCCAACAAGGGGTCAGAGAGGATCTGCCCTTCAACAGATTGCTTGACACTATCCACCACTGAAGGGACTGCTGAGCCCGGGGAGACAGCAGACAAGATCCAATGACAGCGGACACTTGTCCCAAGTCGCTAGAAGATGGAGCTGAAGCGTCCTCATGTGAAACTGGGCAAATGGGACTGCCTCGAAGAAAGCCACCATCAGACCTACCAACCTCATCCCTAGGTCGTATAGACGGGCGAGGATTGGAAAGCAGAAGCCGACCAAATCTTGGATCAGAAGAATCTTGGGCTGAGGAAGGAACACCCTGGCCTGAAAGGCATCCATAGTCATGCCCAGAAACGAAACCTCCCTGGACGGGGAGAGGGAGGACTTGGAATAGTTGATCACCCAACCGAACCTCTCCAGCGTGGATACCACCACTCTGGTGTCTAGCTCCGCTTGGCTGAGAGAGGAAGCCAAAATGAGAAGGTCGTCCAGGTATGGTACAATGCGAATGCCCTGGACTCTGAGGAGGGCCATCACCCCCGCCAATACCTTGGTGAACACCCTCGGAGCCGAGGTAAGCCCGAATAGAAGGGTCACAAACTGAAAATGCTGATCTTCTACCACAAACCTGAGGAATCTCTGGTGTGCCAGGAAGATAGGTACATGCAGATAAGCATCCCTGGTGTCTATGGACGTCATGAAGTCCCCCTGACGAAGAGAATCGACGGCTGACCGCAAGGTTTCCATGCGAAACTTCCTGAAGCGGATAAACCGATTGAGGAGCTTCAGATCCAAAATGGGTCGAACGGAGCCGTCCTTCTTGGGCACCGTGAATAGATTGGAATAGAATCCCAAGCCCCTTTCCGCGAAAGGCACTGGGCAAATGACAGCCATGTCCAGCAGATAACTTACTGCCGCCCGGAGCCCCTGTGCGGCCAGTGGATCCGAAGGCACTCGAGACCTGAAGAATCTGGGAGGAGGCCGGATCTCGAATTCCAGCTTGTAACCGGAAGACACCACTTCCAGAATCCATTTGTCTGAGACCTCCTGGTCCCAGACCTGGAAGAAGTGCCGCAGCCGTCCCCCCACCCGCAAGGGTAAGGGCGCCCCCTCATTGCTGAGCTGGCTTAGCAGCGGGCTTGGGTTTGGAACTCCAATTGTGACCTGGACCCGACCTCTGCCTCTACTTCAGGAATCACCTCTGGGGGTAGAGAAGGCCAAAACTCTGCCAGTTCTGGCACCACGAAAGGAAGGGTTATAGGAGGCCGCCCCCCGAAAGGGATGACGTTGCCTCTAACGCTGAGGTAACTTCCCTCCTTTCGTGACAGAATCTAATCTTTCTCCAAAGAGCCGCAATCCCACAAAGGGAAGTGCTGTAAGCGACTTTTTGGCCACAAAATCAGCCGCCCACTGGCGCAACCATACCGACCGCCGAATAGCTACAAGCAAGGCCGAGGTTCTACCACACATGACCATGGTGTCATCTAAGGCGGCAAGCACAAAGGACATGAACAATTCACACCGCTTAAGGGCGGCGAACTCATCATTAGCCGGGTCAAGCCTGGAGGTACTCAACAGGTCTCTAACCACAGACCTGGTAGCCACTGCCAAAAGCGCCGAAGCACAAACAGGCCGCAAGGCTGAACTGACACTAGCAAACGCGTAGCAAGCCATCTGATCAATGCGTTTGTCCTCACCATCTTTAAGAGTGGTGGAGTCAGGAGAATGCAAAATAGAAGTATTGGACAACCCGAGCACCGGGGCATCCACCTCGGGAATGGACGACCATCGCTTTACCACGTCCACCGGAAAGGGATACTTTTTATCCCAACCTTGAGGAATACCTGGAAGCTGAGTAGGCTTCTTCCATTCCTTAAGAATAATGCCATCAAAATGCTTTTAAATTGGGAACTCCAGGCGCGGCTTGGAAGTCCCAAAGAATTCCCCTTTTTGAGAAACGGTCTCCTCAGGAGGAGAAATTGCCAGAACCTCAAAAAGGTGAGCCAAGACCTTTGGGGTATCCACAGCATCCCCCTGCCCGTGCTCAGTATCAGCACCAACAAACTGCTGATTCTCAGAATCCTCAAATAATTCCCCCTCTTCTAGCGGGGAATAATCAGACCAGTCAAGAAAATCATAATCATCAAACTCAAAGGCTGGCGCGGCTGGAGACAAATGCTTTCGCTTAGCCGAGGCCTTTCTGGCAACAGAGCCAGAAATACATTTCTCTATTAGCCAGTCTGGCACATACATCAGATTGCGACTCCCCACCTGTGACAACATCACTAGGGGTACGGATAAGGCAGGGTGGGGAAGGAGATGAGGCCGGGACCCCGGACCCAGACACCTGGGCCCCCGACTGCTGCGTTATGGCTAGCTGAGCACAAGGTTTGCAAACAAGCACATTATCCCCCGCAAGGGATGCTCCACAACCCACACACTGCCGAGGTTGCCCCGAGGGGAGCCCAAGCCCGGTATCCTGAGAAGCCTCCATATGGTGATTTTAATGTAGTCGCAATGACCAGAGGGATTTACGCTATTAAGCTCCCCGGAATGCCCCTTCAGGTCCCAAGTGGGAGAATTTTTTTTTCTTTGGAAACCCAAAATTAAACTCTAAGGGACCCTAGGACCGGGAGAACTCCCTCTTTAAACTTCAAAAGAAGGGATCCCACCTAAAAGACATGAGAACAGACATAAGTGTCAACATGCACATCACCCACCATAGCAGTTAAAAATGGTGAAATAAATAAAATCCACTCACCGCAGCAAAGCAGGGACCGTCAACCCTCACAGCAGCAAGGGAATGAGAGGGAGCAAAGCAGGCAGCGAGGCCGGAAAGAGTGCTTAAGAAAAGCCGGCCTCGGGGGGGGGGGTGGACGGTCCACAACGAGCACGCCGAGAGCCCGGCCCCTCCTTAACTGCACCTGTTGAAAGTGAAACCGGCCCAGCAACAACGGCCGCAAAAACACATACAAACACACACCTTTACCCCCAAATAAAGTAAAACAACCCACAGGAGAAAAGGCCTCCCCCCAAGGGGCACAGAGGGACACGGTAGGGGGGAGAACCCACACCAATAGGTGAAAGGGTAAGAGGGACAGGACATCCCAAACCGGGATCACCAACCCCATATACACCATAAGGTGCAGCCTACCATTGCCTGGACCTTCAGCCTAGGCTGTTTTCATGTCATCTCTGCAAGATCGCCCTCTACAGGACAGTTACCCAAGTGTCATGAATATTCGGAAGCGGGGTGTGTGACAGAGCGATTATTGAGCAAGAAATCGTTAAAGTGACAGCCGCTGCAATCAAGAGATGAGAGAGAATTGGTTAGTCGTATCGTTTCAGCTGACCTAAAATATCTTGTTCATTGCCTGATGTTGGAATGTGTAAACAGAATCGCATTAGAGATCGATCTAGCGACCGATTGACCAACAACTCTTCGGTGTCTGAACACACTCCATTGCAGAAGATTTTACGGTCAGCCGCTCTCTGAGCGAACCGCCAATTGATCTGTTCATGTAAACCCAGCTTTAGTCGCATTACAGCAAAAGCCATACCATGTAAACCGTTTACAATACATGTAATGGATCTCTTTGTTAAAAGGTATTAGCCAGAAAGAAAAAGTCAAGGAATTAGATATACCATGGAACACAAAACAGGTGACAGGAAGAGGATACAATTTAGCACAACAGGGACATTACAAAAATGATGCTGTCCAGGGGGCTGCCAAGAGACCTGCAGCAAGGAATTTCTGGCAAGTACTGGTTGTGTGCTGCATATGACCACAATCTTCAGTATTCCCCATATGTCTTGGCTATGGGGTAGGGTGGAGAGATGGAACAGTTTATTTACAAAGAAAAACATCAATGTACAGGGTTTTTTTGCCAAATCATGTGGTTATATTGTAATCTATTATTCCACATCACCAACCATCACTAAAAGAACACCATATCCACAGTGAAGCATGGTGGGGGGGGGGGGGTGATGATTTGGAGTTGTTTTTCTGCAGCTGTAACTGGGAATTTAGTCAAGCGATGGTCATGTCCCTGCCAAAAAAACAGGAGCGTACCTTGCCATCAACAAAAGGTTTGCTTTGCCAGTAGAGGATACAAGTTTTGGAATGACCCAGACCTGAATCCAATTGAAGGGCTGTGGGCTGACTGCAAAGGAACTGTCCATGGCAGATGCCCTCGCAATCTGACAGATTTGCACTTTGTTTGCAAGGAAGAATGGGACAAGATTATGAAGTCTAGATGTGCCAGGCTACCCCAAAAGACTTAATGCCAAACATGCACACCCTTGCCAGCCTTTTTTATCCACTTACAAACTAAAATACTTTAAGGCTTTAATTTATTTAATTTAAGGTTTTATTTTATCTGTATAAATATAGCATTAAAAAGATCACCAAACAGGTGTATTCTGAAAGTTGTAACAAATTAAGGAGGGCTACTGGTAATTTGACTTATGTTTTCTGTTCTGTCAGTTGTCCCTAGATTCCATGTAAGGTGTTCAGCAGTAGCTAAACAATCTCCCTCTAAGATTTGCCTTGTAGGATAATTGCCATCATTCTCCCAAGTGACAACACAACATGGTACTTAACATGGCGTCTACAAGGAGCCAGCTGTTCTGATTCTCACACATTGCTCCCACCGGCTTCAGCCTGAGTGAAGCTTTCTGAGGCCAGGCAACTGAGTGTCTCATTTACTCGTGCTGCTGGATTATTTAAAGGAAAATTTCAGGATTTTTAAAACCAAGGGCATACAGGTAGAGGAGTAGCTAGGCTTTCTGGCACCCGGCGCAAAGATTCGAAATGGTGCCCCCGCACCTGTGCTGCCCCCCCCCCCGACCTTCTGCACTTGGGGCACATCCCCCCCAGCTATGCCCCTGGGTAGAGGTGGCAATGCATCGGTTTTATTATTTATTAAACTGGCAGGGAAAAAAATAGGATAGATGATCCCCAGTAGTGCTGTGCAGCTGCCTTATACCAGGAGTTTCAAACTTACCTCTGCTGGAGGTCCAGACTGATCCAGCCCAACCCTGGATGCCTGACTGGCCACACCCACCCCATTCATTTCAATAATTGCGGCGTACCAAGGGCTGGCACACCTCCTCACACTTATCCAGTGCTGCCCCCCTTTTTTGCCCCTTTTTCCCCCCAGTCCAAGCATTCTCATTTTTAGTGTCAGTCTTTTATGTGGCACAATAGCAAACGCTTTAGATAAGTAAAGATATGATTGATCCAGTCCAATAATAAGATCATTTTCACAGAGATACTCCTCAATAGCATCTCTTAGAAAGCCTTCAAACAGCTTGATCACCACAGATGTTCAACTTACCGGTCTGTAGTTCCCAGGTTCCCCTTTAGACCCTTTTTTAAATATTGGCACCACATTTACAATCCTGTGGCACAATCATTATTGAATCTACAAATATTAAAATAGCAGCTTGTCTATTACTGTATATAATTCCCTTATAACACAGGGATAAATGCCATCTGGACCCGGAGATTTGTCCATTTTAATTTGTTGAAGGCAGTGACATTCAAACAGAGTTTGCTATATTTCTCTTCATTTCACCTGACATATCCTCTGTGAATATAGAAGCAAAGAAGAGGTTTACTAAATCGGCTTTCTCCTTATTCCCCTCTATAGGTGTTCCCTCCTTGCTTTTCAAGGGGGCCACCTTCAGGTTTGTATCTTTTACGGTTTATGTAGCTAAAGAACATTTTGGGGTTAGATTTTCTCTCTTTTGCAATTAGTCTTTCAGTCTCCAGCTTTACTGCCCTTATCTATTGTTTATATAGTTTATTTTCTGTTATAGTTTTATAATGTTTTCATGGTGCCTTCTTGGTTCAAATGTTTATTTTTTTGTTATTGCCCCCCTGACACTTTTGTTTAGCCACATCTACTCTTCTTTCTAACCTTTTTATTCCTTTAAAGTGGACCAAAACCCACCGTGGAGTCTGAGACTAGTGCAAGCATACTCACTCCCCCCCCCTGGGGCATCCAGATTCGGGATGCCCTGATGTGTCAAAATGCCTGATAACTCACCTACGTTCCTGGTCCAACAGCGCATGTGCAGGCAGCAGCTGCATCCCCACTATCCCTTTAGCAGGGAGCGTGCCTGTGCCAGGCATTTGTGAATGGCTGGTGCGGGCACACTCACTGTTAAAAGGTTAGTGGGGGATGTAGCCTCCAGCGTGCTCATATCCGCTCGCCTTAGACAGGCTCTTGAAAGAAGGGGCGGGAGCAGATCCGAGCGTGCTGACCAGGCTGCGCATGCGCCGTAGGACCGAGGAGGGGTGAGTGAGATCGGGCGACCTGGGGGGTTTCACACAGCAGGGCATCCCCGTTCGGGGGGATGACCAAAACCCAGGATAGTCAAAATCCTGGGTTTTGGTCCACTTTAAGAGGAGCACCAAGGTTGTTGATTCAGCACATGCAGCCCGATTCATTTTTTTTTTTTTTTTTATAGATATAGGGTTGATTTATGGCCGTAATTGTATTTCTCACGCTTTTTTAGTGTAAACACTTTTTCTTTTGATTTTTTTCTCTAAGTGCAATTTTGCACCATATTTAGTTGTGCATTTTTTAAACAGATTAAGCTGAACATGATGCTGAATTGCACTTAGTAGAAAAAAAATCAAAAGAAAAGGGGAGTTAAAAAAAAAAAAAAAAGAAACGGCCATGAATCAACCCTTTTGACTGCTCCGTGCTATTAGAAAGAGAGTTATTTAGATTGTATTGTTAAAATCATATAACACTATGTACATTTCTATTTGAAAATGATCTCAGCAAAAGAGCATAGAGGTGGTCATGAAAAGAAAGAAAGAGGATAGTAAAAAAGTTGGGGCTGTAATGGTGAAAGGGGGTACAGAGGCCTTTGGTTTACCAGGGAACAATATAGATTTTGCAGTTTCTATATTACATCTGTCCAAAGTTTTTGACCAAACCCGTGCAGAGAAATCAGTCTCTGTGCTCTTTGCACACTTCCATGTACCTCCATACTCCACCAACAGGGAGCGCGGCTTACCAGTCATTTTAAAACACAAGTCAATAAATAAAGCATTTTATTAATAAGGTCTGTTTAAAACCAGTTTCAATTTCTATAGACATCCTTCATAGTATATGAATTTAAAGGTGACCAGTCACCTAGAGCTTCTTCTCATTGCATTATGATCCTCATAGCACCAAACTCAGAAAGAAATGATTTTAAAGAACCAGTCCAGGTGGTTTGCTCCCTAATTCAAGTCTCCTTGGAATTTCAAATCATTCTCAAAAGCCTCAGGCTTTTTGTGTCGGTTTTGTTTAAAAATAAACATTTACCAGTTTATAAAATCCCATTATGGGGCATTAAAGATGAATAATGGTATACCAGAGTATGGTGGCACCTGGTCCTTGATTTGCCTGAAATCAATGGAGATCCTTGGTGGCAGTGTTTGGAAGTTGTCGTGCCATACCTGCCCAGCAGGGGGCAATACAATAAGCCATGTTCGCTGGGTCAGCATCATTGAGTTGATCCTTTTCTTTTGACCACAGAGGTTTCATCCACATTCTTAGCAGATGTAATGATGTGGTTTTATTTGCATGGAGTGTCCTCAATCCCCCGAGCAAATAGACGGATGAGCTGATGATGCACCCTATAATAGAAAGCGATATGATAAGACTATTTATTATAGAGTGTTTGTGCTTCCTGCCTGTGCCCATAGCTACTTGGGGCCAGGGGGCATCTTGAACTGCTGAATGTTAAAGTTTAGCTTCCCTTACCTCAAAAAGTGGAACCTGCGACTAAGTGTTAATCAGACAGCTACATTCTATACAATATTAGCTAAAAGTGAAGGTTACTTGTTACCATGGTTACAGTTTCCAGTGGTAGCCAGGGTGAAATGGCCATAGGGTGGAAAGAAATTCCTAGAACTCACCTCACCGGTGCTCAAATTCACTCCTTCCTGTGAGTCAGTTGCTTGAACAAAACCCATCAGCGGCCGGCCTGGAATCTAAAAATTATGGGGAGCGAAAGCAGCTGCATCTTTGGGCTGTGCACCGGCTCCTGCCCTAGCCATTGAGATAGGCTGGGGCAAGTGCACAGGACAGCCCCATTCACTCTAATCTGAGCAGCTCACCAAATGACATCAATTTAGCACGAGGCTGCGATTGGACGGCACCGTTGGACTGTGAAGAGGTGAGTCTGGCGACAGGGGTTTCGCACAGTGGGACATCCCAATGCTGGATGCTCGGGGGGCATGGAACAAAACCCGGGAAAGTGAAATTTAGCTTTAACAGTCTCCCTGTATTTTGCCCTTGCAGTGTTGTAGCCTGAGCATCATGGCTGTGGGGTCATACCTATTGCCCCTACAATACTAAAGCTTTAGTGCCAGAGTTGGCTATTTCCACCTGTATTCTTTCTATTTGTCCCTGTAGCTGTAAAGCACAAACGTGGCAGGTAACAACATTGGGAGCATTACATTTCAGGATGATTTTTGGCCCCAAGCTCTGAGAGATTGCCGTGGTTAGAGAGGACTGTGCCATAAATGTCTCCATCTTTTGAGGCATTCTTTGAGTACCTTGTGCTCTAGGACATTCTTGAGGCTCACCCTTCAGCTATATACAAATATTACAAGACCTCTCTTAAAGTCGACCAATCACCAGGATTTTGACTATCCTGGTTATTGGTCCTTGCCCCATGGAATCAGGATGCCATCCTGTATTTAACCCCCCAGGTCGCCGACCCCACAGTGCATGCACAGGCGCTCGTCCAATCAGCACTTTAGTCAGCATTAGTATGCACGGCATAAAGCCGTTGACTTCTACATCCCTGGCTCCACTGTGGAGAATGGGCCCCTGTGTCTGACCTATCTGTATAGCTGGGTTTGGGAGTGCCCACAGCTGCAGGGTTGCGGATGCTGTGGCGGGCCAAGATTTCGGCGAGGGACTCGGGCAAAGGTAATGGGCTTGCAGGCGATTGGGGAAGACACAGTGGGGCATGCCGAATCTTTTAGACTCCAGAGCTGGTATAAGAGGTGATTAGTCCACTTTAAAGTGAACCGAAACCCAGGATTTTGACTATCCTGGGTTTTGGTCCACTTCGGAGGGGCACCCCGATTGTCTGAAAGCCCAGAAACACTAACCTCACCACTCTCCCACGTGACCGCTCCAGCCAATCACAGCGCTCAGAGCCGCTGTGGTATGCGCGTCCAAGGCCACTTGGACGCGCATAGCAGCTCAGCGGCCCTGAGCGCTGGAGGCCGCGTCTCGCGCTTCCCTCTAACAGGGAGCGCGCCTGCACCGGCCATTCACTGCTAGAGGGAAGCGCGAGAAGCGCCCGCGGCTCGCGCATGCGCCGATGGAACGGGGCTGAGGTAAGGTTTGTGGGCCTCCTAGGGGGTTCCTTCCCGCGGGACATCCCGATTTCGGATGCCCCGTGGGGAGGGATCTGATCAGTCCGGTAATCTTATAGATTCCCGGGCCGATCCCCCCTGGGTTTCAAGCCACTTTAATCACATTGTTGCACACTGTAAAGTGCAATTCGGAGTGCCCACAGCTGCAGGGTTGCGGATGCTGTTGCGGGCCAAGATTTCGGTGAGGGACTCGGGCAAAGGTAATGGGCTTGCAGGCAATTGGGGAAGGGGGGGGGGGGTTCACACAGTGGGGCATGTCGAATCTTTTAGACTCCAGGGCTGATATAAGAGGTGATTGGTCCACTTTAATCACATTGTTGCACACTGTAAAGTGCAATGCTTAATACACAAACCAAAAAACAAACAAAAGTAACCTACTGAACACATACCTTGTGAATTCTGGACCTCCTGTACTGCCCTAATGGTGGCCAAGGGTCAGTGCCTGGGGATCAGTAGAGAATCCTCTGATCCCATGGTTGACCAGTCCGACACTGCTTGGGTTTAGTGACCCCCCCTTGCAACAGTAAGGTCACTGTATAGAATCCCCCAATCATACTCCTGGTCTTAAAAGACACATCATACAGGATATGGGTTCACTTCAGTTTAGTGACCTGGGTCTCTGGGATTCAGTGACACTACTTCTTCAACTCAAGGCTCTGCTTTTAGGTTTAACAAATGGGCCAAATTTAGAAGAAATGGAACCTGAATTAGCAAATCTAAAGACTCATCTTGGATCTATTGATCAAGGCAACGTGGCAAGTAACCATAAAGGCAATACCATTCAGACAGAAGTAAGTTTTTGGAACTTGCAAGGCTTCTTCCGGCATAGAAATATCTTATCTCCATTATGTGGCGTTAGCCAATAAATTGCATCTCTACAGTTCTTTACTTACCTTAATGCACTACATAGTCCAGCCATTTACCAAGTCAACATAAAAGACTTATTTCCTTAGTACTCACCTGATGCTGAGCTGGGCACAATCTATAATTTCTCCATCACAGTTCCAGGTGCTTGTGGGTGATTCATCTCCACAGGGACAGAAAAACATGCGTTTCCGCCGATAGATAGCCTCCTCCTTGTCAGGATCGTCAGGGGTAAAGCGCATGGCGTGGATCCGATGAACTTCCACGTGAGGCAAAGCAAACTGTCAGAGAAGGAAACATAAGTGTATGAGCAATCCTCATCAATTATTAGACACTAATGGCCTTCTAGAGTTCTAGACTAGGGCCTTCTGGAATTGTCAGAGTTATTGTTGTAAATTTGGATTCATTAGGCAATGGTCCCTATGTGTCTGCCTATTCCTAAGATTGCTCTGCAAATGTTTGAGATCACAAGCAAAGTAGGCAGAAGCCTATACTGGAGCGGCACCTACACTAGTAAACTGGTACAACTAGGATGTGCCTTTTTTTGGTTTTTCATATCCTCCGATCACAGTGTCTAGGGCTAAGTTGCTGCTATGGTAGGGACAAACCTGTAGAATTTACAAATCTCTTAATGAAAAAACGTGGTCGCCTCCAGTGATTGATATATTACAGTCACATGGCGCTACTCCAATTAAAAGGTACGGGACCACAGAGTTGGAAATTGTCAACAATATTGACCTCGGCATGACAAGAACGGGGGACAGCCTAATTCTGGCACTAGAAATGGGCAACACTGACAAGAGTACAGCTATCAAACTGATAGCCGCAGTAACCTATAGGCTCCCTGTGGTGTCCAGTGATGTACTGGCCAAGAGCATGCAAGATGGAATGGTTACAGGAAATACTGAACTGATAGTAAAAAGGAAAAAGCACAAAGTATATTTGACAACCACTCTAAAATTACACAGTTTTCACAATTATTGACCGTTAATCCCCAAAATCCCATAGTGGCTCTCTGGGGCATTGGGATGCCCCATAGCTGAAGGTCTGCTGTGAATCGGAAAAAACAGAAAGTAAACCTTAGTCTGCTGTCCAGCACCACTCCAGAATCCCACGTGAGCGACATGTCTGCCTGGCAGTGCATGTACCTCTCCCCAGGTGGCAGCCTTAGACTCCTTGGCGGACAGTCAGGGGGTGAAGAGGTCCTAAAGTTATTTCTGATTTCAAAGCAGAGCAAAATCCAACAGCAGCCCTGGATTTTAGAAGATCCCAGTGCTGGCCACTGGCCTTCCCCTGGGGCACCCAAGATCGGGATGCACTGCTGTGTGGTTGCTGCAAAACTCGCCTTTTTTCTTACTCCCTTGCAGATGTAAATATCAACAGCTGCGTCCCCATCTTTGGGCAGTGGTATGCTCCTGCCTCCAGCCATTGAGATAGGCCGGGGGGGCAGGAGCGCACCCAAGTGGGAATGTGGCTACTCTTGTTCCCGACTGCCGTGCACAGAGCAGTTGCAGAGCATTAATATACACAGCAAATGGTTGCAATTGGATAAGAGCCTGCGCTTGCAGAATAGGACAAGGGAAAAGTTATTTTTTTATCAGTGATCTGTGGGGGTTTCACATGGGGGGGCATCCCAAATCAGTATGCCCCTGGGGCAGCAGAAAAGGACCAAAATAGTCAAAATCCTGGGTATCATTCCTGTGTATCATTCCGCTTTCAATCCAGACAGTTATTTCACTTGTGCAGAGAGTGGGGCAAAGTTAGAACCATTTACTGTAATTCAGGTAGTCCATGTAACAGAATATCTTTGGTGACCAACAGCAGTAGCGTTTGCGAATATTGTTGGGAGACACTTACCTGGTCCTTGCTGTTGGTGTGCCTGCTGAGATGTCTCAGGAACTGGATGGTGTTGCACTCCCGCACCAAGATGAGGTCGGCAGTGCCATCTGCCAGGTGAGCTGTAGGTGAGAGACCATCCTGGCATTTGGGACAAGCACTGGACATGCCAGTAACATTGATCGCTACAAAAGAGCCAGTTATGGATTTCCAGGATCCTGGAATATTTTCTGTTTAGGATAAATAGGACTGAATTAGTTTCAGACAGAAACAGTAATCCTATAATGCATTATGTAC
Organism: Gastrophryne carolinensis; assembly: GCA_027917425.1. Taxonomy (NCBI): domain Eukaryota; kingdom Metazoa; phylum Chordata; class Amphibia; order Anura; family Microhylidae; genus Gastrophryne; species Gastrophryne carolinensis. The sequence goes on along the minus strand of CM051235.1, from coordinate 163,144,036 downwards.
ACTGTACAATATAATATAGAACCCTTATACAACATGAACTAATTCATTACCATTCTTCATATCACACCAAATTTTAAACTGTAACCTGGGCCTAGCTAACTGAAAATAACTAATGTCGGAGCCTGTGAAAGTCTTATCAATTTGTTTCTAACTGATTTCAAAACTAAACATGTCTAAATCCATTACAGCATGTAAATATACACTATTTGTGCAACTTACCTGCTGGCAGGGCAAACCACAAGTCCTGAAATGACCGGAGTGTCTTGTTTTACTGGCCGATTTTATGGCACCATGTTGTCATAATAGATGTTGTACAGTGCCAAAATATGGGAAACACCCGTAAAGTGGCTACTTTTCAGAATGTTGACCTCTTCCACCTTTAAAAAGGGACCAAAACCCCAGAATTTTCACTATGCTGGGCTTTGGTCCTTTCCTCGCGAAACCCCGCTATTCGCCGAGGTCACTTCTCTCCTCGAGCCCACGCTGCGGCTAGACCAGCTGCAGGAAACACTTGCCACACTTACAGGCGGCGACCGTCATCACTTGGTTCCCTTCAGCATGCAAGGGAGGCGAGTGATGCCTGCGCCCGTTGAGCATGTGATGTGGGCTTGGGGAAAAGGTAATAATATTGAGTGCCAAGGGGGGTTTCACAGAGCGAGGAATCCCAGTTTGGGATGCCCCATGGCAGTATGTCTGCCTTACAGTCTAAGACTCCAGGGTGGGTTTTGGTCCACTTCATGGGGAGATATTGAGTTTTTGGCCTTTTTTATTACTTTTATTTTTTAATGTATATATTTCACATAGTCAGGGAAGGGAGGGGTTAAATGTCTATTACAGCAGAATCCCTGTCTCTGCTGTGTCCTGAAGTGACTTTGTAACTAGCAGACCCCCTTCTAATTCAAATATGTAGCTTTTCTATTTTTTTCACTTTGCTCTGTTACTATGCAACTGTGTTTACAATGAAAAGCTGTGGTACTATTCAAAGTGGTTGCCAGACTACCCGTGACAGCCCAGTCACAATCTGCATTCCTGCTGGATGCGGGCAGATTGCAATAAATGACAGGTTACATTTAAAGTAGACCAAACCCAGAATTTCCCTATCCCAGGTTTTAGTCTGTGTCCCTGGGGCATCCTGATTTGGTCAGGAACATACGTTGCTGATGATCCCATGGTGCAGGTGGGGCTTGGAGTCGATCACCTTCTTTGGTTGTGCATATAAACAAGTAGCTAAGGAAGGTAATTCGGAGCTTAGCTGCTCTCATCATCAGCGACGCAACCTCCTGCATCCCTCTAAGGCTGTGCATGGCTGCGACAGTCATTCAGTTACAGCGAGCGCAGCCACAAAAGGATTAAAGGGATGCAGGAGATGCCACTGCCAGATGCACAAGCACTTGGGCCTGCGTATAACAAGCGACCAGCAAGGTTTCACAAAGTGAAGCATCCCGGATCGGCATGCCCCAGGTTCTGGTCCACGTTAACAGCTTAGCACCACCAAGATGTTTGGGGGGTGGAGGTGGCTAACTAAAACTTGTAGTAAAAAAGCCTAAACTTTGGTTTACATGTATTTAGTATTTTCTTTTAAATAAAAAAACACTAGCAAACATTACGTCTCACCTTCAGATTTTGCATCCATGTCCTCTTTTAATCTATCGGATGACTCCGAACAGACAAGACACCTTCAAAAGCAAAAGGGAAGAGTTAACCGTCTGAAATTCAAGGAGAAGGGAGCTGACCAATCATTGATGAGTCATTGATAACAGGAATGACCTCACTGTCACCAGTGTGCAGTTGTCTTTTGCAAAGTATCTTTTTGGCTGGTTTACTAGTAATGGTAGTGGGTCTTTTGTGGGGTCAGGAACCAGGATCCTCCATGGTACAAAGTTGACAGGATGGGTTTTAGTCTCGCTTTAATATAAATGTGAAATATTCAGCAGTGGGGACCCAAAATGTTGCCATGCTATAGACAAGATGGGAAACGAAATGCTCTACTTAGGGTATGTTGGGGATGAGTATGGGGGTTTCAATACAGCTGGTTGCCCATCCCTCTAATAATGACAGTTGTAGAAATCAATCCATTACCCTGTCCTGCAGCGAGTGTTGTCTCTCGGGCTGGTTTGGTTGTCATCAGCTTCCAGGAACTCCACTGTGCCACGGTATGAGCGGTGACTGAGCACTGTCTTTATACCTAAGGAGATAAAATGACCATCCGTTTTTCTACACAATACAAGTGTGGCCATGCAAAGCCTGCATTGGTGGTCAGTGTGCCAGCTTTATGGTAGCCTATAACAGTTCCTAGCAACATCAGGAGTTTGTATTGGGTTGGTACTTCAAGCTACTGCAAAGTAGCCCAGGCTAACCAACTAACAGTAAGGAGGGCAAAGCTTATTTTCTTTCTATAAATGGATGGAGCCAGTACATTTATAGTATATTAACTTCTCGCTGACCAGCTCTCTGGATCTCAGATTTTGTGTACCACTAGGCCTCCCACCCTAATGGGGCTGTAGGAAGTATGGGGGTGGTAAGAAATAGTAAACTTGGGATTCAGCATGGTATAGGGCCAGAACCCAGCATACCGGGGCATCTGGCTCCTTCAGGGGCCCACTCGGGCTATGATTGGACTGTCCCCCTTTTTAAGATGGGGCTCCCAGTTTAAGTCCACATGACATGAATGTGTGTCACTTGCGGGGATACAAGTGGCACAGGATCAGGCAGGCTGAACCACCAGCAGAACAAAAATACCCTTTCTCAAGTGACAAATGTAGATTACATTGCTTTTATAACAAAAGCAGGTTGCACATTGAAATATATGGAGTCCCCCATCCCATACAATTTATAGCAGGCTTTTGCAGCTACCCCAAGTCTTACCTGCTAGGTCATATCGTACAGGTCCCACCCAGCGCATGCTTTCACTCTCCTTTAAGACATCCCCAAAAAAGCCATAGCCCGTCAGAGATACGGAGTATTTCATGAGCTCTCCATCATGATAAGAAGCACAGACATCCATAGGCTGCGTGTCACCTGCAAATACACATCATTGCTATAAACAGAATTGTTCCTATAACACATATGATATATGTAAATGTGGTGGACCATCATATACTCCGCGCAGGTCTAAGCTGAGTAAACTAAAGCCTGTTTAGCGCATACCATCCATCATCTATATACCCACCTATAATGATATGCAAGGCAGATGTCACTGGGTCATTGATCCCCACTGTAGCAAAGCACACACAGTCTGTGGAGCCTAGAGGAGAATAGAATTTATAAAGGAGAAGATTAGACTTTCTGATGGCAATGGCCAATAATTTAATTTATATTATTTTATATATGGTAAGGCAGTGGTGAACTGGCCATAGGGAACCCAGGACAATGGTGGGCCTGGTGGGCAGCACTGCTATGGGGCCAGTTGGGCTGCTGCTTTTAACACCCACATTAAATACCAGCCCTCCTTAGTCTCCCACACAGCACCATGTACCCACAAGCCAAGGAACCCCAGTCCCCAATGCTATAGGCCCTGCATCTTCGTTGGGGGCCTCAGCAGGGATGTCTCGCGCCACCCAAGGGCTGATAAATTCCAGGGATGATTTTTGGCCCTAGTCCGCCACTGTGTGAAGGTGCTGCCTGTAAATGCTGTTCATGCACAAAATATTTGGCAAACACCAAAGATGCGCCCCTGAAACATGTGGCCCCAGAGAGCAGCAAGAAAAAAAAAACAACACACACACAAAGAGCTGCACAAATGATATTAAAATGTATTAAGCAACAAAGGGTTATACCAGAATCACACAGACAAAAAACTATAAAAAACAAAGGATTCTCCCTCAAACTAAACCAATATTTTATACAGCCATTAATTACACAGATATTGCCACACGTCCATAATACATAATAGTCACACAATAAATATTCAATTAATGATAAAGTTGCATCCAGTATGTAAGGTACAGAAATATTGCAACGCTGGAATATTGAAAGGTAATTTGGGGGCCATTGTTAGGTTTTAGGTATTGTCAGGTTGCAGGACATCCCAAATCCAGGGGGTCCCTATAATCTACTGCTGCATTCCTTACATCCCAAAGAAAGCCAAATCAGGATGTCTGTCCAATAGAAATGCCCACAATTAATTAAAGACTAGTACTCATGTCCTCTATTTGTCTCCATGTCCTCACCAGTGATCAATGGCGTTCCTCAGGAGTGCGCAACTTCAAGTGCATGTCCACCTGGAGAAACCCATTGATTACCAGCATTAATGGAACACGAGTCTGCTGACCAGTCAGGATATGGATTTTGCCCAACTTCTTTGGGGTTTTTATGTGGATGGGGCAATCCAAAATACCTGAGTGGTGGTGTAAAAAACAGGCCTATGGGAGGAGAGTTAGTAGGGGTCCTCTTTAGAAAATTCCTTAGTAATCATCCTGTTGGCGCCTGAATATTACCTGCTGGAATGATCCCAATGCGCAGGCGGCATGGAGTAAGTTTTGCGTCCTCCTTGTCCTCACAGATCCCGCAGTCATTCTGGGTGCGTCTCACCAGACCATGAAGCAATTCACTAAACATCCCGTCTCCCCCGACACACACCACCCTGCAACACAGAAGAGAAGATTCACTAATTCTATCATTTGCATATAATCTTTCTTAGATTATGAAAGCCCAGCTCCTGCCAACATCTTTTAGATAAAACATGGAAATGTTCTGACCACATTAACATACCGTCCAACTTTACAGGGTGGGAAAGAGGGACAATTTTTTAATTAGGCCACGCCCCCTAACTGAGAAATGAATAGGAGATAGGTTGTGACAGTTACAACAATATAGGCACTTTAAATAGGCAAATGAATCATTTATTGATGCAGATCTGTATATTAAACCTCAAAGAGAGACAGAGAAGAACAACGAGGGGCAGGGGGGCATGGACTCAAAAGATGGACAGTTCCTCCAAATCCTCATCTACTTAAGTGTCAGGGGAAACCTTTCCTACAGACACCTAACATCCCTCAAGCCACCCTGCAGTAGGAAGACACTTACCTCACACACTCCAGCAGCTGCCACCTCGTGTGTACTATGGTTTCCAGTCCCCTGGCGAACAGTGATCCCATGAGGAACAGAGGAGTCTCTCCTCAGTGGGTGGTGAGTACTTAAATATAGTAGTCCTAATATATATATATATATATATATATATCTTCCTCCCACTAAACAAAAGGTTAGCCATGAGGCTGAACATTATGGAAAAACTACATTGCCCAGTATCCCTGATCCCATAATTTGCATGTGGGTGTGGCTATGGGAGGTTATGTAGGAGCAGAGACACTGCTGATAACAGCCATAGTGTCACCTGGCGCTGGGAGCCATTTGTATCCCTGGTGTAGTCGGAGGTAAGGCATTGGTCATTTTACTATGGTATTCTGTATGCATAAGCATATGTTTTTATGTCTGGAGTTCTACTTTAACTTAAGATACATTTTAATTACAGAGGCACAAGTTTATAGATACAAGGGAGGCACCTGATTAAGTTTCTTTGTAAAAAAAAAATAATAATAATATTAACTTATTATGTTGACAGCGCACTTCACTGCTGGCTTCTGCCTTCCATTACAATGGAGCCGACTGATCAGTCCTGGAGAACAGGAGCCAGCAGAGAGCTTGGCCTGACGCATGAAGACACACAGCATTTAAGCTGACAGCGCTAAGTGGGATCAAGGCTGTGGGAGATTGGCGGAGTGTGTGTCTTTCTAGGGGGGGGGGCACAGATACCCTTTAATAAGAACCAGTGAAAGCTCAAAAAAAAAAACTATAAAAAAGGTGTATACAATATAGGAAGCATAATTACAGCCCTATAAGTAGGGCTTTGCTATGTGTGCTATGTGTGATACAGAAGCCTGATTAGAATTGCAGATGACCTACTTCCTGTCTAGTCAGGCAAATGGCGTGATCATTTATTAGGCTTTGTCCAATCGTATAATGGGATTTATAATTGTTTTCAGATGACAGTTTAGCACATGTGCTGGCTGTGTCTCATACAGAGATCAAATACAACCATTGCCCCAGGCAACCAGCCAAAGGATATTATACCTGACAAAGTCAAGACAATCATAGCTGAGTAAAATTAAAATGTATTATATAAATGCTTCATAGGCAATTTTCAATGTAAATTAAAAGGAACTTGGCCTATAGCCACTCCAAGCTCTAAAATAATCAAAGTAACTATATGCAGGCATGGGCATGCCTTCTGGTTGGTTAATTTACACTATGCTAGAAAAGCAGCCTCGTCTAATTACAGTAATCCCCATTTCCATACAAATCCAATTAAAAGGGAACAGTGTAGGCATTTGTTTTGCTACTTACCTGTCCTCACGCTGCCTTGATTCTATGTGGTCCCAGGTCCTACAGCGCAGCCGTTTCAGCGTTCTCAGCTCCAGTGCCTGGAACAGCTGATGGGCTTAAGAAACTAGACCACCGGTGTCTTCCATTGATGGTGCTGTAGCCAATTACCAAGACAGCCTACTCCCATGTGACAACTAGCCGCACACCATATCATCATCAGAAGATGGCAAAGGGTTGGTCTGCATTTCTGATCCCTGCATCCATACCAGAGCTGATGACGAGAGCTGTGGGACCCAGGACTATATGCGATTAAGGCAGCACGAGGGTAGGTAAGTATCTACATTGTTTTTTAAAATGGATTTTTATATATTTTTGAACAAAATCCCCATGAAATACAATTTAAATCACATTTATGGTCCATGATCTATCAAACATTGCCACAAAATATCTTTCAACAGGTTTTGGTTCTTTAGTAATAAGTTCTTTACTGGAAGTTTCAGGTTGATTCAATATTAAGGAAGGGGAGTCTCTAATCAAGTTTCATAGTTTTTCTAGGAAGGTTGGCTCACTGTCTACACATTTTAGATCCAGAGGATCACACACTATGTGATCCTCTGATTACTGCAGTTGGAACGTTAATGGTTCACCCATCTTCAATTTTCACTAAATGGTTGCAGATCAATTACGGTAGCTGCAGAATTTTTCTAAACTGAAGCTTGTCATTGCCACATGGTGGCCAGTGGAAAAGTCTGAACCCATACATAGTAGTTGCCATTGTCATAGTAAACCTTCCTGGGATAAACAAGCCAAAGAGGGTTCAGATTCATTCTAAAGCCAGATAACCTACAGAAACCCCAAAGTGACCAAAGGAGTTTGTGGAGGCGCCATGCGTGTTTTTACGGCAAACAATCCAAATGTTTGTATGTCGCCCCAGCTGCCCCGATGGGTCACACTGCAGGTCAGCACCAATCACACCAAATAATCACTGCATTAAATAATCCACCTAGATTTTATTAAATGTTAAGACCATAATAGACAAAACATAAAAAATGAATAATTGATTACAATTTATCTACAGCGGGGGCATCCCTATCAAATTTTTGTAACATCCCACAAAAGAATCCTATACATATTTCCATGTTCAAAAAAAAAAAAAACTTTTATCTATGAAATAAATCATGCCTCAAAGTACAAAGTGCTATATAAAGTGCTAGTGCATATGTGCTATATTCATCCAAAAGAGAAAAGAGAAAACAATGGACAACTAAAACATTGAGCCTCATATAATATACAGTGGAAAAACTATACATGGAAAGAAATCACCTCTGTGTAAGAATGACATCCCCACTGTATGACTGTTGGAAGCACCTTTAACCCACGTGTTCCGTGGAGTACCACTTGTGGTGGTGGGAGGGGTCCTCATATTTTCGGGAAATTTGCCAAATTGGGGGGAGGGGGGTATGGTAGGTTTAGGTCTTTATTAAAACAGACCTCCAGTCCTAAAGAGTACTTAAGGTCACTGCATACCCTACTCACCAGGCATCCAGCATTGGGAAGCCCACCACTGGAGGTACGCTAGGAACTGTAGCTTGGAACTGGAGAGACATTTAAAATCGGGCAGTGGGATTAAAAGCAACACAGTCATTTTTTAGTTATGCTTCAAGGATGCTACTACCACCTCCATTTGAAGCCCAAGCACCCTGTTCAAGCTCTCATATGCATCTCTAAATCCCACCCTCTTTCCCACCCTATGACCTGCTTCTACTGTTTAAAGGCCACTTTTATACGAGCCTCCACTTTAGTACAACACAGTGTCCCAACTAAACCTCCCTGTGATCCCTCTATTTCAGCATGAAAATTATGAATATTTGTTTTCTAATCCAATTAATATTATTTACCCATCATATTTCTGAAGATCAGCCTCTAATAAATAATCCCGAGCGTGGTTAGCCCTGGTCGTCTCTGAAAGAGATAAATTGTAGGGATGGTCAGACACAGAAGAACCCTTTTTGAATGCCAGTGTAATGCTGGTGCTTGAGAAGGTGAGGTTTTATCAAAATATCTGCATTACTGGTATGAAAGATGAGCGCCTGGCAAGCAGACAGGAGAACACGTGCACAGTTTGTCTTGGTAGTTGAAGCTGAAATTAGGTGAGCTCTACTTTCATGGCAGTCTCTTGCTCACTGACATGCATCAAAATTATAAATAAACCTGACAGGAACTTTCAAATTTAAAGATGACCTACACTCTCTCTGAGAAGTCTGCCTCTGGTAGGGAGAAAGTCCCTGTGACCTCAAGGAACCTCATACCGTTGAACGCAGCCACACTAAGTGGTACTTATCTCTTTAAAACTGGGTGACTGTCCAGTCGGGAGCTATACTATAACAGCACACCCTGCAATTGCTGTGAGGGGCTGCATCCTTCACTTAGCCTGCTGTACATTTCTTGATTAGCCCTAGTGAACTTTCTGCTGCCCTTTTTATGCATGTATGAGTAATCCACTGCTGAACATGATGCAGATTTGGTTGCCTATTGGTCAGGTCACCAGTACTTGTGCCAAGAAAGAACGCAAGGCTGATTAATTAAAGGGATTGGCAAGTTAGTTAAATGATAAATATCAGTAGGTTATCTTACACTCTAGCACTCTCTTTCCTGCTATGTCGGCCTAGTTAGTGAGGAAATCACATTCAGATTCCAGTCTCTACCCCACTGACCTGGTCCTTCAAGCAACCTTCAGTGGAGCAAGAACAGAAACACCCCCCCACTCCCTGCTCAGACGTCCTGATTGGCTGCCTCTCTCTGGAGCTATCAAACCCTGCTCTCCTCCCTCCTCTCTGGTCACACTATGTGATGGCAGGCTGAAGATGCTCTTAGTCTGCAGCATCTCCCCCCTTTTCACACTATGTGCTGGCAGTAATAGCTAGAGGCACAACAATGCACTTATTTTTCTGCTATGATATATGTAAAGCACACAGTGTGTTTACATCACATCACTGTTACCACAACCACCATTTCTCTTTTTTCTCTGCATCTCCAATGCTCTTATACTTTTAAAGATAACTAACTACTGGGTCTTTTTGAAAACTGATTGACGTTTGGGCCAGTGCAGCATGTAGCCCAAGACAATGGACGTGTCTTTAGTATAACTTGAAGCCCAATATTGTCATGGTGGGGGGTTATTCTAGAGCTGGAGTAAATGCAATATAAAACAAGGGAACCTACCAATCACATCAGTCTCAATCCCAGCCAGCTGGAAGAGGTGACTTATCTCCTTGTAGTATATCCTCTTTGCTTTGCCGCTGCCTCCATAGGGGTTAATAAATATGAGCAGTTTATTTGGCCTTGTGTGTCCAACTGTAAAAAGCCATAATGAATGTTAATAAACCAAAAAACATAAGTACACTTGCACACAGATGTTCAACCATTAAAGAGGAACATCAGACCTTTTCTTATGTTCCTCTCTAAACATCCCTCCCCCCTCCCTCACTGCCTTTTGGATGTCGGCGTTATCTAAAACACACACATCCGGCAGCATTCCTGGCCCTTTGCACCACCTCCCATCGCTGAGTGAAGGCTGCAAGCCTTAGACATACTCACCCTTCACCGTCCCTCTTAATGTCCTGTGCTGTTCTTCAACCTTGTGGGATTTGTGCCAAGTGTCATTGCAGCCTATGCAGTGACATTGCGCATGCACGAGATCTGAGGGGCGGCGCAAAGCATGATGGGATGGCAAGATGGTGCTGCCCTACGGATATGGCACAGGACCGAGGTATGCCAGAGTGCGATTCGACCAGACAGGTCAAGTCAAAAGTTGTATAATGAGAAACCGGAGGGGCGAGCAAGCCAAGTTTGGGGAGTTTGTATTAGAGTAGCACTCTTTGCCTTAGTCTCAAAGGGGGCTTGTTCTAGCAAAAAAAAATATTGGTTCCTGAATGCTTAAAATAGAATATGAAGTTCTAAGGGAAATAACTGGGTGGCTTTTTTGGGAGAGGGCTGAAAAATTGCCCTGACCCGCAAACCAGGCAAATACACCCCTGGGGGGGGGGGGGGGGGGTCAATGTACCATCTGTCAAGAACAAGTTCTGCAGAACACCATTCTTCTTTTGTAAAACAAAAAACAACCTATAGAATTAAAGTGGACCAACACCCAGGATTTTCACTATCCTGAGTGTTGGTCCACTTCCGCGGGGCACCCGATCGGGGAAACCCCCCAGAAAGTCCCTAAAATCTTACCTTATCGGCGACGGACAAGCGACGGATAAGCCGCCGCCTCACAAACGGCCGGCGCGGGTGCGCGCCCTGCTAGAGGAATGTGCGGGCGGCGGCTTATCCGTCGCCGATAAGGTAAGTTTTTTGGGGCTTTCTGGGGGGTTTCACACAGCGGGGCATCCCGATTTCGGATACCCCGCGGGGAGGGAGCTGATCGGCCCGGGAATCTTATAGATTCCCGGGCCGATCAGGGGTGGGTGTTGGTCCACTTTAAAATACAAAACTGCAAGTCCTCTTCAATTAACCTGTTTTAAGTGTATATTTTGTGCCAAACGGATTCCCCCAAGGTACTGATCTAGTATTTTTATATTTTTTACTGTTTATGGTAGCAGTTTTTACTACCAACACTCAGTTACTATTGGCAACATACACCAAATCTGTACACCAGGAACAGAGAAATGAGTCCTGTATACACAGAACATTGCTGCTATGGCCACTGATGAGGTGAGGGAGCAGTGTTCTGTACAACCATCTGCACAGCAGTGATGCCAGAGCAGTTTCTACGCAAAATAGCGCTCGGTGCAGGAAGTGAAAAATCTACCCCCTTTTTACCCATCCTATGGTGCAGTTGCCATATACAGGTATGTCCCATGCTGTTCCTCTACAATTACCAGCAGGCAGTGCCCCTTCCCCATGGTGAAGACCAATATGGGAGAATGAGTGGTCTGCACCACTAACAGTGACCCGGATAAAGGTGCCCCCAATGGTCTTGGCGCCCTGGGCAGTCAGCCTGCTCGCCTTCCCCTAGAAACAGCCTTGTCTGTTGCTATTGGCAACATACACCAAGTCTAGACCTGGTGTATATTGCCAATAGTAACTGATTGCAGATAGTGAAAACTGCTTCCATAAAACACACATTTGATGACATTAGAATATTAAAAAATACTAGGTCAGCTCAGCACCTTTAAGACATTTTGCCACAAAAAAATATATGCCTTCAAAAATGTAATAAAAAGTGGAGTTACTCTTTAAATACAGTCATTAGTGTGTTTAAAGCAGAAAATACCTGTGTCTCGTATTGAGTCCTGAATACTCCGCACCCAACCATGAGCCACCTGGGCATCTGGCGCTGTGAAGGTCACCGCTTCTACAGACCATCGCTGAGATGACTTCCGAACAACATGATAAACTGTGGAAGTAAACAGAAATAAGCACTAAGAACTCCAGTCGCAAACATTTATTATATGTATGGATAAAGTGAGTAAGGGGACAAACATCAGTTTACCTTTTTTTATTATGTTAAGTTAATACTGACACTAATAGCCTCCTCTTCCAAAAACGCTTAAAGCGGACCATCCTCTTCTATCCTTTCTCGGCAATAGATCCCTAAAGTCCCAGACTTGCTGGGGGTTTGAATGACAGGACCAGCCAGAATGCATCATGGCCTAGAGCAGGGGTACTCAACCACTTTTTGTATAGGTCCATTAACAGGCATCCCATGAGAGGTGAAGGTCCGGATGGGGGGCTGTCGTGGGGGGTGGATAGTTATAGTGCAGTGTAGTACTTCATATGACTATGCTAGGTGCCAGGGAGACTAAGCACTACATCGCTTATCAAGGGGCAGCTGATCAGGAGGCAGCTCTGAGCATAGCAACACATAAGCAACTGAGTGCAGGGCTACATGGAAGGGGTCCGAAAATCTGGCACCGAGGTCCGCATTCGGACCCCGGTCCGCCAGTTGAGTACCGCTGGCCTAGAGCCTTGGATTTGAACAAGCTGTTCAAATCTTGTGATTTGGGGATGTAGGAGCCCAAGAATGGACCACTTACAGTATTTCAATGTACTGTACTCCCAGAGAGAGGACAACTTTGGACCTAAACCTGCTTAACTGGTTATGACAATTTTGGCATGAACCCAGACAAGATTAAAATGAGGGACAGGCCTACACCCCCTCTCTACCAACCCATTCTCCACCCCCTTTTTTCTTCTCTCTGAATTTTTTTTTACTTCGCTGCATGAATTATTGTTGAGTTATACCACCCAACTACTAAATACTACAAGCAATAACAAAATGCCTGTAGCGATTTAGCTGTAATTAAACATTTTTGGTTATTGTTGATATGCAGGCTTGTTCTTACCAGCTATTTATTGCTCAAAAGATAAAAAAAAAAATAAAAATTATATATATATATATATATATATATATATATATATATATATATATATATACACACACTTAAAAAGGACCAATACTTCTAGTGCGCCAATCTCCCTGGGAAAGAGACATCTTATCCCACACCAGGTTCCACTTCAGTCATGCCAATCTAGCAGACACAACCGACATTGCCTCAGCTGCATCATCCAGCTTCAAAAGCTCGCCCAATGACGTGTGCTTGCTAGGGACACAAGCAGTGACTCCCTATGGCAGAAGCCGCTGGACCTGACCATGGGATCCTGGTCCTCTTTAATACAGGGGATCTGCACCGGAATTTCTGGGGCTATAGAGGGATTCTTGTTTAACGCTAGCTTCATATTCAGATGTTTTAAAGGTGTTCTTTTGGTCTAAAACTACATTTTGTGTATAGGATATACAGCTTTACAGATTTTTATGGTTTGAGAGGGTTTCTTCTTTTTTTCTTTTCCATTAATAATAGAGCTGACAGAATTTGCTCCTAAATTTGTTTCAGTTGAAATACTGAATCAGCAAATTGAAATTCATAAAATGTACTAAATTCCATGGCAAATCTGATATTAGTATGACCAGCAATTTTCCATGTAGAATACACACAGGCTTTAATTGGCAACAATACAAAGTCATGCAATTTTTTTCCCCGTAAGCATCAACCATTTCTATTTATCTTAAGATAAGATCACCGACCAAGTCTGTGTGTACTGTGTGACCTGAAAATAGCAACCTGAACGGACAAAGAAACAATCGTAACTAAGTTCAAGGTGTGCTGTATAGCAAGAAATACAATTGTAGCCCTACCCTAGTAAAGCCTGTAGAGTACATTAGGCCTGATTTGCTAACAGAGCCAACGCAGGCTGTAAAACTAGACTAAATGGCCGACCTGCATGAAGGAAATAGCCCTAATACTCTCCATTATACATAATCAAAACTAGAAAAAAATCCGGGCTTCTTACCAGTGTCTGGTCTGGGACCCACCAGTAAAAGTGAATCTGAGGGCCAAACCACTGTTACATGTGACTGATACCAGAATATTTTTAAGGCTTGTGTATTGGGTGTGAGTAGCGTAACCTGTGTTTTACTGCCATAGAACAGCTACATTTAGCGTTATCTACTAGTCCTAGCAAAGAAAAATGGACAACATAATTACTATCAAATAGTGCACCATCACTTTTGGGGATGGGGCCCTCAAATGGCCCTTTATTTCAGGGGTAACCTGTTGGACCTACTAGTAGTTTTACCACCTATTGGCAGGCATATTAAAATGAAAAACGCTAAAACTCTCATATATATATTTTTAAAGAACATTTTCTATACATACACACATATACAGGGGCGGACTGGCCATAAGGAGACGGGGGCTGCACTGTTTGGGGCAGTCGGGGCTGCAACCTTTACTAACACTTCCATCCAATCCCTGTTTCTCCCCCTTTCCCTTCCCCACTCTACCTCCTCACCCATGTCAGCCCATGTCCTTCCCTTTATGATTTAGCCTCAGCCTTGGTGCACACAGGTTGACTGGTCAGGAAGCAGCAGAGATGCCACAGGCTGGTCATGGGCAGGCCAGGTGCTTTTTGGCCCCAGTCATATATATATATATATATATATATATATATATTTCTTGTCAAATTGTCCCTATAGTCCAATAAGACTGTCACTGAAAATGGAGACATTTAAGGTTTTGTAAGGTGTTTCTATTTTACCTGGAGAGTTACAGGGTTAGAGTCTCACTGGAGGCCAAGTTTCTCCCCACATATCTAGCTTATATATGTACCGTTTGGCTTTTTTTTTGTTTCTACTGTGGTTTGAACAAAGAGAGGAGTAAAGAAAAAGTCCTAAAAGCACATTTTTACCTCCACGCCACCTGGTTATGTTTCTTTCATATGGCTCCATATATAGTCGGGGGGGGGGGGGGCCATTGCAACATATAGTCGTTGAGCTGTGGTCTAATTTTAGCTATGGGGGGCACTAGTCAACATGATCACGAAAAAAAAATGGAGTGAAATAAAAGGAGCGTTTCTTTATGAAAACTTTAGTAATGAAAACTTAAAAAGAAATCAAATGATTAAAAGTGAGATTTTTTTTTATTTTGCCTACAATTGCTGTTTAGGAGCATAAGTGAAAGTAAAGCTGAATTCCAACTGCAAGAAGTCCCAGATATAATGCCAGAAAACAATTAGTGGAATTTAGTTTAGAATTGAGGAAGCAAGTCAGATGACCAGTGCAAGTGTAGCAAGTCCAGTTACATTGATTTATTTTTATTACTGACAGGTTTTCTGAGCCCTACACAGGATGCAGCAACTGATCTAAACATCTTTTTATTTTGACATTCCCCATAACCTAGTAATAGTCAGTTAGCACATAAATTGGTCCTCGTTTGATTGTGCATTCAGGTGATTCCTAGGTAATGCAGAGTCACAGCCCCACTGAATATGTCTTGGGTGTTTTCAGGCCCTGAGGGCTTATCAGCTCTGAGGTCACTGGGAGGATTACCAGAAAATGTGGTCAGTCAATGAAGAGCAGTGAACTACTGAAAGAACACATTTAGCCACAGGCTGAACAGAGAAAGCAAGATCTGGTATCTGGGCTCATATGAGAATCCACCCACAAAGAGGTCCAGAAATTGGAGCCACATGCGTGAGAATGACATTTACATATGCTCAAGGGCTTGAAATATACCCATGGTACCTATACTCTATACTATTACTTGTTCAAAGGGCTAGATTGTTCCACCAACACACTCAGAAAAAGACTTCCCCAGGGGGAAATGGGAGACTCAAGCATATTGGACTTGAGACAAGGATTAAGGACTGCAAGCTTCCCAAAACCCAGATTAAAATAGTAACTCAAGTGTCTTGCACCAGAGAAGGCTAAGGGCCTACATACATCTCACAATTCTAAAGAAATTAGAAGCTCCAGCCTCCTCGGCACCTGACAGGGGTTAGGCTCTACAAACTATTAACAACCCTAAGAAAAGTAAAGGATCCAGTGCCTTGGGCTCCTAACAGGAATGGGACCTACAAACCTCTACTAGCACCGTGGGTTCCTTACAGGATTAGGGCATGCAAATATTTTCCAGGCCAGAGAAAATAAATTGTTCTGCTATTCTAGGGTTTAACCCTAGAGGGCCTCCCGGAACATCGAAATAATTTCCCTGAAGGTGAAACGTTAGGCATGGCCAAATATTCCCCTATGTTTGGCCAAACATTCCCATAGACCTACTGTATGTAGATAGAGTCAAAAAGTCCAGATTTCCTTTGCCAATGTGTAAAACAAAGGCAAAAATATGCAACTAATACAGGGAAAGAGTCGGGGGGCATACATTAAACCGGACAGGAGTATTTGTCTTGTATGTTTCCCCATTCTGTATATACAGATTGCTCACATTAAAAAGCATCCTACCTCCACCTGGTGCGTTTTCTGAGCCTTTAAATTGGACCATTTTTAATTTTAGTTGCCTTTCTAAGATTACTTTATCCAGGATTATCAAGACAAAGAGCTGTCATGCTCTCATTACAATGCAGATTCTTGCTTCCCTGTGCTGGAAACTAAGGCAACTCTATTTGTTGCACTGAGGAGTGAGACTGACAATTTTTTGTTCTAACTGTTGGAGACAAAATGTGTTAGTTGTCTAGTTATCATTAATAAAATGTATACATTTTTGTATTTGGTCGTTTAGAAGGGTGTTCCTTCTTGAAATGTGTTCGCCATCCTCCCTTCGATGCAGCGCCCTCGCCATGAGTACTTTCGCCTTGTGGTGTGCGGTATGTGACTAATATTCATCTCTGAGACACCTTAGCCTGAGGCCTGTGCCACTGTCACCTATGCATTCCTTCACATGTCACTTTGTGGTTAAGTCATTCTGGTTTCAAGCATTCATGTTACAGTATGATCTCTTTCCTTTTTTCGCTTTTAATTCTGCAAAAGAAAGGAATGCACTACCCAAGATCAATATCAATTGTGCTCACCCTAATGGGGTTTTGGCTGGGTTCTAGTATTATGGATGATTATGGGATGTATTTGAGGGAGAGGAGCAGCATGTTTTTAAGCTTCTTTTGTGTTATGTGTTGCTTTTAGTTGATTTTGTATTTGCTCTAATAAAAGTGATTCATTTTTTACTTTATTGCGGAGCTCCCCTTTTTGGAGGTTGGTGTGGTATGGTTCCACGGCCACTCCTTTTGTGTACTTTTAATTCTGCAAAACATATATATTATACACACACACACACACACACAAGAATGTGACAGGGATGTGCCTTGAGGTTAGCATAAGTTTGTAGACCAGTTCTTACTGGGAGAGCCAGAAAGGCTGAAATGTGGGTTAAAATGTCAGTCACTGTAAAACGTACGTCAAGCAGTGGGCTGCCTTTTCAAACCTAAGCCTCAGAATGACAGCATGTTTACAAGCCACCAGCTATATATGTCAGGACTAATCTAACCATAGTTCTTCGATACTACTGTAAGTAGGGATAACCCCCCCGTCAACATTCTTCACATCTTTGGCCCATATATAACCAACCAATGCTCAGCCAATCCATGCATTTCACTACCACCATTCAGCAAAAGAGTTAGAGCAGTTGTAAACAGACCAGACACTGGTAGGACAGTATTTCCCATAATGTCAGCCATGCAGGACATTTCAAGAGAAAAAGTTAAAAATTGCAAGTTCAGTTACACCCCTAAAGCCCTACTCTGATAATCAGTGAAACTATTCGAGAGGGCCTAACTCCATGCAGATGTTATGGAATAGCAGGCAGATTCTATGCTGCACAACTGCATGGAAGCGGCCATCTTGCTAAATACATGAGTCCAGCTTATGAAAATCCCAGTCAAAATTGCCTCACATATCAGTGCAATCCTCCTTTATTTCTAGTAGAAAGGCATCAGCTGTGATGACTTATTACTCTGCTGCACAGCTAAAAGAATTGTATCATTTTAGAAGATACACTGACTAAATGGTGTTTGGTAAACCTGCAGTGAACAGTAATAAAGATACTTCGCAGAAAAATGCAGCATTCTGCACAGTTGCGATATCGCTGCTTCCCTCCCTGATTGGTTTTGATGATCACATGTAGAGAGGGCACACAGGGAAGGAAGCAGACTCAAGGGATTGCTATGTGAAATGCTACATTTTACAGCCATGATGGAAATTAGTATATTAAATCGATATTGGGTTCTCATTAGCTTAACATTTTACAGCATCCTAAATCAAGATTAACCCTAGGGAAGATTTCTGCTGAACCTAAAGTGTTTTAGACTTAGATCCAGTTTTGGCATGCTTTAAAAAAGAAGACCTACAAGGGGAACTGCCAGGGAAGGCTGCCAGGTCCCCCCTCTTGTGGCTGGCACTGCATCAAGCTTGTGTGGCGGGAGGAAGGGGAGTGGAGGTGGGTTAGGGACCAGCACACTTCAATAATCTGCAAAGACTCAAGGGATGCATGATTTGTAGTATGAGAGTGTTCTCTGCTTATATTCTAAATTCAGCGTACTACAGTCTACAAAGATGAGCAACTATTTTTTCATTTAAAAAAGGGGACTGTAAAAACATTTAACATAACAAAGTGATATTCAACCCCCCACCTGGTGCACATGCACATGGCCGCATCTCAGTCAGGTACTAAAGCATATCCACTCCAGTCACTGCAATGGAGGGGGAATTCCAAGAATTGCCCCAGTACACTGATTCAGTATGAGGCGCCAGCTGGGGTGCGCATGGACACTAAGGGACCGGACCTCAGAAAGTAGTATGTTCGAGTGCCAGACCTGGAGGAAGTTACTGCGTTGGAGAAAAGGCGAGTATTCTTTTGTTATTTTAAATGCCTTTACAGTCCATTTACATTCAATGTGGCCCTTTGCTTGGGTTTTCTAAAAACATTTTCAAAAGGGTAGAAGATTTAGGACTTCTATCTACAGTAGAATTCAGAGAATGCCTTTCAAGATGTGTGGCTAACAAATGTAGTTATAGGCCAGGCATGTGCCTCTTTCTATTCGTGTTCCATACTTGCATCACATGACAAGGTAACTATTGTTAACGTTTCTAAAGTTTTTATCAGTTCTAGGAAAAATCACATGTGGACCAATTGTATTAGCGCTTCAAGTTCCCGCAGAACAGGTGAAAGTTCTTGCATTGTGATCTGGCACCAGAGTCTCTGTAAATACTTGCTAAGTAGTTCTATAATAAATCAACGGTGCTATTACAAAAATCTGGATCCTCAGATTCCCAGTCCCCCTAAGAGCCTGCACTCCTACATCCAATGTAAGCCCATCCAATGAGATCTTACCCAGGGCATATACATAAAAATAGAAAATACCACTTCCTCATTTACTCGTATGGCAGCCAATAATGCAACTCACGAGATTGGCAGCCATACAATTAATGAGGCAGTGTTAAGCATTGGCTGACCTGACTTTAGTCCCTCTTTAAACACTTTCACCAGAGCACTAAATAGTACTAAATCGTACATTGCTCTCTGTAAATCATTTGCTACCACCCCCAGAATGCTACCCTTTGGAGCCGTTTTGTTCAGCCCTATGAAGACTATAGGGGCAATTTTAAGAAGCCCACTTCTAGAGACTTCTCTATCCACTAAAAGAATGAACACTTGGTTCCTACATGTAGGAACAATTGGTTTACAATCTTGTAAACCAATTGTTCCTACATGTAAGCCGTGTAATGGATTAGGTTTCCCACATCTGGAGAATAAGGCAGAAGATATAGTTGAGCACATCAGACAAAAGTTGTAGTCTTATGGCCCATTTTCATGAACAAATTGTTCGCAGAGCAAGTGAAGGAACGGATAACTCGTATGCAAGTGGACAGCTTGCATTTGGGCACAGATGATTTGTTGGCTAGTTCATTACAATGATCATTAAAAGGTAATGTGTGCTGTGTGAATTCAGGGTATTTGTAACGCAACAAATAAGAAATACCACAATGCTCAGCCGAAGAAAGGATTCTTGTGCGCATTTCCATGGTTTAATTATCATATGATTGCACTCTCTGGTTCAAATATTGTTCCATGGAAATGAGCAATTAAGCGTAATCTTTTTGGTATATCAAACAAAGATAATTACTGATAAAGTTTATATGTCAATTGCGCACAATTAACCTTTTTTAATGTAGAATGACATAATTAACCATTATTTCATTTCTATCAAGTCTGCATACAAACTGTACAAATCTCTTGAAGTCAGATCAGCCTATTATTTCAAACATGGCACTGACTGGTGGTGGTGCACAGCCAGCCTCCAAGATACAAACCACAGAGGAGGCAGGTGTAGAGAAGGTATCACACAGCCAATAATAGCAGCTTGCTTCATGGAGCACAGTGTGTCCATCCTCCTCCACCAAATGTTCCATCAGATTTATTTCTGCCAATACATGCAGGTCTTTCATTGAAATACCAAACTACAAACTTATTTCACATAGCGTAATAAATAACAAGCTGGCATGGCATGCGTCACAGGAAGATTCATAAATTATAGGCTATAAGGAGTCATAAGGAAGCTATGTACTACCTTGCGTAGACAACGCACATGTTTTAAGGAAGACAGCTACACCCTAGTCGTATGGCAGGTACAGGCTGGAACGCTGCTCTATATCCAGGTCGTTTCCTGATTCCCACACACACAGAGAAACACCTCTGCACCAATTCCTGCAAGATCCCAGGATTCCGGAATCTAAAGAGCCATAAAGGAAACTGACACCGGAACCAAAGGACTGAGGGCGCTAAACTAAACTGCCTATTTTGGGGGGCCTGAGAATTGGACAGTTTAAACCAGTTTGTGTGTGATAGGAGTGGCTGGCTTATTTACAGCCTTTTGAGGAACGAATATCCACTGAATTCTATGATACTCATGTGTGTAAGTAGGTGTAGCCCTCCCCCTGGTCACATGATCCAGGATCCATGAAATATGCTGGTAGTTGAGCTCAGCCTATCCATGTATTTCACTGCTGCCATTAAGCCAAAGAGTCAGAGCATATTTAAACCAGACATCCTTTCATTGGGTGGGACAGTCTTCCCCATTATGTCAGCAAAGTGGGACATTTAGGTGTCCTAGAATTTTTGCTGGAACAGTAGGACAATATACCTTTAAATGGGATTGTCCCACTGAAAGCTGGACATCTGGTCAGTTTTTGCTAAACACCCTTAGCATTGGGGTCTATGGAAGCCTTTCTTCCATTATAAAGTGACCCTTTAAAGTGGACCAACACCCAGGATTTTCACTATCCTGGGTGTTGGTCCACTTCCACGGGGCACCTCGATGGGGTGTGCCCCGCTGTGTGAAACCCCCCAGAAAGCCCCAAAAACTCACCTGACCCCGCTCCCACGTGACTCGCTCCACCAATCACCGCCGACGGACAAGCGAGGTCCGTCGACGGACAAGGTGAGAGCGCCCGCCGCTGCCTTTCGCGCGTCCCTCTTACAGGGCTAGAGCGATGCGCGAGAGCCGGTGGCCCGCACATGCGCCGTTGGAACGAGGAACCGGTAGGATTTGCAGGCGTCCTGGACAGCGGGGCACAAAGGCCTTATATTGGAGACAGCAGGCAGTCGGCTGACATGATGCTGTGAGGACGTGGAGCCCAGATATTTTCCTGCTTGCCACTCAATTCCATCCCTTGTAGCCCCATTTTTTACAGCCCTATTTTGTGGACATTAGTCCCTCAGAGGGACGCCGGCCGGTGTGTGTATGTTATAGGCGTGAGTGTGTGGAGGCGTGGAATGGGGGCCCCTATTTTTAATAGCAATTGCTCTTTTTAAATTGTACATTTATCGGTGTGTCATTTGTATAAATATGTGTCATGTGCCATAGTATATGTTACATTAAATTTGGATGTTATTTGGCATAACTAGATTATGGGTGTTTGATTGTGCCAGCCCCGCAGAACAACCTTCTGCAGAAGCCACCCTAGCCCCACTGGCAGAATCTCACCCATTCTTGCCACCCTTGGTGCTCGTTACTGTCATCAGCAACAGGCTTCTTAATTAAGCAGGGCCTCACCAAGCCATGTAATTATCAGCGGTGGAATGCTTCAAGTTGGCCTTGGAGCTGACGCAAGGACAGGTGAGATTTCACCAGCGTGGTTACAATGGATCAATCCTGCGGTAGTGCAGGTAAATATTAACTTTTTAAAAATTTTAGCTTCAAATCATTATCTAATGTTTAATAACTGGATGATGGACTCTAATGTGATTTTCATCATTTTTTTAGGGATTACATAGCTATATATATTCATATCTATATATTTGTGATGCTTATTCATAATAATGATTGTATCTATTAAGATTAGTTTTTTTCTTGTGTCTGATGTTTGTCTGCTGCTATGTCACAATATTTTTGTAGGGGTTAGTGTTAATATATTTGGTTATGGTGCCTAGTGAAAAATTACAATATGCAAAAGAAAGTTTGAGTTAATATATTAGTGTACTTTGTATATTATCACAAAGTAAATGAAAGATGCCTTATGCAAAACATGAATCAAATAAACATCAATTAGAGCACAACCTCCTAGGTTGCTAATAAACAACCATTAACAAGATAACATGTGCTGATCTAACTCTTGATCTTTGATTAGGAGTTTAAAAGCAGCTATTTAAATATTGTAAATATTATATTAAATATATTAAATATTGTACTATTTGTCATTCAACTTAGGTTAACATTTGGGGTTATCAAATGTTATTTTATTGTTAAAGTGGACCAGCACCCAGGATTTTGACTATCCTGGGTTTTGGGCCACTTCGGTGGGGCACCCCGATCGGGCGTGCCCCGCTGTGTGAACCCCCCCAGAACGCCCGGAAACACTCACCTCACCACGCTCCTACGCGGGCGCTCGTCCAATCAGAGCGCTCAGATACCACGCTGTGGTATGCACGTACAAGCGGCGTCCAACCACAGCGGCCCTGAGCGCTGGAGGCCGCGTCTCGCGCTTCCCGCTTCCCTCTAACAGGGAGAGCGCCCGCGCCGGCCATTCACAAATGGCCGACGCGGGTGCGCGCCCTGCTAGAGGGAAGCGCGAGACCCGGCCGCGACCCGCGCATGCGCCGTTGGAACGGGGTTAAGGTAAGGTTTCTGGGCTTCCTGGGGGGTTTCACCCTGCGGGACATCCCGATTTCAGATGCCCCGCGGGGAGGGATCTGATCGGTGTTGGTCCACTTTAAACAATGTACATTACTTCAATTAGGTAGGTTAGGGGCATTACAGTAGTACTGTGAGTATTCTTGGGAGGTCTGGTCATGTATTTACTCCAATACTCCTGGTGGGGTGCCACGAGGTTCATTCACACTACTGGGTATTCCAGTTGCATGAGGTCAACGTGTAGTCATACTGGGTGCTTCCTGGCTTACAAAGAATACATTATTTTTGTATATACTTGAATGCAGGTAATGTATGCTTATTGGCATGCTAGGAGAGTTTTTCTCTAATTGAGATAAGAGTTAGTGTGGACAACGCCTTTTTGATTGAGTCACTGGTGCAATATGTATGGGTGATAGCGGATGATAAACCAGTCCTTAAATTTATGATAAGTCGGAGATAACAGGTTACTGTAAACTGGCATGCAAACGCATGTTAGTGGCGTCAGTTGCTCTGAAGGTTGGCAAGTGTTCTCCTGCATAGTCTACACTAACAAAATCAAAGCATATTCTGTAGGCGTGTGGCATTGCAGCCACCAACATCCCTTGTGTTGGGTTTTTCATAAATCTCGAAGTGAGCCTGCCAACACTTCGGCATCTCAGTTTGAGATACCTGTCTCCAAACTTCCCCATTGAAGTCCGAAAAAACAGCTGGAATAGTCACCCAGTCTGTGCTTCAGCAGTCCTCCACCAATGGCCAGTGGGGTTTGTAGGGTGGGTCTATACAGCATTCCATTCCTTCCCAGTGAAGTGAAAGTGTGGATATGACTGCTACAACCCCAGGGGCGAGGATCAGCAGGTCTTACTGATGGACTTTGCGCTTCATCAAGTGCAACAAGATGCCTAGGGCAGTGGGGGGTTTTGGCAGAACAGCCTATGTGCTTTAAAGTGGATCTGCTTTAGAGAGATAATTAAAGTGGACGTCCAGTCTAAAAGTTATTTTTGGTAAGAATCTTTCATTGTAGAGGCATTCCAAATTAGGATGCACCCAAGGTGAACGATTAGCTACTTTAGTTTCTCTTTCAAGAATAAAGAGCAGAAAATGCATCCTCCTGAACTACAATCCAACAGGTCTGTGTGGCCTTCATCCTGCAGAGCTGAGCTAATTACAGGTCCTGTTGGAAGGGACAATGGCTCTTCCTGCAGCCACTGGGTCTTACCTGTGAACAGGTTACTGGGAGCACGGAGAGACTTTGTCTTCTGCTTGTGATCTCCTTGCTCGACTGTGACTATTTCATTCAGAGGAATCGAGGCCTTGACACCTGAGGAGGGGAGACAAGGAGAGTTCATTTTCACAATAGAATTATCAGGCGATGGCATGCGGGACTCTACAGTCATTATATTCAACAGGACGTTGATGCAAATAACACAAAACTGCTGATTGCGGAAGTAAAGGAGGATTTTATTAGTGTCAGATGGAATGAAGACAGACACTCATACCAAAGTGAATTACCGCATAAAATAGGGCACAGTCTTAAGACTCGTCTAAGATTTGCCTCCAGCTGAGTCTAGCTGAGCTGAGATGAGAGCAACGGAGTGCTTCCCTGCTTCCCTCTGCGGCCGCCATTCACAAATGCCTGGTGTGGGTTCCTGCACTGCTAAAGGTACAGAAGAAGGATGGCAGCCGCTCAGACCATTTTATAACTAACCTGGGAGGTGCACGTGAGCAGGGCAATTAGGATACAAAAGTCTTAAAGGAGCCACAGCACTCAACCCTGTTACCTTGCAAACCAACCTAAAATCTGTCTCTAAATCTGGTTAAAGTGGACCAACACTCTGGATCGGCCCGGTAATCTATAAGATTCCCAGGCCGATCCGATCCCTCCCCGCGGGGCATCCAAACTCGGGATGCCCTGCTGTGTGAAACCCAACAGCACATGCGCATGCCGCTGCTACATCCCGAGCTTCTCTCTAGTAGGGTGCGCGTCCTGTTAAAGGGAAGTGCGAGATGCGGCCGCCAGCGTGCTCATAGCCGCTGAGGTGTGACGCGGCTTTGACGCGCATACCTCAGCTGCTCCGAGCGCACTGATTGGACAAGCGGCCGCGTATGCGCCATAGGAGCGGGGTGAGGTGCATTGAATCAGGCTATCTGGGGGGGTTTCACATAGCGGGGCACCCCGATCGGCGAAGTGGACCAAAACCCGGTATAGTCAAAGTCCACACACATCTAAAAGTACAGCAAACATCAGCGCCGTTGGATCGAGGAGAAGATGAGTTTACAGAGCTACATGGGTTTTTTTTTTTTTTTTTTTTTACACAGCAGGCACATCCCGAATCTGGATGTTCCTGGGGGAGTGAGTAAGCCTGTCCTGGAGTCTAATAGACCCCCGGGTGGGGTTTGGTCCACTTTAAGTCTGTATCGTTGTGGTCCCCCACAGGCACTTAGAGTTCTGTCCTTGACTGCACTTTTTACTGGTACAATATAGTGAGCAGAGCCCCCTGAGAAAACGCGCAGTACTTTTTTTCTCCCCTTTTTATTATACATTTTAATTGAAAAAAAACAAAAAAGGAGGACAGAGGAGTGTGTGCAGTGATAAGTGACAAGCCATTTGATCTATTGTGAAGCAGCCTCACAGTGACTGATACTGACCTACTGTATCCCCTTAGCGGATTTCCATTGAATCCATATCACATACTGTACATCCTCCAATAGGAGGTACTGCCCCTGACAAATAATGGCCGCCATGTTTGCATGGAGAAAACTGATGCTTCTCAAGTAGAATGGACTCGATGACCCGTATTACCAGCGTAACTACACATTATCAGTGCTGTGGGTGCGCCAGGCTCTATTGTATTGCAATATATCTTGAACTGCTCTTCAGTATATGGCCCCAATAAAATAATCTAAAGCAATGAACTTTTACCTTTCAAAAAAAAAAGAAATGCGATTGGCTTTTCTTTTTTTACCGTTTAAAAGGGCCAGCATGCATGGAAGCATCCTGTGTAGATTCACCATTGTAATCAGTCTATCATAAAATGGCATACAGGAAAGGAAGAATTTATAATCTGGAGTATAAAGTATTCTGAACATAGAAGAGCTTCCAATCTTTTATGCTGGCCATACACACATACTGATTTCTGCAGGGCTCTACCTAATGTAATAGGGCGGGCAGGTAAGAGACAGAATAAATGTAAAGCAGACCTCCAAGCTAAATCCCTCAGCTTTCCTATGAAGCCACTGCAAGTGAAGTGAGTGCCCACTGGCTAGCGGTGCCCGACAAAGCTGAAGAAAACTGGATGCAAACTTCATTCTTCACCACTTGAATGTCCCAGGTGACCGCTGGTGGCCAATGGAGCAAATGGGATATATGCCCACACGGCAAACCTTATTGGTTGCCAGTTGAGCAGTGAACACACCACTGTATGTGAGTATTTTGTATACATAATAGATAGATAAAAATGCCTTAAATCAGTCCAAAAGTCATTTTTGACTTTTGGTCTGGTATTCATGATTCCTAGGTGGTATCCCAATATGGAATGCCCAACAGTTGGCATCACTAACTTTTCCCACTGTGTATAGATAAAATGGCTGGGGAACACGCAGGTATGTAGATACTATTGGGGAACATGCAATCCTGTATTGCATCGCTGCACAGGAAGAGCACACTGCGACATCCCCCGCTTCCCTGCTGTGCACCCTCCCACCTTGCTGTGCAGCACCTGCATGGCTGGAGAGAAAGGGATTCCTGTGCTGCGTCAATTTCAGCTGTTGGTCATCCCAAATTGGGATACCCCTAGAAATCATGAATACCGATATAATTAAGACCATATTATTAGGGGAAGGGGACATGGGTTTGCTTTTCCAGATCGGAGACACCCACAAGTTGATTATTGTTCATTGCTTTACAATCATCCTGTGTTTGTAGATGCAGCAGCCTCTTCTATGCATCATATGGGAGTAATGAGAAATCTGAGTAATTGTAACCAGATCCCCAGGCTCTCTTCCCCCCTCAGCCCATCTAGGTAGACAGCTGTAAAAAATAACTACATATATTTGCTGAAATTAAAAACAAACAAAAAACAGAACTGCTCCCAGGTTTTTACATAAAGTAATTGCGTGATGCTTTGATGAGTGTCCCTTTAAGGCCCGGGGCCCATGTTCTGTGGTCTGAATTCCAATATGGTGACAAGTGGAGTGGCTCTGCAGAAGTCTATCTCACTCTCACTGCTCCTTTTCTTTATTATATTGCCATCATTTACACAGGGGGTTGTCAGGGTATTGTTGTTCTATGTGCTGAGTTTGCAGTGTTCCTTAGTGACTAATTAAAGCCACAAACTTGGTTTAATGATCAACCAAAGGTGACACAATGGAAAACCAGCACATTGGCTCTGAAGTTTCCATCCTGGAATTAAAAGGGGCACAGCCATTGTTTTGTAGTATAGTTTTAATATGTAATACTACTTTTTGTATTTAGTATAAAGAAGACCCTCAGTTAAATCTGAGGTTCTGTAGAAAGGTCAGTAAACCATCCGGGCCTGTACTTTAGCCCTTGTGACCAGCAGAGGCTGATGGGGTTTGTTGGGGGAACCCACATGCCCACACCATGAACCCTATTGGTTGCCTATTTAGCGGTAAAAGAAGTGGCTATGGCGTGGAAGGGCATCCCACCCAGGGACATACATACCATAGTGGCAGGGGAAGCAGCTACTAACAGGCCCTTGGGAGAGGGGGACCCCATGCAAGCCATCTACTCCCACACCTGTGCAGCATCTGTGGCAAAAGTGCTGGACTGGCACTCCCCCAGTATGCAGCGTTGGTGCGCCGTTTTCTGGAAGCACTTGGAGAAATAAGGTGCTGGCCCCTGGAACTACCAGCAGACAACCCACCAACCCTGCATACTGGGGGTAGCACCTCAGGAAGATCTAGACTGCACTGGGCCCCACTGTCAACGACTCAGTGCCGACACTGCCTAGAATTTTGATCAGAGCACAGACAAGATTTGGAATGCCCATGTATGTGTGATCCCCAAGATCATTCAAAATCTGCCATACCACATGCACAAGCTTTCCTCCAATCAGCATTGATTGATGTGCATATTAATGCATGGAAAACAATGCTACAAATTATTGACTGTCAGGTGCCCCAGTCTGTGTACATGGGTAATTCCAGGAGTTTTACACATCAGGATGCCCCTGAGGAGGGCTTTCACCAGTCCTTAGGGTCTTTTTGACTCTAGGGTCAGGGGCCGTGGTACTTTAATGCTGGGGATGTTTTTTTGGGGGGAGGGCACTATGAGTTTTTCTATGGGGTCCTGTAAAACGTATGTACACCCCTGATCCCACCCCATGAGCCCTATTGGTTGCCTACTGAGCAGATGTGGCTAGGGAATGTTGGGTTGGTAGTCACCTGGGAGTTGGGCTCTTTTTTATATAAAGGTTCTGGACTGATCTTTCTATGGGCAGTCCGATTTAAAATGCCACAAACCCTCTGATCTCCCCATTAACACCACAGCAAAGCTTTGCCGCCCCCTGTACACAGTATCTCCACTCCCTTCCGTTCTGCCCCTCAAAAGGAGACATTTAAGTCTGCCGAGGAATCATGCAAAGAGGGAATCACACAGGGAAACCAGGGATTTACACTATGGGACATCTCAAACGGATGTCCCTAAGCCAGGGAACGAGTTTTGAATCAAGATTAAAGTTTGCTATTCTTATTGTTGTGCATCAACATACCTGACCTGTTACTGTACATGAATCCTTGTACTCGCACATGTTACAGGTACACCTCTAAGCCATGACATCACAACACACTACAGGTGGATATATTTAAAAAGCCTGCATGATATGGATTTAATGAATAACTATCAGTCAAACATGCGGCTAAATCTTCACTAAGAGCACAATTGCTGTTCAGTTAGCACAGCAACCATACATTTTGTCACCATCCATGGCCATTCTTTAAAGTGGACCAACACCCAGGATTTTGACTATCCCGGGTATTGGTCCACTTCCCCGGGGCACCCCGATCGGGGGTGCCCCGCTGCCTGAAACCCCCCCAAACACCCCGAAAACTCACCTCTCCACGCTCCCACGTGACTGCGCTTTCCAATGCCCGCCAACGGACAAGTGACGTCCGTCGACGGACAAGGGATCGCGCCTGCCGCCGCCGCCTCCCGCGCGTCACTTTTGACGTGTGCGCGACCGCGCCGGCCATTCAGAGATGGCTGGCGCGGGCGCGCGCACGTCTAGAGGAGTGCGAGTGAGGCGGTGGCGGAAGCAGCGGCTGGAGAGGTAAGGTTTTTCGGGGGTTTTGGGGGGTTACACCCCGCGGGACATCCCGATCTCGGATGTCCCGCGGTGTGTGAGGTGATCGGCCCGGGAATCTTAGATTCCCGGGCCGATCACCCCTGGGTGTTGGTCCACTTTAATATGAACCTACACCCAGATTTGAACCACACCATCTCATTGGTACAGTGCTGTTCCAGATCATGTTTGGGATCAGGGTTTGACGTGCAGGATATTTACACCGAATATACTTTAATCTGTTCCAGTTGATTTAGATAGTCTCCAGGGATACATTCAGTATCAGTTGATTAGGAATTGTTTGTGGTAAAAAGGCTTTCAAGTTCAGTTGTGGATCCCAACTTTGCAGGTTTAGTCTGACTGTGGGTGCAAGAAGGAAACAAAGGTGGGATGTGGCTTGGGTGGGATGTGGTCTTGGGTCCTGGTTGAGTGTACTCACACACAGTGAGTACAATACAGTAAAATGTTATGGGGGCCTGGTGTGAACATTAAACAGGCCCCTTTCAAGGCTCATAAAGTTAAAGCTAAATGATGCCAAATGAGCACAGATATGATAACTACAGTGGAGGAGCAACAATGATGCCCCCCCCCATGACCTGGGACCCCGATGCGGTCATACCCTCTATAGTTACGCCCCTCCCCACAAAATTGCAAGCAGAATAGATGTATGGCACTGTAGGTTGGATGATGGTAAATCTAAATCAAGCTTTGGGGCAGGTTGGATAAATTAGACACTAGGACAGATAGTGGTAAAAATAAACTGTAAGCAGATTAGATAAATGCAACTAAATTGGACAGCGGCAGAGATAAATTATGACTGGATGATTGGACAGTAGGTCAGATAGTGGTAGAAATAAACTGTAAGCAGAATAGGTGAATAGCACTGTAGGTTGAATGGTGGTGGTGATAAATCATGCTTCAGGGCAGGCTGGATGAATTGGACAGTAGGTTGGATAGTGGAAAGATAAATCAAAGTGGAAAGTTGCTGTAAAAGAGAATGAAACTGTACAGTTAGTAGTGATATGGATGATGGCTGATCCACTGGTGGTACAGAAAAGGGGAAAAAAGAAAAAAAAGAAAAAAGGGGGTAGTATCACTATACAGGTATATTGGGCTGTGGGTCTGGTAGTAATGAAGAGGACAGCATAATCTGGGTTACAGTACAAAGCAATGAGGCACACTGAGAATTTGTGCGAAAACTCATGTCATGGATGGAAGATGGGTGGTGGGTACAGGACCTGCCAGATCTGAGTAGGTCAATAAGGCGTATTGAGAAATGTAAAAATTTACATCGAAATGTATAAGAGCTTAAACCTGTAATACATTGCTATAGTTTCATTGAGCACCCCATCCCCATGCCACTTACCTTTCCTCCTCCAGGTGGGCGGCTTGGCATTGGTCCAGGTTAGGGAGTTCTCCTCCAGCCTCAGCAGGATCTCAGTACTCTGCAGCCTCAGCACACACATGAGGTTCACCGTCTCCATGTTCTTATACACAGTACTATTAGTGTCACCAGTATCAGATACAGCCCATACTATCTAGCCGCTGTATATACAGTATATGTGTGTGTGTCAGGCTCCTCAGTGTTCACACACCATGTCTGAGGAGAGCAGCTCTGTGTCCTCCCGGTGACTGAGCTGTGGCTCATCTATGCCTAGCCTCCTCCTGTCTCCAGTGCTGCCCAACTGGTTCTGCCTCCTCCTCCCCCCCCCCTTCCTGTAGATCAGGGAGCACAGCCAGCACATGACGTACACACCGCCAAGGACACCACGCTTTCCATTGTTACTCACACACAGGGACAGTGTGCATGCGGATTGGGTATGGGATGTGCGATGGTAATGGAGGCCATTGTGTGGCCCAGCATTATTCAAAGGATTTAACAATGGCAGACAAAGCTGAAAGAAAAGACGTCATCGAAATAAAAATATATTATGGAGATTTAGTTTACAGCAACAAATACAATAAGGACCAGGAATATAGTCAGAGGAAACAAATAGCCACACATGTTCTAATCTAATCCACTCTTGCAACGCTTCCCTCTATCCATCATGTTTGCACAGGATAGTCCTCTGTATGGGCTTTGCTTGCCCCCCCCCAAATGTTGTCTTGCCTTTTTGACCTACCTTTGTATGTCTCCCTTTATGCGTTGTTTCTTTTATTCAATAAATCTCTTTTGCCATCTCTCTCTACAGACCTAACTTTAGCTTTTATTTTGTAGCTTTTTCTTTATCAATAGCTTTTTACTGGTATTTGGGTTTCTCATTTTGCTTTGTATTCATACCATCTACTTTAGTTCTTCATCCTACCTGCTTTCTTTTCACTTTGTTTTTCTAGCTATATCTATAATATATAAATATAAAATATTCCTTTTTTTTCTAGATATACTTATTGCTTTTCTACCTGTTTTTATTGCTTTTCTACCCATTTTCCCTTTTCATTTTTGCACCTTTATTTTACGTTTCTAAAATTTGCCTAAAATGTATGCTCTAGCTTTTCCAATTACTTTATCGTTTTGCATTTCTATTTATTTTTTTAATAGTTTTCATATCAATTTAGATCTATTGAACGGCTAATTTTGCATCTCTATCCAGATCTATTTACCTTTTATTCATTTTATTTGTTTTTTTACAGCCTTTTATTATTTTGTTTTTGCTTTATCATCTAGAAATACTTTATTTTTCATTTTGCTTACCGATTTATCTCTAACAACTTTGTTTCTCTTTAATAAAAATAATTACATTGAGAGCAGACTTACCTGGAGGAACAACCACAACTTCTCTGCAGGCACACACAGGAAACTTCAAATTGCTAAGCACCTGAAGTCCTCCTATGTGCACCTCACTAGTACAAAGGCAAAAATCCAAATGGGAGTCGCTTAATTCATTTATATATATAAGCAGCATGTGGGTGGGGCAATAGGTTTACCTGGTGCTCAGCTCTGTTATAAAAAATAAAAATATGTATTACTTGTATGTCTGTCTATTATATGTCTGTCTGTCTGCCTTCTAACTTTGTTTCCATTTTTTCTATGTATCTATTTATTTTTTGTTTTTACTTTATTCCTATCTTGCACTTTTTTATTATTTTATTTACCCACCTATCTTTTTTTACGAGTCTTTGTTTCTTGTGTTTTGCTCTCTTATTGTTTTTCAGATTCACAATATCTATATATATCTTTTTATCTACTCTAGCTACTTGATTTCTCTTTTTTGTTCCTGTCTTTCTTTGTGTCTGTGTCTATAGTTTTCTTTTATTTTGCCTTGTTTGTTTTTAATGTGTTTCTATGCACTTCATTCTCTCTCTCTCTGGCTGATTTCCCACCAGTGCAATGTTCAGCTTCTGGAGGGTGTTAGCGTTTGCGTTCTCCACTCAATGTAGTGGAATCGCAAGCACTGCGGTCTCAAGGCGCTGCAGGCAAGGCTTTTGCTCAGCGCGCTCCGCAAACGCCTGAAGCAAATGTGAAACCGCCCATACAGACTACCGAGCCCTATGTCCTTGATACAATCCTCTATGGTTCTTGAGTCTGGAAATGGGGGTGGGTAAAGGAGAAGCCATGACAGTTTGTCTGAAAAGGCTGGGGAAATTCCGAACAGCAGCCCTGCCTACAGATTAATGTTTTGCTGTGTAAATGGGTGCAGGTCCTTATTTTTAGCATTTGCTTTGATCTGTATTGCTGCAGGGATATTTGAGGCGTTGTGATATGTGGTGGAAGCAGTGAAAGGAAGCACATTGTAGGGTAAAAAAGATTGAGAATAAAAGCATGCCAAACTGGCACACAAAAACAGCCCGGGATTCTTCCAGCCCTGGGCAACTCATAACTAGCCCCACTGAGCGCCATCACCAGCATGTTTTCTGGCTGAGTGGCTCTATGGCTGAGGCTATGGCATTGCAGGGGCAAAACATGGGTAGGGCGGATATGGCCATTTTGCTTTGGTACTGAAGCTTTACAGTCTGATTCATTACTAGCGCCAGCTATCGGCAGATGAGCGTCTGTATAGAGGCGCTAAGAGCGACTGCTAGTATACGCTGTGGTCGACTATCGGGCGCTGTAACAGAGCATCTCCTTTGCTGTAGTAACCTGGCTGGCATTGATGAATTACATGTATGTTCTAACACCAGTACAGTGCTGCAGGGAGCGAAAGGAAGCGCCAGCTGAGTGTGACTCACTCTCAGCGCTCCACACCATATTTATCAAAAAGGGACACACACACAGCGCCGGTGCTCTGGATCTGGTCACTATAGCATAGAGCGGCAAATGCTGTGTGAATAAAGTCTGTTTCTGAACACATATCCACCAGTAACAAAGCGAAAACACATGGAATGACATTGTTGTAACATTATTACTTTAATGTCAGACCTGTAATGAAAAATCTGCATATAAATCTAAAAAACCAAAATGTTTTCAAAAATGAGGAGAGGTGACAATTATTTTTGAGAAAAAAAAATATTAAAAACAAAAAACCCTGTTTAAAGAAAAGGAACGTCCATTGAAATGTATGGGAGAGCGACAGGTAGCAGCAGGTAATACCAGGCGCTCTGGAAGCTAGAGCGCTGGCGCTATACGCTAACCTGCCTGTTATGATGAATCATACGATACATGGCGCTGTTAGAGTCGCTCACCAGAATCGCCTTCATGAATGTGGTATTGCGTACGGCGCCCAGCGTTCACCAGACGCAGCCCGCTATCCCTTCATGAATAAACCCCATTGTATTGTTCAGGCCAATATGGTGTCAGGGCTAAATACGGCCATCAGCAGCTTTGCTGTTCAGAATATAGCATTGCAGGGACTGGCGTGACTTGGCAATGGGGTACAATGAGGTCATGTATAGATGAGACACAGGTGGAGTGGGCTAGCGCAGAATTTGAATTTGGGTTGCCCAGTAATAAGTATCTAGTCTAGCGAGAGCCTGAGACTGGGCTACCTACTCACATTCTTCCAAGCTTTTATGGTGCTGATATGCAGCTCCCTGCTTTTAGAGGTGGAGTGCAAAGTGGAGGGAGCATAGATGCCATATATGACCAACACTAGAACCAGGAAGAAGCTGAGTAGGTAGTAGATAGCTATCTCTACCCAGTGGCGGACTGGGGCCAAAGATCAGCCCTGGATTTTACCAGCCCCTGGCTGCCCCGAGCATCCCTACTGAGGCACCCCCCAACCATGATGCTGGGGCTATAGCATTGGCTTGTGGGTACAGTGGGGCTAGGTACAGGGGGCTCAGAGGGAGACTAAGGGGGCTGGGATTAAATGTGGGTGTTAAAAGCAGCCCAATGGCCCCAAAGCAGTGCGGCCCACCAGGCATTGTCCTAGGACTCCCTATGGCCAGTTCGCCCCTGCCTCTACCACATATCTGCCCTTATAATACTAAAATCTCTATACTAATACTATAGTAATACTATACTAATACTAAAATCTCTGTACTATCACTTAAAGTGACCATATCCAGCCCTACAATTCTCCAGCCATGGAGTGCACTCAGTGGCATAACTAAATGTGACGGGGCCCTGGTGCAAACATTAAATGGGGCCTTTCATGGTTCATACAGTAAATGTTTTCTGTCTTTTAACTATGGGGGTTTATTCATCAAGGGATAGCGGCAGGCAGCGCCTGGGGAACGCTGGGCGCTGTACGCAATACCACATTTATGAAGGCGTTTCTGGTGAGCGACTCTAACAGCGCCATGTAGCGTCCAATGTATTATTACAGACGGCTCAGTGTATAGTGCTGGTGCTCTAGCTTCCAGAGCATCAGGTATTACCTGTCGCTACTTGTCGCTCTCCCATACATTTCAATGGACGTTCCTTTTCTTCTGTTTAAACAGGGTTTTATGTTTTTTTTTTCTCTCACATCATTGTGTGGCCTCTCCTGGCCTAGAAAAAGTCATTTTTGAAAACTTTTTAGATTTTTTATATTTTTATGCAGAATTGTCATTACAGGTCTGGCATTAAAGTATTAATGTCACAATGTTGTAACAATGTCATCCCATGTGTTTTCGCTTTGTTACTGGTGGATGTGTGTTCAAAAACAGACTTTAATCACACAGCGTCTGGCGATCTATGCTACAGCGACCAGATCCAGAGCGCCTACGCTGTGTGTGTGTGTTTTTGTTGAATATGGTGTGAGTTGCTGAGAGTCGGTCACACTGAGTTGGCACTACCTTTCGCTCCCTGCAACGCTGTACTGGCGTTAGAATGTCCAACATACATCACATTCATCAATGCCATCAGGTCAGGTTACTACAGCGAATGAGACACTCTGTTACAGCGCCCGATAGCCGATCACAGCGTATACTAGCGGTCGCTCTAAGCGCTGCTATACAGACGCTCATCTGCCGATACCTGGCGCTAGTAATGAATCAGCCTCCCCATTGATGCAGCTAGACAACTAAAGACTGAAACAGCAGAGGCAAATTGTGCTTCCTTTTTCTAAATGACGGCAAGTGAGCACCCCCTCAAGTCAAAACAAACCAACACACAACAAATACACAACAACAAAACCAAAAAGGGGGAGGGGTGGAAGAAAAGATTCCACAGTCTCTAAGTTGAGATCCAAGAACCTTTAAAGTTATGCTTTGGTTTTAAAGTTTTACCAAGACTTATCTCCAGGGATCTCCACTCGCTAGCAATGGTCCATTTACCTGCCACCACAATGTGCGCTATTAACCGTTTGGTTGGCCTGAGGTAGGGATGCATAAGAGGACCGTCCATGGGGATAACGTGAAAGTGATTCTCAAATTTCTCGCATATTGATTTTTCTAGTTCTTTCCAGAATTTCACTGCCTTAAAGCAGAACAACAGTCAAAAATGACTTAAACCAGACCAACACAACAAGCAGTGCGCATATGCCCCCCTCCTCAGGGCAATTTAGATTGCTGCACATAAAAAATGTCCTTTTTTTTAACTCCTGCTGTAGTAAATTTCAGAAACAAAATGGCGGCTCATCCATCTGCAAACAGGAAGTTCTGCTGGGCTAGCTTTATTTTCCAACTATGTCAAGCTGTTGGTTCAGTTTAAGGCATGTCCACCATATATGCTGCATGCTTCTAACCCCTCTGCAGGGGGGGGGTTATTGGGGAATATTTTGTTTAGTCCCTCAGGAGTGTAGTACCTTATAGGCTGTCTCCTTAATGTCTACGGCCTTTGAGATGTGTTTTATTGCATGAAAAATCTGTGGGCCCA
Source organism: Gastrophryne carolinensis (assembly GCA_027917425.1). Classification (NCBI taxonomy): domain Eukaryota; kingdom Metazoa; phylum Chordata; class Amphibia; order Anura; family Microhylidae; genus Gastrophryne; species Gastrophryne carolinensis. The sequence continues at coordinate 163,107,763 of CM051235.1, read as the reverse complement.
AAGTCAGCCTCTCTTGCTTTAGTCAGGTCAGGGGTTGGTCAGGTGGGTTGTGTATACAAGAGTATAACCTGGAAAGAAGAGCCTTCATTCCAAGGTTCTGCTTACAGCAGTGTTCATAAGGAGTGGGGGCAATTTGTGTGTAGTATATTTTTATTAACCCGTCCTCTAAAAAGAAAAAATATATATTATAGCTATAAAATAACTATAGATGGTTACCTTTCATATTCAGTGGCCCTCAAGGCATTGTTTCCTGATTCATAAAAGTCACAAATAAACAGAAGACTCCAGATAATAAAGATGTGGGACAGCCTTGGGTTCAGCGGCAGGGTGGACATAAGAGAGGTGAGAGAGGTGCAGGATGTGTGCAATCTGGTTGTTTGCTGTGTACACAGTGTGTTTGTTTTCCATGTACTTGTGACGGGTCACATCCCAAGCTCTTTGATGACATCATAGCGAGGATTTTCTTCTATTGTCCCTGAACAGGTGAGAAGTGTGAACAGGACAGCCATTGTTCTGCTGTATACACTGCTGAGTGCTGCCAGCTCCATAATGACGTCAATGTGACACCAGTAAACATAGAGCTGGGGTCATATAACTCAACCTGCTACCTGTTATTTTCCAGTTTCACAGCTATGATATGTCTTCTGTTTGGGGGGCTGGAGTTTCTGCCAGAGGAACAAAGAGAACTCTAGGATCTTTAATCTGTCTATCCAAACTTATATAATGTATCACCTAATCTAACCTACTCTAACTTTAAAGTGGACCAACACCAAGGGGTGATCGGCCCGGGAATCTATAGGCCGATCACCTCCCCCACCGCAGGGCATCCGAGATCGGGATGTCCCGCGGGGTGAAACCCCCCCAAAAGCCCCAAAAATCCATATAAACACATTGGTTAATGAGAGGACAGGCCACTTATACACCTGAACTGAATAAAACTCCCACCAAGCTTGTGGTTTATTCTCACATAGTAAGAACAAAATCCAGGGGTGACAAGTTTAGTCTATGAGGGGTGACAGAGCCTGTCTCAGCGGCTGTCCTTTTCCTTCCATTAAAATAAAAGAAACAAGCCTGGCTGGATATTTCTTGATGTCCTCCCTCCATCCAGCATATTTATATGGATTTTTAGCATTGGGCCATTTTTTCGTGATAGTGCTCCTTTAACCTATTAGAAGAGTCTCCCTCTTTATTCATATCATTTCTAGATTCATTCATGTGATTTTCTGATTCCACGTGTGCCATGTATTACACATTATATTATTAATAGCACATATGACATACAATTGCATTGTATTAAAACAAAAATTATGGCTGTCCAGACAAGTAAAAAATGAAAGGTATACTCATTTTATGTCCCCTTTGGTGGATTAGTCCTACTTAAAGTGGACCTTCACCCTACATAAGAGTCTATCTTATAAGTTTCCCACACCCTGTACATACAGATTGCTCACATTAAAAACCATCCTACCTGCATCTACTGCATGTTATGAGCCTTTAAACATCCAAGATGGAGGCTCATGGAACATCAGGCAGGCTGCAAACAGGAAGTGCCTTCTGATTGTGCTGCTCTGCATTCTGGGATTGCTGTCCTTTCCCTGACCCCAGCTCTGCTCTGTCTGAGCAAAGCACAGCTATAACCTGCCCCCTGTACTTTATCCCCCTCTCTTCTCCTCAGTATGTGATTCTGAGTCAAGATGGCGGCACCCATATCCTAGATACAGAGTTGCAGCCCAGTGGGGGAAAGAATAATAATTATGTGACTAAAAACTTAAAATATATTAATTTTAGATGCTGGGGAATTGTTTTTTAAGGGTTTGGGCTTTTCATGAAATCATGCTGAAGGTCCGGTTTAACAGATTGAGAGTCCTGCACTGCCCAGGGCTGTTCTTGAGTCACCGGCAGCCTCTGTGACAGACCACCCCCCGCGCAATTAGCCAGATGCTAGCCCTCTATGGACTGGACTAGGCTCAGTCAGCTGCAGGGACCAAAAAGTGAGTACACTAGTAAGGTCTGGGGTTCCGCCACAACATAGGAGCCTGCAGTTTCCCTTGGTTTAGCTGTTGGTGGCCCTTTCCCTTCCTGCATTTCCCCTGTGGTGTGTTGCTCTTTATTGTGCCGCTAATATATCTGTGTTTTCTCACATATGTGGCTCTGTCTCTTAGTGGTAACGCTTCAATACTGGTCATTTACGTGGAGACAGATTCATTACTAGCGCCAGGTACTGGCAGATCGGCCTCAGAGCGACCGCTAGTAGTTGCTGTAATCAGCTATGGTTCAATATTACAGAGCGCCTCAGTCGCTGGCCGGCATTGATGAATTTGATGTGTGAGTTGCTATAACAGCAGTACAGCGCTATATGGGAGCGAACGGTAGCAACTGGTCAGTGTGAGCGACTCAAACCCTATTCATCAAAAAAACAGCCTTACACAGCGCCGGCGCTCAAAATTGAGTCACTGTAGCCCAGAGCACCAGAAGCTGTGTGATTAAAGTCTGTTTTTGAACACATATCCACTAGTAACAAAGCAATTACATTGTTATAACATTGTGATATTAACACCTTAATGCCAGACCTGTAATGACAATTCTGCATAAAAATATAAAAAAATTTAAAATGTTTTCAAAAATGACTTTTTTCTAGGCCAGGAGAGGTCACACAATGATTTGATAAAAAAAAAAAAATGAAATGTATGGGAGAGCGCCAGGTAATACCAGGCGTCCGGGAAGCCAAAGCGCCGGCAGTATACACTGAGCCGTCTGTGATGATGAATCGGACGCTACATGGTGCTGTTAGAGTCGCTCACCAGAATCACTTTGATAAATGTGGTATTGCGTACAGCGCCCGGCGTTCACTGTTCGCTACCTGTCACTGCCAGTCGCTACCTGGCGCTATGGCTTGATGAATAACCCCCATAGTGTGTGATCTCATTTTGTATTTGAATTGTCTGGACAGTCCCTTTAAATTGGACCAAAACCCAGGATTTTGACTATCCTGGGTTTTGGTCCTTTCCCCTGGGGCACTCCCGATCGGGGGCAGCAGCTCTAAATGCCCCTGATGACTGCATCCTCCACTTCACACTAACAGGGAGCGTGCCCATTCACAAATGCCTGGCGCAGCCACGTGCCCTGCGAGAGGGATAGCGGGATGAGGCGCCGTGGGACCGGGAAACGAGGTAAGTGAGTGGGGTGTCCTGAGGGGTTTCGCACAGCGAGGCATCCCGGTTTTGGATTCCCCGGGCGGGGGGGGGGGGGAGGGGGGGCAATCAGCGTGGGTTTTGAGCCACTTTAAAGGCCAGCCAGAATACTTTCAAAAGGAAAATTATTTCCTCCTGTACTTTTTTTCCCCATTTGAAAGTCAAGAAAGTCATGGAGTCAGCAGAAATCACTATTAATGGTATACACAGAACTGGCATTTATGGCGAGTGAGGGATTGTGACATGTGGGTATAAAGATACCACACTGTGCTTGAAATCTTTGGGAGCAGACAGTTACTGGTCTTGCTGCTGACAGGCCTGATTTTTTATTAACTTGTATCTTATAAATCTCTGTCACATCTGACTTTATATATTGTGAGTATCTTTGTTTTACCCTGTCTTTTCTTTCCACCTTGTACAGTGCCATTGAAGATAATGGCGTTCTATAAATAGAACTCTCACTTCCCTAACACTTCACCTAACACCTAAATGATTCAATACAAGCTTTCAACAGTAAGAGTTTTAAAGCAAATAAAGTGAGTCTGTAATACACTTGCCCCATATGGACATTGTAACCAAACCAGTTCCTCAAGAAATATCAAAAGCGGCACCAGTTCTGATTAAGGCTTATAGTTAAACCGGACCTTCACCATGATTTATTGAAAAGCCCCAACCCTTAAAAAACGATTCCCCAGCATCTAAAGTTAATATATTTTAAGTTTTTAGTCACTTACTTATTATTCTTTCCCCCACTGGGCTGCAACTCTGTTCAGGACTTTAGAATACGGGCGCCGCCATCTTGCCTCAGAAGCATCACACTTACTGAGTGAAGTGCTCTAAAGGGAGGCTGGCTGCTTCCCAGGTGAGTAGCTCTCAGATATTTGTCTGCATTGCATGTCCCAACTTTGGGGACTCAAAATTAAGAGTAGGGACCACACTAAACACAGAGTGCCTTGCCGGGGCGGTGTGGCTTCCACATGTATCTGCAGATATATGCAACCAAATCTCTGTCTTTCCACATAGCTAGACATACTTGGTGCTTAATACTTAGATGATGAGAGGGTTAAACTGGGCGGTAAATTGGTTCCCAGGCCCTGAATAATAATAATAATTTTGTATAAATAATAGTGATTGAGCTGCTCCCACCCCCCTTTATTCTACTGAGGAGAGGAGAGCGGGATAAAGTACAGGGGGCAGGTTATAGCTGTGCTTTGCACAGACAGAACAGAGCTGGGGTCAGGAAAAGGTCAGCAATCCCAGAATGCAGAGCGACACAGTCAGAAGGCACTTCCTGTTTGCAGGCTGCCTGATGTTCCATGAGCCGCCATCTTGGATGTTTAAAGGCTCATAACATGCAGTAGATGCAGGTAGGATGATTTTTAATGTGAGCAATCTGTATGTACAGGGTGTGGGAAACATATAAGATAGGCTCTTATTCAGGGTGAAGGTCCGCTTTAAATACCGGCCTTATGGCATCCTGTGCAAGATTTTCTGAATGGTGCCCCCAAACACAATGAAGAAATAAAACAAAAACAAGAGAAACTGCATGAGAAGAGGGAATGTGAAAATGAATGACCTACTGATTGAGCTGAGCGCTTTCTTTCTGAAGAGGCGTATGAATGGTGTCCCCCTTACAAAGAGACAGGCATGACGCCCAATGGGTTGCTATGGTTAAATATAACCAGAGGACCCTCATAGTACTAGAACATAGCTATAAGTCAAAGCAGTCCACACAATTGCTGGAGACCCTATTTGGATACAGACAGTCCAAGCTTAAGGTGCTACGGCAGGCAAAGGTAATTGTTACAACATTCCCCTCGATTCAAAGAGCAAAAGTTAATTGATTTCCGATCGAGAATCGTAAGTTTGGGTGGGTGTTTGTCATTTTTTCCTGTTTTTTTGGCCATTTCCGACTCGCACGAGCCTACGTACGAATTCGTATATGCTCTTACGATCATCGCAAGTTCGTTCCTACATTTTAGGATCAAAACGTAAAACTTAGGATCAAATCCTAAAACTTAGGATCAAAACGTAAAACTTAGGATAATCGGATGTGTTTAGGTGTGATTCAGAGAACAGTTTTCAAACCTCTAAATACGTTTTAAAAGAAAGCCACAGCCGACACCTTTTAGCAGTCGGATTGCTGTTCTTGAACAGGTTTTTTGGCTATGTGGAGGAGTCTGCGCGTCTTGAGCTGCAATGAACTGCATATATCAGCATGGCCGAGGCCATAAATTGTATGGCAATGCATACCTGATTCATGTATGCCTTATAAAAGCATTTTAATGTGGACCTTAATTAGTCCTTTGCATGTAAACTTTTATTTTGCAATCTATTTGCGTTAATGAAAGAAACTTATGTCCTTTGGTATTTATTTTTAAATTGATGTACTAGAATAATATTTTAAGATTGCATTTATTGGTGTAGTTGTTTACCTTTGCTTTGTTTAATTATTTAAGCACATCTTTGGTCAGATGCATCACACTTACTGAGGAGAGGAGAGCGGGATAAAGTGCAGGATGTGGGTTACTGCTGTATTTTGCACAGACACAGCAGAGCTGGGGGCACGGAAAGGTCAGAAATCAAAGAATGCAGAGCAACACAGTCACAAGGCCCTTTCTGTTTGCAGGCTGCCCGATAATACCTGAGCCGCCATCTTGGCTGTTTCTAGACTCATAACATGCAGAAGTTGCTGGGTGTTTTTTTATATTTGAGAGCAATCTGTATGTAGAGGGTGTGGGTAACCACACACAAAATTGTAAGTTGTACCATTTGAAGCCAAAATATTAAAATTAAATCCACAAGTAAAAAATGCAAGTTAACTAAAAATTAAACAAAGTAAGATTTACTTATGCAAATGCATTCATTAATGGTTGGTTACTACAAAATGAATGAAATAAAGAAAAATAAGACCAAATATTTAGAATGCACTTTAATGAGGTAAGTTTGTAGTGCGCAGCCGCAAGATCAGAAGGATTTACGTCCAGACAAAAAAGGAAAAAGGGCAAAACCAATGTTGCAACCTGAGAAATGAAACGGAAAATTCAGGATGGAAACTGACATAGGTCTGATTCCCGAACTGCCATACGAACGGACGTACATTTTAGGATAGAAACGTATTTGCTTATAGAATCACTCGCAAGTTCATACGAACACACGAGCGTACGGGAAAAATAGGATGATCGGCACCAAAATCCAAGCTGTTACATGTTTCTTTGAATCGACCCTATTGTGTCGGGCTACATTTGGCACTGTTCTAAACTGTTATCTTTTTTAAATTGAAGAAGAAATAGTTGAGATATTGAGGTTTACAGGCTCAGCTTATGATTTTGCTACTGAAAAAAATGGGTGTGGCCCTTGGATCGGTGATGCTGCATAGTCTGTGATTATCTGGAGGGGGAGGTGGGCGAAGGGGCCAGAGAAGGAAGGGACCAGCAATCCTGTCCCTCTCTGCTGAGCTGATTGGGGGACAGGATCAGTGTCATTGGCTAAACCTGTAAACCCCGATATCTCGGCCCTTTTTGCTTTAATTTAAAGTGGACCAACACCGAGAGGTGATCGGCCCGGAAATCTATAAGATTCCCGGGCCGATCACCTCCCACCCCGCGGGACATCCGAGATCGGGATGTCCCGCGGGGTGAAACCCCCCAAAAAACCCCCAAACACCTTACCTGATCTTCGGCGGCGGCCGGCCGCCGCCGCCTCCCTCGCGCCCCTGTAGGCGTGCTCGCGCCCGCGCCGGCCGTCTGCGAATGGCCGGCGGGGGCACGCGCGCCGAAAGTGACGCGAGGGAGGCGGCGGCGGCGGCAGCCGCTTGGACGTTCCTGATCCCCGCCTGGACGTTGGCGGGGATTGGAGCGTCCAGTCACGTGGGAGCGGGGACAGGTAAGATTTTGGGGCTTTCTGGGGGGTTTCACACAGCGGGGCACCCCCGATCGGGGTGCCCCGCCGAAGTGGACCAAAACCCAGGATAGTCAAAATCCTGGGTGTTGGTCCACTTTAAAAATGGAAAATAGTTTAGGGCAGAGCGAAATGCAAAGACAATTACCTTTGCCCAGACCCAGATAGGATCCCCTTGCAGGCAAAGCACCTCTACAGGTAAAGGGCAAGGTTATAGCTAAAGTACAGGACTGTGGAATGCTATTTCATGCTGTCACCAGGATTTACTGTATGTTTATTACACTACAAACATTTCTTAGTAACTAAGGGTCACAGAAGTTTAGGTTGGGTTGCAGACATGAGTCAGAATGAGCTGCCCTAATCTGCATTTGTAGGGCTGATAGATCACGCTGCACCATACGGGCAATAAACCAGCAGCATCCGGCGCTGTGAACCAACATTACTGCTCTAACCAGTGATCATTGCCACTAGGTGAATGAACGAAGGTTGCAGTATTTAGCTTATGTTCACACCAGTCAGAATGTGCGTGAAAAGCATTGATACAGTGTGTTGCTTCCTTTATAAAACTCAAAAGAATTTTAAAAGCCTGGTATTTTTATTCTCATCTGCCCCATTCCTGTCAGTATTGTCTTCAACATCAACTAATTCAGCTCACATCAAACCTGCTGAAAGGTGTGCAAAGAATCAGGACAGGTAATTACTGGGGAGACCGGAACTATAATGTTGAGCCACTCACCTAAAGATTTATTAGACGCAAGACGTAAGCAGTTGAGTAATTAAAATGATTTACATTATTGAAGTATGTTTCTAATAGATCTTTCTTGCATAATAGGCAGCATGGCCTCTGTCCTTTTACATCCTGCGGCTGCATTTAAAAGGACAAATCCATGCTGCCTATTAAAACATGCGGATCCCATGCCCAACCGGTGCCAGTCTGAGGTATCTAAAATAGTGATGGTGGACCCCTTCTATCTGCTGCTTTTACACTAAAAAGGCTTTGCTTCTGAAGAACTCGGCTATTGACTGGCGAAGCACATAAAGCCACAGGACTTTTTTTTGTGTTATATAAAAATTTTGCAGTGTACTGTAAATATAGCATATTGTGAATAATATACTATAGCAAATGAAACATAAAAAAACATAATGACATTTTAAGCACATTTTGAATAATAGTTAAAGCGGTGAAAGACCCCTGAGGTTGCCAGGTGCAACGATTAGTCAAGTAATCTTTTTAACCAATTAAATAATTAACACATTTATTAAAGAACATAGATAATGTGCAAGCATGTATATAAGAAAATTCAACCCAGAGAGTTTAAAGTGGACCAACACCCAGGATTTTGACTATCCTGGGTTTTGGTCCAATCGGGGTGCCCCGCTGTGTGAAACCCCCCAGAAAGCCCCAAAAACTCACCTCTCCCCGCTCCCACGTGACCGCCGCAGCCAATCCCAGCCGGCGGACAAGTGGGTGACAGCGACGGACAACACAGCGCGTCCGCCGCCGCCTCCCGCACGTCACTCTTACAGGGCCCGCGCCGGCCATTCACGAACAGCCGGCGCGGGCGAGCGCACGTCTAGAGGGGCGCGCGGGATAAGGAAAGGTTTTTTGGGGATTTTGGGGGGGTTTCACCCAGCGGGACATCCCGATCTCGGATGTCCCGCGGTGAGGGAGGTGATCGGCCCGGGAATCTTATAGATTCCCGGGCCGATCACCCCTGGGTGTTGGTCCACTTTAAATGTATCTACATTCTCACTATACTCACTGACCCCTTAGCTGGGAGAACCCTCCTCCCTTGTAACTACCAGGTGAGAAGTACTCCTTAGAAACCAGTCCTGGGCAATATGTGATGTGCACACTCCACAGACGGGCTCTCCGGAACAGTTGGAAACTAATCAGTAATGCCACATTGTCCACACACTAGATTCGCCTCTTTTCCTTTGTAGGCCAAGAAGGTCCTGGAATCCCTTGAGGATTCCATTGTTTTTTGTTATTTCTGGCCCATTCATCTCTGAAAAGATTTTTCTAATAGACAATCTCTATGATTTTAATCTCTTTATCTGTTTTGTATATTGTCTCACCCTTTACTTTCAGTTGTGTTAACGTAAACCTTGACCCTACTCTATACATTTCTTTAATAACAAGACCAGAAAGCGTGTGAGGACAATTGATTTGATCAAAGAGAACGCAGCCCAGACGGACTTTTAAGTATATTTTCCACCTTCTTTTATTTTGCATTGCTATTTATCTTACTTACCGTGTTTTATAGTTAACTCTGCTTTTATCACCTTGCATCGTGTTTTTTGTTGTTTTTGTGTTTTTCTGTTTGTTTAAATAAATTCTAAAAATACAGCAGATGCTCTCAATTGATCCGATATAAAAAGCCCACGCTATTTCTGAAGAGCCTGGCTACCTTACTAGCCTAGGACGCCCTCCGTCTGGAAGTGGTTGTGGGTCGATCGACACTTTCGATCTGATTGTATTGTGTGTGGCCTGTATTATATTATAGAGTTGAGCACTGATTGTGCTCTGGTGGCAGCAGTTTATAACCACGTGTGTTGCCAATTCAAGAATTGCAGCTACACACGTGGGGTACGATTGGCCGGTCTGATCAGATGAACGATCAATAGGTCTGATCAACCCGTGCAATCGTCACATAGGGTGTTATGCCTCCTTCTGTAGTTGCGGAGCAGATATTTAGTTCTTTACTAAGGTGGGAATTTTGTCCTTCTTTTAGATGAGTTTAGATCCAGTAGTCATGGAAGATAAAGGTGAGTCTGAAGCAGACATATCCAGTATGACATGTCATGCGTGTGATGCATTCACTGTTTGTTCTGTTGGTGCCTGCAATGTGATCAGTGTTGTATTCTGCTGAATGAGTGTTTCCACAAACACTTCAAAAAGCTGCTAATGTTAGAACACTTACTTCTATGTTGCCAGTATGCTGCTTTGTCCTACTGCCCTATATACAGTAACCCAGAGAGGTCTTCCGCCTGTAGGCTTAGAAGGTATTCAGTGGCTGTCAAGGATGACAGGTAGTCTCAGAGAAGCTGCTGACAAATCCCTATATGGTGTAAAAAATGATAGCAGCCTTCAGTCAAACATGGCTGTAGGTCCACATCTGCACCCTTGAGGCATTCTGAGTTAGTTTGCTCAATCTATAAGGTGAGTCCTATACAACCATGTTGTCAGAGCTCCCCTAAGCCCCCTCTTATTCTGACATGGATTTCCATAGATGGGCACAGCCAGGACAGTAAAGAATGTCTTCCGCCAACATTTTTTATGGGCATTAGCTTAGTCCTGGGGCAATAGGCCTACCCTTAAATGCAGAACAGGGGCTGATCAGTGATGGCTGCAGAAGGTAGGTAGCAAATGGAAGCAGGGGAAACGTCACAGGTTTGCCATCAGGACTGTCAATTGGAACCCACTAAGCGGCTGGATCCCACAGGAGTCCTGCTTGTGCAGCCCAGTCTGCGCTCCCATGCTGCTTCTGTGTCCCAAATGCCTGCCGAAGCCCAATAGAGTTTTTCTTGGGTGGGAAATACAGGGACCCCTAGGGATACAGCAGCAATTTAGACTTAAAGTCAGCTTTAAAGGGTAATTCCACCTTCAGTAGCATTTTTGTGTGCTCAATGTGCTCTTTTCTAAACAGTTTGCAACTCTGTGGTATAAAGGAAAACAGTTTTCTGTAGCAACAATGTATTTATATTAGCAACATACACCAAAGTGGTCTCTTGGAGTACATATCATAGACTTCCTGGCTCTGGATTGGTAATCATTGGATTGTCTAAGGCACAGATCACATGTTTAACCCCATGTGCACTAATTTAAAATCAGTAGATAATGAGATCAGAGTCTTGTATTCCAGTAGCTAAATGGTTACTGGCAGTGTTAACAGCTGGGGAGGTAATTAGAAAACCTGTTACAGTGAAGGGATGCTGGGACTTTTACTCAAGCCCAGCAAAGCTACTCCTACTTTAGGATCACAGACACACAGGAATATAATAAACTTGGAAGCAGCATGTTGATATGTAAATCCCTAACACACATGTTTGTTTTAAATCCCAGAAAAGGAAAACAACGGCAGAACACCAAAAACCTGACAACAAAGGGAGTGTTCCTTTAAATGTACTGTCAGTGTCTAATGACCTATCCAACCCTTACCTGTACTCCAGCCAAACCTACCTCCTCACTCCATCTGTGAGCTCTGCATTAGAAAGAAACTCACCTTTTGCCAGTGGATCTCCATTCCATAGGGGACAGAAATCTGCTGCACACACATGCAGTAGAGAACCCATTTGAATAGGATGCACTGCATTGTACCAAACGAACTGCCAGAAAATACTGCAGCGTCCAGCCTTGGGGGGGGGGCAGCAGAGATGTATGCGTGACTATTATTAATATTTACTTATATAATGCTGTCATCTGTAACACAGCACAAAGTAGTAATTACAGTACAAAGATGGTTACAAACAAGAAGCTGCAGAGTTCAAGGTGAATATTTTGAATACAATTAGAGAGAGCCCTGCCCTTATAAGCTTACTGATTAAAGGTTAAGGGTGGAGGAAGGATCACTAATAATCTGTATTGCGTCCTCTTTATACAGGGCAACTGTAGGTACAATTAGTAATCCTTAGTTCTAATAAACTTTCCATTCTGTGCTAATAAAAACATGTATTTTTGTTCCCTTAGCTTTGTTTTTCCAGATAATTTAGAGCTTCCCCCTAGTGGCTGAAATCTGTCCACAGCAGCTTTCTGCTCCAGTGTGGCCTAGATTCCTCCTTCAACTGGGGGAGCAATGAAATATTTTACACACAAATAAGCTAGATATACAGGGGAAACATTACCTACAGCAGGACTATAATATAAGCTTTTACTTTAATATACATGCAGCCAGTAAAAGGAGCGTGGTCAGGGCCGGATTAAGTGTGATGGAGGCCCCTGGGCACAAATTCTGGTGGAGGCCCCAGATACAGTATTTTTTTCCTTTAAAATAATAGTCCAGCCAAGTAACTGACTGGTGGTTGTCTGGCACCCACCTACTTACTGGAACGTCAGATTGAGTCCCTTGTGCCCCCCTTGTGCGGGTGTGTGCTGCTCGGGAACTCCTGCTTTGCCATTCTGGGTGGGGGGGTGTAGTCTCCCGGCTGGTCCTGCAGAAATCAGTTCTCTGCATTGAGCTGCCAGCGGCTGTGCTTGGTGGCTTATGTGCAGTGACAGCTCTGCACACATCACTGTAGCGTTGCTGAAGGCGGCTTTGCTGCTCCAGACTCTCCATCCTTCCCTGTGGTGGCTTTGGCTGAAGGATTGCAAAAACAAAAAAGAGCTTCCCCATGCGCGCCCCCCACTGTCGCTGATAGCTTTGTTGCTGGCCCCGTGGCCCATCAGACCAAAGACTGAAAAGCCTCCTGGACCAGACCATAACCCAAAGGTTGGGCAAGTGGTGGAGGCCCCGGAGCTCTAGCCCCTTGCGCCCCCCTCATAATCCAGCCCTGAGCGTAGCAGAAACAGCTAAATAAATAGGTAAAAAACAAAAATACATAAATGAACGGCTAAATAAGTGAAAAAAAACTGGAGCTTGGTTGAATTCCTGCATCCCCTGCATCCCACTATGGCCTCACCAGTCATTCTGTTATGGTGAATGTGGTCACACACAGACTAGATGGATGCAGGAAATGCAGCTGCCAGTCACGCATGCGCCGTGGGATCGCCGGACAGGTATATATAACAGGCAACCAGCAAGGTCTCCTGCAGCAGGGCATCCCAAACTGATGGGTATTCAACCAGGACCTAGAGTCTCATGCAGAGAGAGTTTTACACTTAAACCTAGAGGATTATTTGCTTATTTATAAGTTAATTGGAGAACCTCTCCACTTTTAAACCCAGGAGCTCAGGAAGTGTTTTTTATATACTTTATTCTATATTGAGATGGAGAAGCTCTCAAAACCATATTAAAAAAGACCAATTGAGGCAAATGGCTTTCCACACTTACAAATATATGACTCCCTTAAAGTGGACCAAAACCCACAGCGATCTGCCAGGGAATCTATAAGATTCCTGTGCCAATCGATTCCCTCCCCTTGGGGCATCCAAAATCAGGATGCCTCACTGTGTGAAACCCCCCAGGTTGTCCTATACACTTACCTTGTTTCCCAGTCCAACAGCGCATGCATGAGCCACGGGTGCATCCCCGCTATTCCTCTAGCAGGGCGCGTGTCCGCCCGACACACTTCCTGTTAGATGGTAGCAGGGTAGCAGGGGATGCAGACGTCAGGGTGCTTGGAGGTGCTTGCCTTAGATGAAGGCTTAGACGAGGTGATGTCAGCAGATCCAAGCGCACTGATAGGACGAGCAGCTGTGCATGTGCTGTAGGACCAGGAAGAGGTGAGTTGGTTTCGGCGAACTGGGGGGTTTCACACAGCGGGGCACCCCTAATCGGGGTGTCCCGGGGACAGGAGCCAGAGCCCAGGATAGTTAAAATCCTGGGTTTTGGTCCATGCCTGATTTTGTTTTTTTGGGATCTGTCAAATAGTTGCAAATCAGGATCCCCCGAGAATGGGGGGGGGGGGTTGGTTAGTGTGATTTTTGAAAAGGAAATAAAGTCCTTTAAAGGCCCTCTATGGAAGGGTTCTCCAAACATATAGTTAACTAATGACCGATGAAGGTGGCGAGCTCTGCATGCTTGAATACATAACAGCCATAACGGCAGGGTTATCGGTCATAATAAAAGTAGGCTGCAGTAAAAACTTTCTGCTGTGGTGGCTCCGGACTGGCTACTGGAAATGTGCTAAACCAGTTTGGGGAGGGTTTTTTTTTCCTGTATTGCAGATTGTATAATGAGAAACACTTCCTTCTCCATGTGGAATTTCCATTTTCATGCGAGCCTGAAATAGGTATGTGGCATGCAAATCTGTTGTACAGCAACTACATCCTGTATAGGACTGTCTGCTTGTTATGCTATTGATAAAGTTACTTTAAAAGAAAGCCTGGTTAGGCAGACCATGTGCATGATACATAGTATGTTTAACCTGCTACAGAGATGCCAACCTTGGGGACCGGTTTACAGGGGGGGGGGGGGGGGGGGCGTGGTTTATGGGTGTGGTTTATTTGCTGGCTTTTTGGATGAAATATTATGGGAATTCAGGACATGCACACACATATAAGTTGCTTAAAGCAGAACAAAAAACATACCTCCCAAGTGTCCCTGATTTGGAGGGACTGTCCCTATTTGGAGTCCATGCCTCCCTGTCCCTCGTTGTTCTCATTTGTCCCTCTTTGAGGTGTAACATGCAGATCTGCAGCAATAAATGGTTCATTTGTCTATTCAAAGTGTTTCTATTGTTGTAACTGTTACAATGTATCTCCTATTCATCAATCAATGAGGGGGTGTGGCTTAATTTACATATTGTCCCAATTTCCCATTCTAACAGTTGGGAGGTATGCAAAAACCAATGGGTCCAGCCCTAGAATCTGAAAGAAATTGGGATGCTCTGCCATAACAGGTATTGTGCAGAACCCCACATAACAGGCAGTGTGCAGAACCCCACATAACAGGCAGTGTGCAGAATTCCCCATAACAGGCAATGTGCAGAACCCCACATAACAGGCAATGTGCAGAACCCCACATAACAGGCAGTGTGCAGAACCCCACATAACAGGCAATGTGCAGAACCCCCCATAACAGGCAGTGTGCAGAACCCCCCATAACAGGCAATGTGCAGAACCCCCCATAACAGGCAGTGTGCAGAACCCCACATAACAGGCAGTGTGCAGAACCCCACATAACAGGCAGTGTGCAGAACCCCCCATAACAGGCAGTGTGCAGAACCCCACATAACAGGCAATGTGCAGAACCCCCCATAACAGGCAATGTGCAGAACCCCACATAACAGGCAGTGTGCAGAACCTCCCATAACAGGCAGTGTGCAGAACCCCACATAACAGGCAATGTGCAGAACCCCACATAACAGGCAGTGTGCAGAACCCCACATAACAGGCAGTGTGCAGAACCCCCCATAACAGGCAGTGTGCAGAACCCCACATAACAGGCAGTGTGCAGAACCCCCCATAACAGGCAATGTGCAGAACCCCACATAACAGGCAGTGTGCAGAACCTCCCATAACAGGCAGTGTGCAGAACCCCCCATAACAGGCAGTGTGCAGAACCCCCCATAACAGGCAATGTGCAGAACCCCCCATAACAGGCAATGTGCAGAACCCCACATAACAGGCAATGTGCAGAACCCCACATAACAGGCAGTGTGCAGAACCCCACATAACAGGCAATGTGCAGAACCCCACATAACAGGCAGTGTGCAGAACCCCACATAACAGGCAGTGTGCAGAACCCCCCATAACAGGCAGTGTGCAGAACCTCCCATAACAGGCAATGTGCAGAACCTCCCATAACAGGCAGTGTGCAGAACCTCCCATAACAGGCAGTGTGCAGAACCCCCCATAACAGGCAGTGTGCAGAACCCCACATAACAGGCAGTGTGCAGAACCCCCCATAACAGGCAATGTGCAGAATTCCCCATAACAAGCAATGTGCAGAACCCCACATAACAGGCAATGTGCAGAACTCCCCATAACAGGCAGTGTGCAGAACCCCCCATAACAGGCAGTGTGCAGAACCTCCCATAACAGGCAGTGTGCAGAACCTCCCATAACAGGCAGTGTGCAGAACCTCCCATAACAGGCAGTGTGCAGAACCCCCCATAACAGGCAATGTGCAGAACCCCACATAACAGGCAGTGTGCAGAACCCCACATAACAGGCAGTGTGCAGAACCCCCCATAACAGGCAATGTGCAGAATTCCCCATAACAAGCAATGTGCAGAACCCCCCATAACAGGCAGTGTGCAGAATTCCCCATAATAGGCATTGTGCAGAACCTCCCATAACAGGCAATGTGCAGAACCTCCCATAACAGGCAGTGTGCAGAACCTCCCATAACAGGCAGTGTGCAGAACCCCCCATAACAGGCAATGTGCAGAACCCCCCATAACAGGCAGTGTGCAGAACCTCCCATAACAGGCAGTGTGCAGAACCCCCCATAACAGGCAGTGTGCAGAACCCCCCATAACAGGCAGTGTGCAGAACCCCACATAACAGGCAGTGTGCAGAACCCCCCATAACAGGCAATGTGCAGAACCCCACATAACAGGCAGTGTGCAGAACCCCCCATAACAGGCAGTGTGCAGAACCTCCCATAACAGGCAGTGTGCAGAACCCCACATAACAGGCAATGTGCAGAACCCCACATAACAGGCAGTGTGCAGAACCCCCCATAACAGGCAGTGTGCAGAACCCCACATAACAGGCAATGTGCAGAACTCCCCATAACAGGCAGTGTGCAGAACCCCCCATAACAGGCAGTGTGCAGAACCCCCCATAACAGGCAATGTGCAGAACCCCACATAACATGCAATGTGCAGAACCCCTCATAACAGGCAATGTGCAGAACCCCACATAACATGCAATGTGCAGAACCCCCCATAACAGGCAATGTGCAGAACCCCACATAACATGCAATGTGCAGAACCCCACATAACAGGCAATGTGCAGAACCCCACATAACATGCAATGTGCAGAACCCCCCATAACAGGCAATGTGCAGAATTCCCCATAACAGGCAATGTGCAGAACCCCCCATAACAGGCAGTGTGCAGAACCCCACATAACAGGCAGTGTGCAGAACCCCCCATAACAGGCAATGTGCAGCATTCCCCATAACAGGCAGTGTGCAGAACTCCCCATAACAGGCAATGTGCAGAACCCCCCATAACAGGCAGTGTGCAGAACCCCACATAACAGGCAATGTGCAGAACTCCCCATAACAGGCAGTGTGCAGAACCCCCCATAACAAGCAATGTGCAGAAGCCCCCATAACAGGAAGTGTGCAGAACCCCCCATAACAGGCAATGTGCAGAACCCCCCATAACAGGCAGTGTGCAGAACCCCACATAACAGGGAATGTGCAGAACTCCCCATAACAGGCAGTGTGCAGAACCCCCCATAACAAGCAATGTGCAGAAGCCCCCATAACAGGAAGTGTGCAGAACCCCCCATAACAGGCAATGTGCAGAACCCCCCATAACAGGCAGTGTGCAGAACCCCCCATAACAGGCAGTGTGCAGAACCCCCCATAACAGGGAATGTGCAGAACCCCTACATAACAGGCAGTGTGCAGAACCCCCCATAACAGGCAGTGTGCAGAACCCCCCATAACAGGGAATGTGCAGAACCCCTACATAACAGGCAATGTGCAGAACCCCCCATAACAGGCAGTGTGCAGAACCCCCCATAACAGGCAATGTGCAGAACCCCACATAACAGGCAGTGTGCAGAACCCCCCATAACAGGCAGTGTGCAGAACCCCCCATAACAGGCAGTGTGCAGAACCCCACATAACAGGCAGTGTGCAGAACCCCACATAACAGGCAGTGTGCAGAACCCCACATAACAGGCAGTGTGCAGAACCCCACATAACAGGCAGTGTGCAGAACCCCCCATAACAGGCAGTGTGCAGAACCCCACATAACAGGCAATGTGCAGAACTCCCCATAACAGGCAGTGTGCAGAACCCCACATAACAGGCAGTGTGCAGAACCCCACATAACAGGCAGTGTGCAGAACCCCCCATAACAGGCAATGTGCAGAACTCCCCATAACAGGCAATGTGCAGAACCCCCCATAACAAGCAATGTGCAGAACCCCCCATAACAGGCAGTGTGCAGAACCCCCAATAACAGGCAATGTGCAGAACTCCCCATAACAGGCAGTGTGCAGAACCCCACATAACAGGCAATGTGCAGAACCCCACATAACAGGCAGTGTGCAGAACCCCCCATAACAGGCAGTGTGCAGAACCCCACATAACAGGCAGTGTGCAGAACCCCACATAACAGGCAGTGTGCAGAACCCCCAATAACAGGCAGTGTGCAGAACCCCACATAACAGGCAATGTGCAGAACCCCTACATAACAGGCAGTGTGCAGAACCCCACATAACAGGCAGTGTGCAGAACCTCCCATAACAGGCAGTGTGCAGAACCCCACATAACAGGGAATGTGCAGAACCCCCCATAACAGGCAGTGTGCAGAACCCCCACATAACAGGCAGTGTGCAGAACCCCCCATAACAGGCAGTGTGCAGAACCCCCCATAACAGGCAGTGTGCAGAACCCCCACATAACAGGCAGTGTGCAGAACCCCACATAACAGGCAGTGTGCAGAACCCCCCATAACAGGCAGTGTGCAGAACCCCCCATAACAGGCAATGTGCAGAATTCCCCATAACAAGCAATGTGCAGAACCCCCCATAACAGGCAGTGTGCAGAACCCCCCATAACAGGCAATGTGCAGAATTCCCCATAACAAGCAATGTGCAGAACCCCCCATAACAAGCAATGTGCAGAACCCCCCATAACAGGCAATGTGCAGAATTCCCCATAACAGGCAGTGTGCAGAACCCCCCATAACAGGCAGTGTGCAGAACCCCCCATAACAGGGAATGTGCAGAACCCCCCATAACAGGCAATGTGCAGAATTCCCCATAACAGGCAATGTGCAGAATTCCCCATAACAGGCAGTGTGCAGAACCCCCCATAACAGGGAATGTGCAGAACCCCCCATAACAGGCAATGTGCAGAACCCCCCATAACAGGGAATGTGCAGAACCCCCCATAACAGGCAATGTGCAGAATTCTCCATAACAGGCAGTGTGCAGAACCCCCCATAACAGGCAGTGTGCAGAACCCCCCATAACAAGCAATGTGCAGAACCCCCCATAACAGGCAGTGTGCAGAACCCCCCATAACAGGCAATGTGCAGAACCCCCCATAACAGGGAATGTGCAGAACTCCCCATAACAGGCAGTGTGCAGAACCCCCCATAACAGGCAGTGTGCAGAACCCCCCATAACAGGCAATGTGCAGAATTCCCCATAACAGGCAATGTGCAGAATTCCCCATAACAGTCAGTGTGCAGAACCCCCCATAACAGGCAATGTGCAGAACCCCCCATAACAGGCAGTGTGCAGAACCCCACATAGCAGGCAGTGTGCAGAACCCCACATAACAGGCAGTGTGCAGAACCCCCCATAACAGGCAGTGTGCAGAACCCCCCATAACAGGCAATGTGCAGAACTCCCCATAACAGGCAGTGTGCAGAACCCCACATAACAGGCAGTGTGCAGAACCTCCCATAACAGGCAGTGTGCAGAACCTCCCATAACAGGCAGTGTGAAGAACTCCATATAAAACACAGTGTGCAGAACCCCCCATAGCATGCTTTGATACAGAATCCCCCACAACATGCCATGAGGCAGAACCCCCCATAACATGCTGTGAGGCAGAAGCCCCCCATAACATGCTGTGAGGCAGAACCCCCCACAACATGCTGTGAGGCAGAACCCCCCATAACATGCTGTGAGGCAGAACCCCCCACAACATGCTGTGAGGCAGAACCCCCCACAACATGCTGTGAGGCAGAAGCCCCCCACAACAAGCTGTGAGGCAGAACCCCCCTATAACATGCTGTGAGGCAGAACCCCCCACAACATGCTGTGAGGCAGAACCCCCCTATAACATGCTGTGAGGCAGAACCCCCAACAACATGCTGTGAGGCAGAACCCCCCACAACATGCTGTGAGGCAGAAGCCCCCTATAACATGCTGTGAGGGAGAAGCCCCCCACAACATGCTGTGAGGCAGAACCCCCCACAACATGCTGTGAGGCAGAACCCCCCACAACATGCTGTGAGACAGAACCCCCCACAACATGCTGTGAGGCAGAACCCCCCACAACATGCTGTGAGGCAGAACCCCCCCATAACATGCTGTGAGGCAGAACCCCCCCATAACATGCTGTGAGGCAGAACTCCCCATACCATGCTGTGAGGCAGAACCCCCCACAACATGCTGTGAGGCAGAACTCCCTATAACATGCTGTGAGGCAGAACCCCCCACAACATGCTGTGAGGCAGAACCCCCCACAACATGCTGTGAGGCAGAACCCCCCACAACATGCTGTGAGGCAGAACCCCCCACAACATGCTGTGAGGCAGAACCCCCCACAACATGCTGTGAGGCAGAACCCCCCACAACATGCTGTGAGACAGAACCCCCCACAACATGCTGTGAGGCAGAACCCCCCACAACATGCTGTGAGGCAGAACCCCCCCATAACATGCTGTGAGGCAGAACTCCCTATAACATGCTGTGAGGCAGAACTCCCCATACCATGCTGTGAGGCAGAACCCCCCACAACATGCTGTGAGGCAGAACCCCCCCATAACATGCTGTGAGGCAGAACTCCCTATAACATGCTGTGAGGCAGAACCCCCCACAACATGCTGTGAGGCAGAAGCCCCCATAACATGCTGTGAGGCAGAACCCCCCACAACATGCTGTGAGGCAGAACTCCCCATACCATGCTGTGAGGCAGAACCCCCCACAACATGCTGTGAGGCAGAAGCCCCCATAACATGCTGTGAGGCAGAACCCCTCCACAACATGCTGTGAGGCAGAACCCCCCATAACATGCTGTGAGGCAGAACCCCCCACAACATTCTGTGAGGCAGAAGCCCACATAACATGCTGTGAGGCAGAACCCCCCCATAACATGCTGTGAGGCAGAACCCCCCACAACATGCTGTGAGGCAGAAGCCCCCTATAGCATGCTGTGAGGCAGAACCCCCCACAACATGCTGTGAGGCAGAACCCCCCACAACATGCTGTGAGGCAGAAGCCCCTATAATATGCTGTGAGGCAGAACCCCCCACAACATGCTGTGAGGCAGAACCCCCTATAACATGCTGTGAGACAGAACCCCCCACAACATAATGTGAGGCAGAACCCCCCCATAACATGCTGTGAGGCAGAACCCCCCACAACATTCTGTGAGACAGAATCTCCCACAACATGCTGTGAGGCAGAACCCCCATAACATGCTGTGAGGCAGAAGCCCCCCATAACATGCTGAGTGACAGAATCCCCCCATAACATGCTGTGAGGCAGAACCCCCCACAACATGCTGTGAGGCAGAACCCCCCACAACATGCTGTGAGGCAGAACCCCCCATAACATTCTGTGAGGCAGAAGCCCCCCATAACATGCTGTGAGACAGAACCCCCACAACATGCTGTGAGGCAGAACCCCCCATAACATGCTGTGAGGCAGAAGCCCCCCATAACATGCTGTGAGGCAGAACCCCCCATAACATGCTGTGAGGCAGAACCCCCCACCTCCATAACATGCTGTGAGGCAGAACCCCCATAACATGCTGTGAGGCAGAACCCCCCATAACATGCTGTGAGGCAGAACCCCCCACCTCCATAACATGCTGTGAGGCAGAACCCCCATAACATGCTGTGAGGCAGAACCCCCCATAACATGCTGTGAGGCAGAAGCCCCCCATAACATGCTGTGAGGCAGAACCCCCCATAACATGCTGTGAGGCAGAACCCCCCACCTCCATAACATGCTGTGAGGCAGAACCCCCATAACATGCTGTGAGGCAGAACCCCCCATAACATGCTGTGAGGCAGAACCCCCCACCTCCATAACATGCTGTGAGGCAGAACCCCCCATAGCATGCTGTGAGGCAGAACCCCCCACCTCCATAACATGCTGTGAGGCAGAACCCCCCATAACATGCTGTGAGGCAGAACCCCCCACCTCCATAACATGCTGTGAGGCAGAACCCCCATAACATGCTGTGAGGCAGAACCTGCCCATAATGGGGTGAGTGGCAGAATCCCCCCTCCCCCTCTCACCTCACTGTCCTTTCACCCCCAATGGTGGAAGCTGGGGATGTCACTGCCGCCAATGGAAGCCCAGGGATGCCACTGCAGCCACTGCTGATGGGAGCCAAGAACTGGAGCAGAGGACCACCACTGAGCCAGGACTCACACACTGATGCTGTGTGTCGCCCGGGACGCCAAGGGAGACGCCACCGCCTCTGCAATGGCCAACTGCTGCTCCGACTGCTACCTGTCATGAATGACTTGCCTTCTACCCATGCCGTGGTGTCCCTAGGCAACGGGTTCGGGTTCCTCCTGCCCAGCAGCCGCTTATGCCTCGGTTGCCATCCCCTGTGGCGCATGTGTCACCGAGTAAGTCCTCCCCCCTTGCCCATTGTCACTCAGCTTGTGCTTGCTGGCCTATACAGTCAGCTCATGTCCTCCGGTGGTGCAATACTCAGAATGGCCACCGGAGGCTGTTTAAAAGAACGAAGTCTAGAAGGTGCAGCTCTGAGCAGTTTGCCTGGAAAGCTCAGCTGGAGCAATCAGCCCAGAGCTCACCAATCAGACCACAGGGCCAGTGCTCCAATCTGCCGCCAGATCCTAAGTGCACCAATCCCAGCCACTGTCTCCCTGTCCAATCCTGCCGGTTTTCCCACTATAAAGGGATTTCCACTGCAGTGTGTCATTGCCTGTTATAGCGCCTAGAACCTTGCTTTGACTTGTGTTATTCATTGATCTGATCACCGTTGCCGACCCCTGCCTGAACCGACTATTCTGATCTCCGTTGCCGACCTCTGCCAGTTTTGACCATCCTCGATCTTGGTTCCTGTTGCCGACCTTTTGCCAGTTTTGACCATCCTCGATCTTGATTCCTGTTGCCGACCTTTTGCCAGTTTTGACCATCCTCGATCTTGATTCCTGTTGCCGACCTTTTGCCTGTCCTTGGACTTCCACCTTACGCTCATATACGGGCTACCCAATTCCACTTCCAGACGCGGGCTCTCCAGTCCTCTGTTCCGTAAGGTTTCATCCTTTGAGCCATAAAGTCCTGGTGGCAACCGATCCCGAGCAGGCGTGTTCTGCGTCTCGGCAAGCGGGGGCTCCTATAGGTGAAGCTGGCTGCGGAGATTGGGGGTTGAGGTCCTTACCAAGAGAGCTGGAGTTGCCCAAGTGGTTAATTGTGGTACCCGGAGCGTGACACTACCGTTAACATTTGTATTTGTTAACAGGGATTTTTTAAAGAGGGTGACAGCAGGGGCACAAAAATCCCGGGTGAGATCACCTGATTGCCGGGTGACCCGGATGAAGGGGCTGAATTATCCAAGACTTGGTATCTCTGCTGCTAACAGGAGCTGTTTCCTTTGCTCCATGTTGAGATATCTTGCTGATGCATCATGCTTATGTTTATGTTCCTGACTGTTGCTGAATAAACAGCCATTGTTTCTGCACACTGGAAGAATGTCGTGTACAATCCCCTGCCAACAGATTTTGGGCTCACCTAGGATGGATCCAGAACTGCTGAGCTCCGAGTACTTCAAACTATGTGGAAATCCTGCGTGACACGAGCGGGTGTATGCCGAGCCGTCTGAGAAAGGGTCTGCAAGCCTGGAATACAGTGCAGCCCACAGTGAAGTGGAGTAACCCCCTGGGGATAGCCTATGGAGTACACTTGTCACGGTGTATGGCTCGAGGGTTTGGTGGCTGGTAGTCTTGACCCCAGGGCTAGTTAACCATTGCAGTTCCCGCTGTATCCTAGTCAAGGCACCCACTGAAGAAAGCAATGCCAGGGTTCGGATAAACAACGTTGCTTTTATTGCTGGAACAAGTGTCAAAGTAAATGTCCTTTCCTCTGGATGCAACCAGGGTAACTTTAGTAACTTTAAACAGGACTTTAGTGGTTACTGATGCAGAGTGAGAGAGTCTATGCTGAAGCCTTAGGGCTGTAGAGGTGCTGGGCGTAGTAATACTAGCTTGGGATGACGTTAGAAGACTTTAGAAGAGTTTACAGACCTGATCCTGGAGATCGAGATTCCCACCGCAAGGGCACAGGTAGAGACGACTTGAGTTACTTAACTTGAGAATTACTGAACATGAAGCTGCCCTCGTACACGGAGACCGCATAGAGGCGCGTGGACTACTAGCATGAGAGCTAGACTAGTTTTGGTCGCTGGCGGGTGACCCTCCGGTTCCAGACGATCCGGGCAGTAGGCTTCTTACACAATAAAGTTATCCTACTGAGGTAGAACTGTCCTGTGAACATCCTTGGGTGACCGGTTACAGGTGGAGATGAGTAGGAGAATGAGGCTGACATAGGCCTAAGCCTGAAGTAGGTTTTCTGGAGAAAGCTGGGACACACATGCAGCCAGCTCAGAGGCTGGAGCTGCTCTCTCTCCCCAGGGTTTTTTCCCCAGACCAACAGGGGCTGGCTGGAGGAAACTGGCTCCCTCTGCCCTGCCATTGGTTGGCATGGTCAGGTGACAGAGGAGTCATAGACTTCACTCTGCATCAGCTAAATGACAGTTGGAGGAACAAACACTGTACAATATGTGGCGTAGGCCTAACATGTAATGACAATTATGTGACCACTAGGGGCAAACTTGAGACAATACTTCCAATTGCATGGCACATGTACCTCAAGCTCTGTGGTGAAACTGTGACAAACCCTCAGCTGTGTAGCAGCTGTTGCAGCATTCAGTGCGGGCCACTGCAGAAGAACAAGATGGCGTCACCCGGCCAGCGGCACATGAGGTGCAGGAACATCTCAGCAGGGAGTTATTTCTGCATTCAGCTCCCTTGCTGCCCTCAGACAAACCTCGACCCCTGTCTCCCTTGGAAATATGCATGTTGAATGACGCACCAGCGGGGCTAATGAAGGCCGACCTGGAGCCCATGTTCTGCCCAGGCAATGCTATAGCATCACTGTGAGGGCCATACTCCACTCTGCCACAGTATCTGCCCCTACAATATTAAAGCTTCAGTACCATCACATTAAGTGAGGCCATATCCACCCTGACCATGATCTGTCTCTGCAATGCTATAGCATCAACTGATAAATACACTTGGGGTGGGGCTAAGGGGCTGGTGGTTGGCTGGCTAAGGCCAGTAAAATCCCAGGCTGAATTTTGGGACCAGGCTGCCCCAGGGGACAAAATTGAATGTTGCTGGTTGGGGTGCTGTGCAGTAGTGAGCCCTGGAAGCAGATGTGAACACAATTGTTCCTGCAGATTTGGCACCCCTCTTTGTCCAATGCCACAGTTTTTCCAAAATTGTCGCTGAAGGGATACCAGGGTAGAAAGTAAAAGACAAGAGGACAAAAAAAATGGAGGAAGGAATAAGAGCATCAGACAAGGAAAGCTGACAAAACAGAAAGAAAGGAAAAAGAACTTGAATAAAGAAACTTAAAGTGGAATATTTTGGAATGCCCTGCTGTGTGAAACCCCCTGATTGCCTGTTTCACTCACCTTCTCTCAGAGCCCTTGACACGTCTCTGCACCTGCCCACACCCGGCCTTTCTGAATGGGCGGTGCAGGCACACCACAGATAGGAGGTTAGTGGGGGATGCACCCGGCAGAGCACTCGGCTCCCTTCGGTGTTGCTTAGCTGTCTAGGCGGCTTAGCCATCAGTGGAGCCAAAGGGAACCGAGTGAAAGCATGTGCACCACGATTCAGGATCCAAACAACCCCCCCGAAAAGTGAGAATCTGGTGCGTTGTTCCTCTTTAAAGTGTCCCTATAAGTCCTGATCATGGTTCCTCTACCCACTAATTTGTTCCCAATACTGCTAAAGCTGCAGGTATTGTCCATTTCAAATATTCTTGTAAAATTATTACAGGAAGTGTCTCAATGGGGTTACAGCCAAGACAACATAGACATGTATTGTCCCCCTTAACAGTGTAGAGAAGCTAAGGCTCCATTTAATAGCATTCTTTTAGCCACACCTCTGGCTGTTTATATAGAGTTTTTATCTCTCTATAAGTCTTTCTATCTCTTTGCACCCGGAAGCACATCACCAGGTAAACCACCATGGCCAGTGGTGCATCTAAATGTGACGGGCCCTGGTGCAAACAATAAGTGGGGCCCTGTCATGGCTCATACAGTAAACTTTTTTCTGTTTAACCCAACTGGGTGCAGCTAGACAACTAAAGACTGAAGCAACAGAGACAAATGGTGTCCCCTTTATCTAAATGGGCATCAAACTCGGAAGCACATCACCAGGTAAACCACCATGGCCAGTGGTGCATCTAAATGTGACGGGCCCTGGTGCAAACAATAAGTGGGGCCCTGTCATGGCTCATACAGTAAACTTTTTTCTGTTTAACCCAACTGGGTGCAGCTAGACAACTAAAGACTGAAGCAACAGAGACAAATGGTGTCCCCTTTATCTAAATGGGCATCAAACTCTTATATGATTGTGGACAGGAAATAGCTGTGTATTGCAATAAAGTATAATGACTGCGTCGTGTGGATTCTGGTACTCCTCTGAAAAGAGCCTCTTATAGATAAATCTATAGATAAATCTTGTCGGTTGAGTGTGTGTGTGTGGTTAGGTTGCCAGAAGGAATGCCTGTCCCACAGAGAATGGGGTCCAATTAAGTAAATAGGTCAAAATAGATTTAGGTTCCTCTTAATAATCACCAGTTAAACTGGAACAACACCCTGCTCTCCCAACGCAGGGTACTGTTCCTTGCGCGGGGGTCATCCTGACTGACGTTGCTCCCTGCGCTGTAACACCCAGTAAAAGACAATCTCATGTCTTGTGTTTAGCTGCCGCGGTCACTGGCGGATGAATGACTGTGTGGCTGCCAATCACAGTGCTCAATTTACTCGGCAGTGGAAAAACCTGGTTTTATTGGAAAACCGCGCCAACGCTGAGTCAGCAGCATCGCCCAAGGTAATCAGGGTAGGCAGGAAGGGGGGCAGGGGCTGGGTTTCAATCCGCTTTAAAAAGGAACAAACTACCAAAAAGAGGATGTACAGCTGGCACCAGTAAGATAATGATCTAATCTATAATGGTGGTGCAATGCTCAGTTCCTACCCCAATAATACCAATTGCTGCAACATGAGGGGATGCCCCACTATAAAAGTCCCCCCAAACGAAGGTATATTGAACTGAGTCATAAAGTTGCACAACACCAGACATAAATAAAGTTGATATAAAGTTTTATTAATGTCTAATCATCTTAAAAAATTTTTTCCTTCTATTTACATCCAATACAGACTATTAAAAAAACATATAAGACACATTAAAATTCATACTGCCAAAAGGGGGCGCTAATCCATGTTGCTGCCATGCAAAAACCTATATACATATAATTGTGAAAAACTATATGTGCAAATAATCAAACTAACTCTGTCATCAATGTTAGTGAGCCCAATCAATAAAGTGCTTAATACAAAGTACATCAATCAATAAAAGAAACTAGGTGCAATGAAGACAAGGCTGTCCTAATATGGCAGCCTAACACAAATAGTCTGTATTGGATGTAAATAGAAGGAAAAAACTTTTTAAGATGATTAGACATTAATAAAACTTTATATCAACTTTATCTATGTCTGGTGTTGTGCAACTTTAAGACTCAGTTCAATATACCTTCGTTTGGGGGGACTTTTATAGTGGGGCATCCCCTCATGTTGCAGCAATTAAAAAGGAACAACACACCCAATTTTCACCTTTTGGGGTGTTGTTCCTCTTTGCGGCAACATCCCGATTTTGGATGCCCCGCTGTGTGTATCCCCACAGGTCGCCCCATTCGCTCAGACTCGGACGAGAACAACCACCCTGACTGGCTGAGAGGCCTGCTCAGCCAATCAGCGCGCTTGCTTTCACTCGCCTCCCTTCGGATCCACTTACGACGGGGAGGCCGATTCATTAATAGCGCCAGGTAGCGACAGATGAGCGCCAGTAGCGCGATTTTCACAGCGCCAGCTAGTATTCGCTGTGCTTGGCCGGGGTTTGCTTGTTGACAGCGACTCAGTCGGTGTGCGGTAATGTTGAATACGAGGTTAGGGGTCGCTGTTTCACAGGTTCCGCGTTGTATGGGTGCGCCTGACAGCGAATGGCCAGAGCGAACGGCTTGCTGCAGATTCATTAACAAATCACGCTCCGAATTTTTTCGCGCTGTGAACTCCTTGTATAAACCCCAGAGCGCTGGCGGCGATGGATTTAAAATAGTTTTTAACCCCCAAACAACCATATTTTTTTATTTTAAAATTAGACAAGTTTTTATAAACATCCCGTAATATGAATACATTAATATCGGACCTGTAATATCAATTCTGTACAAAATCATTTTTTTTTTTTTACCTTAAAAAAAAATCCTAACATTGCAGAAGTGGTCACAGAATTTTTGCCCTTTAAAAAAATAAAAAAACATTAATAGCAATTAATTATGATTAGTTAAAGATTGCTCCATTGAAATGCATTGGACATCGCCAGGGAGCGACAGGTCATACCTGGCGCTGTGATGGGATTAGCAGCGGCGCTGTTCGTTGCAGTCGGCTACATGATGAATCCCGCGCTAGCTGACGCTCTCGCCGGCGCTAGCCTCATTTAGCTTGATAAATGCGTCATTGTGGCCGACGCCGGACGTACTTGAGTCGGTAGCCGCCGTTAGCTGGCGGGACCTGGCGCTCGTCAGACACTACCTGGCGCTATCGCTTGATGAATAAGGGCATAAGCCGCCTGGACAGCTAAGCAGCTGAGTGGTGCTGAAGGTAGCCTAGTGTGCCAACAGGCACATCCCCCTCCCACCTTCTAATTTTGACGTGCCGGCCGTAGTACAGAGATGCGTCAAGGGCTCCAGGACAAGGTGAGTATAACAGGGCTTCAGGGGGACTTTACACAGAAGGGATGCCCCAAGGAGTGGAAATTCTCTTCCCTAAAAAAGCCCAATATCAGGCATGGAGCTCTGTATGATGGGGAGGGAGGGGGTCAGGAAACAGCAGCACACCTCCCTCCTGGGGAACCGCAGCTGCCAAAGTGAGTGCTTCTGTAATTCAGGGTTCACTGATGGTGTGAGGGGATAGGTTAGCTTAGATTAATGTCCATGTGGACAACTATACAACTACGTATATGCCAGGCAGGGTTTAAGCCTGCTTTAACTAAAAGATTAATAAGGAATTTCCTTCCAATTAGTTAAATCTGTCTATAATTTTAGAGATGTGGCCAACTTCCAAACATTCCACTCCAGATTACTACTGCTGCTTTTTATTAAAACTATGACACCTCATTATTTAGATCAATATTTCCATAATTAATCATTAAAAGAAAAGTGCTGCAGAATATGTTGGCACTATATAAATAAAGACCATTATTATTATTATAAGGATCCAAATTGCCCCAGCAGGGGAAGGGTGTCCGATTAGGGGGATGTTAAGACAAGAGTCAACCTGGCATACTGGTCTGTAAAGCCATAATGGACCGTCGTAACCAACAGTGGGCGTGGTTTGCCCATTGGGGCGTGGTTTAGGGTGTGGCCTATTTGGAATAACTGTGATCAAATCAGGAGATTTTCAGGGAACAAAAATTTCGAATAAGCCACATAAGTACCTTGATTCTGTGATTGTAACAAAATGTTATTTCATTTACCTAGCTTAGTTTTTCCTGATAATCACAGCTGGAGCTCCTCCTAGTGGCTGAAATCAGACCACAGTTTACAAGGACGGTGAGGTAAGTATTAAACAACTTAGCGATGGGTCCCGTACAATAATCTTAAAGCAGACCTTCACTCTGAATAAGAGTCTATCTTATATGTTTCCCACACCCTGTACATACAGATTGCTCACATTAAAAATCATCCTACCTGCATTTACTGCATGTTATGAGCCTTTAAACATGCAAGGTGGAGGCTCATGGAACATCAGGCAGCCTGCAAACAGGAAGTGCCTTCTGACTGTGTTGCTCTGCATTCTGGGATTGCTGTCCTTTCCCTGACCCCAGCTCTGCTCTGTCTGAGCAAAGCACAGCTATAACCTGCCCCCCTGTACTTTATCCCACTCCCCTCTCCTCAGTAAGTGTGATGCTTCTGAGTCAAGATGGCGGTGCCCGTATCCTAAGGTCCTTAACAGAGTTGGGGAATCGTTTTTTAAGGGTTTGGGCTTTTCAATAAATCATGGTGAAGGTCCGGTTTAAAGAGAATAAATCACACATTATATTAAATAAAAAGAATTGCTTTGCCAATATAATTGTCTGCTCTATCTGTGAAGTTTCTCATTCATCCAGGTCATGGTATATCCAGGGCTGCCATCAGGGCACTACAGGCAGGACTCCTTTATGAGGCTTGGTACAGGGGGCCCAGGCACTGGCCCTAATGGCAGATCTGTGATTTCACACTTGCTCCTGCACTGTCAGGGTATGAAGGTGCTCCCTACTTATTGCAGCCCAGACCTATTTAGTCTCTGCTTTGTTTCTTGGGGCATACATTTGGCCATAGAGCTGTGTAAGTTACTGTAATATATATAAAAAGAGGTCTGCTGAAGCCATTTCGGTAGACATCTTTCTTATTGGAATTGAATGGTATAGTAAGAGGGACTAAGGGGGCCCTGACATTAAGGTATCAGGCCAAAAATTTTAATGGCCACACTGAGTATATCTGTAGTGAAGGTGACTGGACTAGCTATATATTTTATATGTTGTTGTAACACTGTCCTTTAAACAATTCAGCTTATACAAAAGTTTCACGTTAAAGCAGGCTTCCACGTGACTGCACCATCCAGCACCCACATGCCTCAGTTATCATGAATGCCCAGAACTGGGTACAACTACTGACTAAACCTGTGCCC
The DNA here is from genome assembly GCA_027917425.1 of Gastrophryne carolinensis. Classification (NCBI taxonomy): domain Eukaryota; kingdom Metazoa; phylum Chordata; class Amphibia; order Anura; family Microhylidae; genus Gastrophryne; species Gastrophryne carolinensis. Next base: position 163,077,147 of record CM051235.1, on the reverse strand, counting down.
TGTGCTGCCCTTGTAGCACATGTGACCACCGCCAGCCAATGAGTTGTTTTCTCTTCCAGCTGTCAGCAATAGGTCCAGCCATAGATATGGCCCGATTCATCTCTGTGCAGTAGCACATCCTAAATTGGGATTCCCCCACAGTGCCTGATAGACAGCCCTCCTGTCATTTCTGACTGGACTTCTGCTATAAATACTGGTGTCTGTTGCTCCAATCACTGGACATCTGTAGGAGCAGCCTAAAACAGCACTCCCGGGTGTCACTGTAAAAAGGGACCTAAAGTTATATTTGATGGGAGGTCCATGTTGAAGGAACACTGCAGTCCAAATAAATCTTGTGGTTCCTGGGAGCAGCCATGATGGCATTACCTTCGTCTGCCATCATTGTCTTCTATTGTGATGAACAAAGCACTCCCCCCTCCCTTCTCCTCTCCATAGAAATCAATAGTAAAGCAGCCACAGTAATCCCATCCCTTTAATACATTTACAGGCTGATTCATTACTAGCGGCAGGTAGCGACAGATGAGCGTCTGTAGCAGGCATTTCAGAGCGCCCGCTAGTAGTCGCTGTGCTCAGCCGTGGTTCGCTAGTTCAGAGCTCATCAGTCACTGTGCAGCATTGATGAATACATTGTGGGGAGTCGCAATATGAGCAGTACAGAGCTGTATGGGAGCGAACGGTAGCGACTGGTCAGTGCGACCAACTCACACCATATTCATAAAAAAAAAACACCCTTACACAACGCCGGCGCTCAAAAATGCTTTGCTGTAGCCCAGAGTGCCGGAGGCTGTGTGATTAAAGGCTGTTTTTTAACATGTATCTACCAGTAACAAAGCGAAAACATATGGAATTACATTGTAATAACATTGTGACATGAACACATTAATGCCAGACCTGTAATGTCAATTCTGCATAAATATATAAAAATTAAAAAAATGGCTTTTCCAAGGCCAGGAGAGATCCCAACATTCTTTGAGAATAAAAAAAAAATAATAATAAAAACACCCTGTTTAAAGAGAAGTAAAAGAACATCCATTGAAATGTATGGGAGAGCGACAGGTAGCGAGAGGTAAGACATGGCGCTCTGCAAGGCAGAACGCCGGCGCTGTACGCTGAGGCTGGGATAATGATGAATCGGACGCTACATGGCGTTATCCCAGTCGCTCAACAGAATCAGCTTGATAAATGTGTAATTGCTGCCGTGTCCGACGTTCACCTGGCGCTACCTGTCGTTTACAAGGCACTACCTGGCGCTATCCCTTCATGAATAAGGCCCCAAGTCAGCTGTTGCAGCTATTGTATTTGTCAGCTGGCCAGATATTATATTATGAAACACTGCCACCTACTGGTGATATTAGGGTAACCCACCCATAGATGGAGTTCGATGATTCCAGTTTCTGGCCCCAACGCTATCTTTGGTGACACCCTGTTTAGTCTCCAAACACTCTGACACCAGCTCATATTAGCAGATGTTTATACCTAGACAAAGAGGGTTTTAGGAAGCTCATGAATCAATGCATCCTAAAAGTCACGCCATTGGTCTGAATGGGTGACCATAGTACATGAAACAGTATCTTGGCCACCATGATACATTTCTGGGCACGTGTAGGAGCATACCTTGTATAATGATGGGTTATCACCAGTACATTACTGTTTCCACCCTCATATGATACGCAAAAGTATTTGCAGATGAGAGCCATGGGTTTAAACTCTCTAGCCTCAATTCAGAGACACAAAAAAACTTCCATTTTCGTGCCGATCTGTTTTTTTGTGAAATGTTTCCGTTCTCGTATGAGCGTACGAGCGATTCAATGCATGCATTGAAAACCTTCTGTAAAGTTTCCGTCCGTTCGTACGGCAGATTACGAATTACGAGGATGTCATTTTCCATCCAGACTTTTCCGTTTCATTTTCACATGTTACAACGTAGGCTTTCGTTTTTGCCCATTTCCCATCGTATCCTCCCACGAATCCTTTACATTTCCCGATAGATGCTGTTTCCATTTTACAAAAAATAATCATCCAGACGGAAATCCTTACGATCTAGCGCCTGCGCACTACAAACTGAACTCATTAAAGTGCTCGCCTACATATTTGCCACCCTCACTTCTACTAAAATGTTTAGCTAAACCACTTAGCACTATCCTCCATCTTCCCTTTTGGACCCTTAAAGCACACCCAAACCACTTAGCACTACCCTCCATCTTCCCTTTTGGACCCTTAAAGCTCACCCAAATCACTTCTCGGTCATGTGAATATTCATCTTTAAATATTTCTGGGCCCATTAGTTTTGTGTTAATGTATTTTGTAAATGAAATGACACTGTAACATTTTTTTGGGGATTCCATCATAAAATTTAAAATGTATAAAAATTTGGAAAATTTTACATTTTTACAACTATAAAAAACTAAATACATAGCAATGGCAGGCCACAGAACATTATTCTTCATCTGTGGTCCCCAACGAGTTGCGCAGCTTCTGCATCTCGCCCACCAACTGAAGGACCCTGACACTCAGTTGTGCCACTCTGGCACGTGTGGTCCCTGTTAAAAAACGTAAATTAAAATATTGGTATAACCTTGTTGGGGTCATACTGCAGTGCCCCCCCCCCCCCGTATGGTCCAGACACCTAAATCTGGACTTCAAAAGCCAGAGGGCCCTCGCCACCACGGCCCGGGTTTTGCATAGTGCCCGATTAGAGAACCCCTGGCCCGCATTCTGCAGGCAAAGAACGGGCATCAGGAGCAAGGGCGAGTGGCACATCTTGCGGTTCCTGCAACCAAATATAATAAAATTACACAAAGCAAAAGTAACCAGCTAAAGCAATAACTCCTACAACAAATTAAGATTCAAGTTCAACAATCCAAATATAATTCACAAAGGACATAAGTCTAAAAAAATCTAGCAATTATATGGATGTGTGGGAAAATAAATGTTTACATGCTAAGGACTAATTTAGGTCAGCATTAAAATGCATCTATAAGGCATACATGAAAAGTATTGATTCAGGTATGCATTGCTATACAATTTATGGCCTCGGCCATGCTGATACATGCAATGCCTTGGTGCTAAAGGCGCGCAGACTCCTCCACATAGCCGCAAAACATGTTCAACAATAGCAATCCGAGCCCTCAAAGGTCCCGTAAGTGGATCGGAAATGAAACGGATTTATAGGGTGGTGGTCCGTCGGAAATCAGCTCCCTGAATCAGACGGAAACCCATCCCAACAACAGAAGTTATCTGAACGAACTGAAAATTTCCGATTTTGTTTGGAAATGTTCCGATTTGCTTCCGTTCATCGAAAGAGCATATACACATTTTCCCGAACGTTCGTGCGAGTAGAAAATGGACGAAAAAAAGCAAAAAAATGACAAACACCCACCAAAACTTTCACAGACAGCTACGGAAGTCCGGACGAATGTGTCTCTGAATCGAGGCTTCTGACCCAAAGGAGGTTGTAAAGGGGGGTAATTACAGTACTCACCTATGTAGGATGTGTAGGGTTCTTTGAAGAGCTGAGCAAAGTACAGATGTCATGTGCATAAAGGAAGAACCATTTGTCTAATGTTTCATTATTTAATAGTCTAGTTGTATGTAATCCAGTTACACTAGCAAAAAGGTTATCCAGTGAGCTATGAAGGGACACCACTTAAAACAGGACCAACCAGTGGCTGGCCTGGAATCTAATAGAAACCCCCAGGGCATCCATAAAACTCAACTTGTTGAGTGAGAAAGAAATGGTTTGGGACAGAGAAAATTGTAAAAATGCCATTATTTAGGACGCAGGCTATTTGGGTTGACACAGATGCTTTTAAGAAATACACTATTTAGGCTGCAATCGGTGCAGTGTCAATAGACAGAGGGTCAGTGCTGGAAACACTGTCTTCCCCTGAGGAGGACCTTCAGCTCCGGAGCCCATTTGGGATTCACCCATTGGTTAGTTCTGGTCTGCCTGCAGACCAGTCCAATAACAGCACAACTGGACCCACAGCTAAGATCACCTGTACCCCAAACATGACCTGCTATCATACATTGGCAGCTTTTTGCCTTGGGCAATACTGCCCCATACAAAATGTCTGAGCCTCCTCCTACTTTAGATCTGCTGCCATTGTTAGGTATAATAGTGACCAAAATACTTTAGAGCTACACCTTTTATGTTGCACCCACTTTCACATTGACTTTCCTTGCTCCATGCGGGAACCTCTGGTGTTTTACTCGAGCCCCGTGCTAATCAAACAAACAAACCTAGCAGCGATATTTCAAGAGGCTGGGGACTGAGATTATTACTATATTGCTGCTGGCAAGTTGCTCTGTGCTAAACTTGATGGACAAGTTAAAGAGGAACATCGTCTTCAGGGCTGCCTGAGTTCCTGAATTGGGATGCCCTGCTGTGTGAAACCCCCCATTACCAGCTTCACTCACCTTCTCCTGGAGCCCTCGCCCTCGCCCGACCTGCATCCCCGCTCACCTCTAGCCGTGTGCTTGCCCGCGCTCGGCCTCTCTGAATGGGCGGCACGGACACGCCTGGGGTACAAGGTGGGCGGCGGGCTCACGCTCTGCGCTGTGGGAGGAGAAGGTAGGTGAGTGAAACGGGGTGACCTGGGGGGAGCACACACAGCAGGGCAGCCTAATTTGAGTGTTATTTCTCTTTAAGGTTTATGCAACCGCATTAAAGGGCCAGTCCAGGCAATGGCAATAATAAGGCAACAATGTGCTCACCTGAAGCCTATCCCACGTGCCTCTCCTCCATTTCCTGCAGTGCACTGTACATGGTGTTTGGAAGTCTTCCCCTCATTTTTCCATGACCACGCTACAAATGTGGTTGTAAGACGGTCCCTATTCCCCAGCATGAGCCAAGCAAATGTGACCACTGTGGCTTGCCAGGCTCGTTCATGCTGGGAGTGCTGAGGGACAGGGACAACAGTGTGCCCACACTTGGAGATGGTCATGGTTAAATGACAAGGAAAAAGGGGGCAAACTTTGGAGACTTGCTGCAGCTGCTACAGGATTCTGCAGGAAATGGAGGAGAGGCACATAGGACAGGCTTCAGGTGGTCTCCCTGCTGCCTCATTGTTGCCCTTGTCTGGACAGTCTCATTAAAGCAGCATTTTGCCTGGGCACATGCAGACCCCCATCTCTGTACTGGCTGCTTAGATGACATATAATCCTTTTTTTAATGTGATTTATTTAAGGATTCTATGTACATTGATAAGCAGTAGCTTTACAGTATTTTATTTTATTTAAATATTTTATGAATTGCCTGCTATACACGTTCCTTTTATTTAGACTGAACTAGCTCCGTGCGGGTGTATGGAGGAATATTCTGCCATCAGTTGTGTGCGTGCCTCCGGTGGATTACAGACAATCAGAGGTGCTGAATAATTTATTGGGCTGGAAACAAACGCCAGAAATAGGAGCAGGCTGGACTTGGCTATGACGGGGCTCATGGACACTTCCCAAACCTGCTGCGAGATCTCCAACACCATCCAGTGATGTCAAAGACCCCAAATAAGACAAGACACGAGGACATGTAAGAGCTCGACATATTTGTGCATCCTGTATGTTGGTCCTACACTGTACATTGCTGAATACCATATGTCATAGAGTCTCAGGCCATACTTTTTATTTTATGCTCTCCCACCTCGGTCCTAAGGACCCCTATATGTAGATATGTAGATAACTAAAACCTAGCTTCAAATGGTGAATACTAAAACCGCATATAACCTCCAATAGCTAGTTCATGAAAGGCTATAGAAGCTTTGGTTTAGCTTAGGTTTTTTTTTATTTCTAAGATCATTTAATAACATTTTAAATACTTACATTTATATCAGGCAATATGTTTAAGATGTTATTTTTAATATTTGTCCGTACATGCCTAATAGTCTGGGGTGAATTGACTTTTTATTTTAAATACTTTCAAGTATTTAATTTGTGCTAGGATTAATCTTTCACTTTAAAAGAATATGTTGATATATTACACTTGAGGTCTATATCTAATAAATATTTGTAGGCTGTCAGTTCTCTTAAACCGATGTTTCCGTTCTAGCTAGTTGCTGTTGACCTAATAGTATGTCTTATACAGTACACCATAAAAGGGACCCCCACTCAGCTCTTTCCATTCCCCACTGCCAGTGCCTAAGAATACCCCTAGCTCCAGGTTCTCCTCTTAGGCCCTTATTTAACAAGGAATAGCGTCAGGTAGTGACCGGTGAGCGGCCGGTAATGACGGGCCCCGCCACGAGAACGCCGGCTCCCCACCACAATCACACATTTATCAAGCCAATCCTGCTTAGCAACTGAGATAGCGCCATATAGCCACTCATTCATCATTATTCCAGCCTCAGCCCACAGCGCCAGCGTCCGACCTTGAACAGCGACAGGTATGACCTCTCGCTACCTGGAGCTCTCCAATGCATTTCAATGGAACAAATCTTTAAATATTCATAATTAATTGTTATTAATTTTTTTTTTTTTTTTTTAATGTGAAAAATTCTGTGACCACTTCTGCCCTTTTAAATAATTTTTTTAAGGTAAAAAAAAAAAATTAAAAAAAAAATGTACAGAATTGATATTACAGGTCTGATATTAATGTATTCATATTACAAAATTATTTTAAAAACTTGTTTTTTTTGGTTTCCAAAATTATGGTTGTTTGGGGGTTAAAAAACTACTTTTAACCCATCGCCGCCAGCGCTCTGGGGCTTAAACATGCATTTTACAGCGCGAGAATTTTTTGAGCGTGATTTGTTAATGAATATGGTGGAAGCCGGTCGCTCTGACCAGTTGCTATCATGCGCTCCCATACAGCGCGGAACCTGTCAAATAGCGACTCCTCACCCAATATTCAACATTACGGCAAACCGACTGAGTCGCTACCGAACAACGGCCAAGCACAGCGACTACTAGCGGGCGCTCTGAAAATGGCGCTACAGTCGCTCAACTGTCGCTACCTGCCGCTGTTAATGAATCGGCCTCCCCGATGTTCAACTTTCAAAACCATTAAAGAGAACCTCTAGTCAAACTAACTGGTGGTTCTCTCACCACCACAGCACAGAGGCATCCCAATTTCACTCCTGGGAAGTCCAAGACTGGGCAGCCCTTACTTACATTCTGTGTTGCCCCAACAGCTGCTATTTATGTGATCACTGTCAGCAAATTGCTTTCCCCAGGTGATCAGTGATGTGCAAGCCCGCTGGGCGAACCCAATAGGCTGCTGACAGTCACATGGGGCAGTAAACAGGTAATAGACGGGAAGTGGTGTGTATGGGCTGCCTGAAGCGGTATCTCCCTGTGCTGAAATAGTGAGATGACCTCCAGTCAGTTCAGTCCAGTCATCATTTTACAGTGTACAGATCTTTTTCCTAGAGTACAGAAAGAGAAATAACAATTTTGATAGGAAAAACTTTAATAATCTGAAATATGATATATAGTATTGGGAATATTTCACATAGAAATGCTACTCCACACATGCTTTCTTTGACTTGTCTAGCTAGTTGTGTGTGTGAACGTTGCTCTGACTATGCCTGACTGTGCAAGTTAGTAAATAGGAGTCTTTGCTGGTCGTAGTGTGGCACAGCTATGCTAAATCCATTTAGTTAAAACGAATTTGATTATATGTATTTATTTAACATATTTTATTTTTACATTGGCAATTTTCTGAGCCTTATAAACTAAGGTGAAATGACAATGACAACGTGTTATTAATTCAAGCAATGTTATATAAATCTTAAAAACCGCAAGCAACATTTTTTTTATGTGATCAGGGTTATGTGGTATTTACTTTGAGCTGTCTAATGAACACTGTGTGCAGACCTGAACTTTACTATACCTAAACTAGACCTCAGCACAGGCCAGCACACTACCCAACAACTCTAAATCAGGCCCCAGATGTGTATGTACATTGCCTTCTCACCACAAGAAAGATGTATGTAACATATGTAATGTATGTGTCAAACAATATTTTCATTCTGATTCATTGAATGAGTATGTACCAAGGATTTTTAATAAAATACAGTATAATTATAGTACTGTAGGTTTTAATAACTCTTTTTTTGTTTCCTGTTCTAAATAAAAAGGGCTGAAATACTTCCCTTTAAAAAACACACCTAATACACTTATCTGTGTATTAGTAATGCAACCCTCAGCTCAATCTATAAAAGATCCTTTCCTTAGCACAAGTATAAATCCTAGTCCAAAGAAAACCTGCTCAAATGAACAGCCCTCAAATCCCCCCCAAACCCTTAGGTATGCATCAGGTCAGTTAAACATCCACTTAGAGGGATTGTCCAGGCAAACTAAAAAAAAAACAGTTTTATATTTTACTGGTGTTTTATACCTTACAACTACTGGTGTTTTATATCTTACCGATATTGGAGAACAAGCACCCTGCTCAAGCTGTGGGGGTTGAAGGTGAGTATTATTAATATTGTTTATTTATATAGCGCCATCAACTTCCGTAGCGCTTTACATGGTATGATTACAGACAGGGTAAAACATATAGTATAGAGAACAATACAAAATTAAAACCAAGTGTTGTGAGCACAGGAGACAATAGGGAGGAGAGCCCTGCCCTTGCGGGCTTACAGTCTAAAGGATGGGGGTGGAGACAAAGGGGGTGGGGTCACAAGTGGTAGAGCTTGAGTATGGCTGCATGTGCCATTGAAGGTTATAGGAGTTGCTTAAGCCAGGTCATATGCTTGTCTGAAGAAGTGAGTTTTGAGGGCCCTTTTAAAGGCTTGGAGTGATGGAGAGTGGCGGATCGAGCAGGGAAGGGCATTCCAGAGAAGTGGAGAGGCAGGGGAGAAGTCTTGAAGGCGGGAGTGCAATGAAGTAACCAAGGAAGAGGACAGGAGAATGTCAGAGGCAGAGTGGAGGTTGCGCTTGGGTTGGTAACGCTGGATCAGAGATGAAATGTAGGAAGGGGCCTGGTTAGAGAGAGCTTTGTAGGTTAGCGTTAGAAGTTTGAACTGAACTCTATGGGAGACAGGTAACCAGTGGAGGGATTGACAGAGGGGGGCAGCACTGGAGAAGCGAGAGGAGAGATGGATGAGGCGAGCAGCAGAGTTTAGAATAGATTGGAGGGGTTTACAGAAATTGTGGTGTTAGAGAGGGGAGGGGAGTGAGATGGTGGGAAAATGACCAGTTCAGTTTTGTCCATGTTTAGTTTAAGGGAGCGAGATGTCATGAAGGAAGAGATGGCTGTTAGACAGTCAGGAAGGCGAGAGAGGAGCAAAAAGAGATTCGTGCCAGAGAGGTAGATCTGAGTGTCGTCTGCATAAAAGTGATATTGGAAGCCTAGCGAGGTTATTAGTTGTCTGAGACCAGAAGTGTATATTGAAAAAAGTAGGGGTCCTAGGACTGAGCCTTGTGGAACCCCAACAGACAGAGGCCGGGGAGAGGAAATGGTGTTTGAGTAAGATACACTAAATGTGCGGTGAGAGAGATAGGAGGAGAGCCAAGAGAATGCGAGACCTTGGATTCCAAGAGAAGAAAGAATATTGAGAAGCAGAGCATGGCCTTTGGATTTGGCTGTCAGTAGATCATTGGTGACTTTGGTGAGTGCAGTTTCGATAGAGTGACATGAGCGGAAACCAGATTGGAGGGGATCTAGGAGGGAGTTTGTAGACAGATATTTGGTAAGTTCTGTGTGGACATGCTGTTCAAGAAGCTTGGATGAGAAAGGGAGCAGAGAGATTGGGCGGTAATTGGGGAGGGCAGAGGGGTCCAGAGAGGGGTTTTTGATGAGTGGAGTTATAACAGCATGCTTATAGGAAGAAGGAAAGGTACCAGTGGAGAGGGAGAGGTTGAATAAAGATGTTAGGGCTGGAATGACAGATGGAGACAGTTGAGGGATAAGGTGGGATGGAATGGGATCAAGGGAGCAGGTGGTCAGGTGAGCCTTTGAGACCAGAGACCTTGTGTAGTTAACCGTGTGAAATGAGTTAATGAGTGAGGAAGGGGAAGGGGATTTTGGTAGGAGAGAGGTGTTCTGAGGGGTGAAGCCACTTCGAATCATGTCAATTTTATCTTTGAAGTATGTGGCAAATTGCTCAGCTATTAGCTGTGAGGATGGTGGAGGTGGTGGTGGGCGGAGAAGGGAGTTGAAAGTGTTAAATAGCTGTTTTGGATTCCGGGCCTGTGCTGATATGAGTGATGTGAAATATTCCTGTTTAGCAGATGAAAGGGCAGTCCTGAGTTCCTGAAGGGCTTTCTTGTATAACAGGAATCCTCCTTGGTTTTGGATTTCCTCCAATGCCGTTCAGCAACTTGAGAATGCCGTTTCAATGTTGCAATGTTAGTATTAAAGTGGACCAACACCCAGGATTTTGACTATCCTGGGTGTTGGTCCACTTAGGTGGGGCACCCCGATCGGGGGTGCCCCGCTGTCTGAAACCCCCCCGATCGCCGCAAAAACTCACCTCTCCCCGCTCCCACGTGACCTCGTCCGGCCAATGACAGCGCTCAGAGCAGCTCTGGTATGCGCGTCCAAAGCCGCTTGGACGCGCATACCAGAGCGCTGTCATTGGCTGCGTCTCTCGCTTCCCTCTAACAGGGAGCGCGCCTGCGCCGGCCATTCACAAAACGGCCGGCGCGGGAGCGCGCCCTGCTAGAGGGAAGCGAGAGACGCGGCCGCGTCTCGCGCATGCGCCGTTGGATCGCAGGTAAGGTGAGGATTGTGGGCCTCCTGGGGGGTTCCTCCCCGCGGGGCATCCGAAATCGGGTTCCGCGGGGAGGGATCTGATCGGTCCGGGAATCTTATAGATTTCCGGGCCGATCCCCCCTGGGTGTTGGTCCACTTTAAGCCAAGGTTGTCTTTTTTGGCCTGAGGGCAGCTATAGTTAAGGGGAGCAACAGAGTCAAGGGCAGCAGTTAGTATATTATGGCAGTATGAAGCGGCAGTGTCTACATTGGTGAATGAGGGCAGGGTATGAAGGGGATGTAAAGCATCGGAGAGAGATTGAAGGTCTAGGTTTCTGAGGTTACTGCGAAGAATAGCAGGTTTGTGTGCAGGGGGGGGGTAGTGGTAAGGGAAGAGAGTGTTAGTAGGTTGTGATCAGAGAGGGGGAGTGGGGATGAGGCAAGACTGGATACAGAGCAGAAGTGAGTAAAGAGTAGGTTGAGCGTATGTCCATCTTTGTGGGTGGGGCTGGTAGACCATTGTTTGAGGCCAAAGGAGGTAGTTAGGGATAACATTTTGGTGGTTGCAGGGTTGTTGGTGTCAACGGGTATGTTGAAGTCCCCCATGATTATAGCCGGATGTCAGAGGACAGGAAGTGGAGAAGCCAAGTTGAGAAGTGGTCCAGAAAGAGAGTGGCAGGTCCAGGAGGGTGATAGATAATGGCAATATTTAGGTGACAGGGAGAGTAGAGACAGACACAGTGAACTTTTAAAAGAAGGGAAGGAAAGGGAGGGTAGAGCAGGGGTTGGGTTAAATGAGCAGTATTCAGACAGAAGGATGCCAACACCTCCACCCTGTTTGTTGGTTGATCTTGGGGTGTGGCTGAACTGTAAGCCCCCATATGAGAGGGCAGTGGGTGAGGCTGTATCAGAGGGAGTGAGCCAGGTTTCAGTAAAGGCCATGAAAATGAAGAGGTTGGTAGTGAAGAGGTCATGGATGTATGCAAGTTTGTTGCACACTGAACGTGCATTCCACAGTGCGCAGGTGACATTGGGGGGAGTGCGTGGGGAGGGGGTGATTGTTAAGAGGTTGGCTAAGTTTCGTGTGTGTGCTGGTTTGATACTACGGTGAAGGTTAGTCTGTGATGAGTTGTGGGGTGTAGAGGAGCGGGGAGGTGAAGGAAATGGACCTGGGTTTTGAGCAATGTCACCAGCAGCAAGTAAGAGCAGAGAAAGGGAGAGGAGGTGACTGTGGGATTTGAAAGTGGCAGAGCGTGTTTTGCGGGTGTATGGAGAAAGGGAGAGAGATTTAGCCAGTGAGATAAATTAATGCGAGCACAGGTAAAGGGATGAGAGCAGTGATGGAGAGATATAGAGAGACTTACCAGGTGCAGGGGGATGCTGGGAGTTCAGGAATTTTAGAGTGAGAGGAAGCAATACTGTGAAATACCAGAGGAGCATTGTTGGGGATGAAAGTTCTTCAGACGAGCAGAGTCTGGTGCCTGTTCCCTTCTGGTCACTTTGGGGTAATTCGGGCCAAATTCTTTGATGGACTTCAGAAATCCAGGACTGCAGCCATTCCCCTCAGATATATTACCACTTGTGAGAGGCCTTGATTAGCTCAGTCAAACAGCTGGGGGGTGGGTGGTACTAGGGCAATAAAGTTGCTTAGCTGGGGTTACCAGGAGGGGAAGCTAGGGGGTCGCAAAACAAACATTATTTATATGAGCAGGGTCATTGCATAGACGAAAAACAGTGATGGGTGACAGCCTTGTTGCAATACATGTGGGACAATACATAAGCATACAGAGATGTGTCATAATACATGAAAAGGTCCAAAACACAGGCTATGAGGTGTATGACCACTAGGAGAAGTAACAGGTCATTAGCAACTGATAAGTCCTTGTTCCCAGGGGACATACCTAAATGCAGACCCAAACTGGCTGGCAATGAAGGGGTTAATAGGCAGGAGGTGATAAGTCCTTGTTCCCAGGGGACATACCTAAATGCAGACCCAAACTGGCTGGCAATGAAGGGGTTAATAGGCAGGAGGTGATAAGTCCTTGTTCCCAGGGGACATACCTAAATGCAGACCCAAACTGGCTGGCAATGAAGGGGTTAATAGGCAGGAGGTGATAAGTCCTTGTTCCCAGGGGACATACCTGTTGAGGAAAGAAAGGGAGCGTCAGTAGCAGCGTGGAGAAGATGAACAGAGCAGTTCAGGATTCAATTATGTTAATTCGGGCCTAATTCTTTGATGGACTTAAAAAATCCTGGACTTCAGAAATCCAGGACTGCAGCCCAGGCTGAGTGCAGCCATTCCCCTCAGATAAGTATACTTTTTTTAGTTACCCAAGGTAAGTTACCCATCAGGCTAATTGGATACCCACTTACTCAAGACATTATACCCTAATAAACACCCCCTAAATATGTAAGATCCTATCATGAATAGCCCCTCAATCTAGTCAAGATCTCTGAGCCAAATAAATTCTTCCTTAGCCCAGAAAAAAAACACCCTGAGCTGACTAAATACCCCCTCAATTCATACACCCCCATTCAAGTACTGACCGGGCTACAGGCCAAACCCCCAGCCGAGTAAACACTGAATCTGTGTTACCCATATACAATATGATGATATTATTATTAATATTTTAATTATTGTGATAAGTATTACTTATACCATTATCAACCACCTGCTATCAAGCAATAGATCTAGTTTTCTATGTGCTTTGTGGCTGTGAAACTGGAGCCTGGATGGGTGAATCCATTATTAAGCATCTGGCTGAGGTTTCCAAGACAAAGACGATTGTATATATAATGTCACCAGCTAAGTATACATGCATGTAAATATCATAATCACAGCCTAGGTCTTCATTAATTTTTGTTAACTTTTTCCTTTCTGCTTTACAGAGACGAGCAATGGAAAATGACACCTCCAATTCCTCCACAGTGCAGGTAACACAGATCTTTTATTATTGCATCACTAAATCCAAGCTGACATAAAGGTCAGGGAAGAGAAGGTACAGGTATGGTACAGGTAGCAGCTAGAAAGTTAGAGTTGTGAGATATAGAGTAGGTATAGAGATTGATAGGGTAGAGATTAGAGAAGTGATGTTTCCTATCCCACGAGAAACCTATGTTGCAGTGCCACTTGGAGGAGCAATGACTTGAGAAGGAGGGTGAGTAAAATTAGGGTGAACTAAGGGGGGAGAGCTGGAGGCAACACTAGGACCCTATTTGGTGTATATACTGCCCTAGGAACTTTAAATGATTGTGCCTTTTGCAGTATGCAAGTATAATGAAAAAAAAAATCACACACTCTGCTGCCATATCAGCATGCCCTCATGTACATGCATCGATCCCTCAAAAATAAACTGCCCCCGGGGGGCGTGGCCGAACGCTGGAGAAGATGGCTGCTTCTCCTTAGTGCTCGCCACCTTGAGGCACCAAAATCACCCCAAAGCAGCTTTTTCACAGCCACAGCGAGCACCCACCTGCCAGCATTCGCCCCACATCACTTACCCGAGTCCTCGGATGGGCAGAAGCGGGGCCAAGACGAGGGAGAGGAAGACGGGCGGCGAGAGGAGAGGTGCCGCATGCTCCCGCCAGCCAGACATCATGGCGGAGCTCAGGCGGCAGTCCCAGGCCGCCCACCACACGATCGCTGACCGGGACACCCGGCACGGAGGTCAGCTTCACCCGCCGGACCATGCCTCACCAGACCCGAGGAGCACAGTGCGGGAGCCGGAGACGGAGGTAGGAGCTGGGGGCAGCCCCGACCACGTGGGCGGGAGGCGGAGGTCCCCGCGGCCGCAACGATTACCCCGGCCGCACGAGGAAGGAGGGAGCATGGCTCCGTTGCCGGGTCCATCAGGCCCCCTCCCAGACTCGGGAGCCGACGGGGGCTGGAGGGGGGACACGGGAACGGATTTCCCGCCCTTGCAGGCGCCCCTGCGCCCTCAGTCTGCGCCCCTGCCTGCCTCATCACAACCCCCCACCCCTCATCAATGGCCACAGCACAGCCCGCAGCACCTGTCGCCTGCTGCTGATCCCAGACCCCCGCAACCTGGCACGCTGCCGAGGGGGAGCAATGGAGGTGCTGGACCCCCACATCTGAGTCCGGCTGGCCCCAATGGAGGCATGGACGAAGGATTGCCCTTGTCCCTTGCTAGCAGCAGAGACTTCCCTCTCATATTTGAAACGACCCCCAGGCCGGGCAGCAGCGTTTCCTCCCAACCTTTGATTGAAGATGTTCAGGAAGATGACCCGCGGAGTGCCCAGGGGTCTCCCTGCCCAGCTGACTCTATTATACGCGACGAACAGTTGTTGGCCAAATTTAAGCTGTTATTACAACAAGAGTTGGCCGCAGCAGTGTCCCAGCTTTCCACCAGCTTCGCCAACGACATTAGAGATCTGGGTGACCGGACCAACACACTGGAGGAAAGAATGGATGAAATAGTGACGGCCCTGGACTCTGGTGAGTCTTGCACCGCAGCAGTGCGAGAGGATGTGACCCTACTTCAACAAAAGCTGGAAGACCTTGAAAACAGATCCAGGAGAGAAAATGTCCGGATTCGGGGTCTCCCGGAGTCCATGGAGGATGTTCCCGCCACAGTCACAGCGCTGCTTCGTGAACTTCTCCCCTCTATGCCGGCGGAGCGCCTGGAATTGGACAGAGCCCATAGGGCCTTAGGCCCCCAAAGATCGGACGGTCGCCCTAGGGACATTGTCATCAGGCCTACATTCTACCGTACAAAAGAGGCCATCCTAGAAGCTTCCAGGGCGGCAACCCACCTTTCTTTCCAGAATCACGCTTACCAGATTTATCCAGATGTTGCCCCCCAGACGCTCCAGCGGAGACGGGAGATGAAACCGGGCCTGGAGATCTTGAAATCACATGGTATCAGGTATCGATGGGGGTTCCCCTTTAGACTGATGTTCTCCCACGCGGGCCGGCAATGCGCTGCGGGCTCCCTTGGTGAGCTTCAAAACCTCATACGGGAGCTGGGCATACCCTTAAAGGACCCGCTAGTGGCTGCACCCGACCGGGCGGCCCAGCGGGAGGCCCGACGCCAGCCGTTGCGGCCCATCTGGGAGAAGGTTCGCTCGCGGAGGAGACGGGATCGGGGAGTTGGCCGCCGGCCGGTCTCTGACTCTGATCCGGGCTGAGGCCTTTCGGGGCCGGATCGGGTCGGAGTTGGTGAACCATGCCCGGGCGCCTGATTTTGGGTGAGCCCTATTGGCTGAACGCAGGCTTCATATTCCCATTTCCCTGGATCTCGCCTTCTACTCCCCCTCCTGAGTTCCTTAAGTTTATATGGGTTTGATAAGTTAGCTTTTATAATGTTATATGCCTAATGACAACGAGTTTAAAGTTGTATTTCTCTCTAGACTGTTCTGTTATGGTGGCGTAAACTGGAGGCCCCCCGCCCGCTTGCTGGGGTTGGGCGTCCGCCGTGGGCCCTCGGGGTACGGGGCCTTTAAGACCCTGTGCCCGGGACGGTCTGCGGTGGCGCGCGATGATCCACCGAGCGGCGTGGTTGCTCCCCTCATAACTTGGGATAGATAGGCGTGCGGAAGGGGAGACGGATCTCTCCCCTCTCTCTCGCGGGGTCCAAGTATTAATGTGTACTGTTCCTTATCCGGTTGCCGTTTCTCTTTTGCACTGGGGTGGTGGCCAGTGCCTCCGAGTATCACCCCCCACTCTGTACGAGTCGTCCCGGACTGGGATGCTTTTGCCCCCGGTGCCTGGACGGCTTCCTGCCCCGGCAGGAATCTTCTGGGTCTTACTTGACCCAGAGGGTCTTATTGGGCTTAGGTCCTTACTGTTCTTTGCTTTGTATATATTTAAACTGTTCATTGTTTTTGAATTGTTTACTATGTTAAGTTTTTTCTTGTCGTTCCTTCTTGCTACCTGTCCCCTTCCCACCCCTCCCCCGCCCAAGCCCCCGCTCCCCCCGCGCCTGGTCTGCTCTTTTTCCCACTAGACAACCGATTCTACCTAGATGGCGGGGCTTAACATTAAATTAATTTCCCACAACGTCCAGGGCTTTAACAGCCCCGTTAAGAGGAATAAAGCTTTCCACTATTACAAGTCCTGCAAGGCTGATATACTCTTCCTGCAAGAGACAAGGTTCTCGACCCACTCCAGGCCAAGGTTTCTAAGCCACCAATACCCGGTGTCCCATATGTCATGCGCTAGAGAAAAGAAAAGAGGGGTGTTGATAGCCTTTAGCAAAAACCTCCCCTTTATCTGCTGTAAAGAAATCATTGATCCGACGGGCAGATATGTGGTTCTTCAAGGGTCCCTATACGATATCGATATCACTCTGGTCACATATTATACACCCAACTCCTTTCAGACACGCTTCTTTAAGCACCTACTGTCGGTAGTCCAGAACAACACTAAGGGCATCCTAATAATGGGTGGAGACTCAAATATGGTTGTGAAGCCTAAGATGGACAGACAGAGAACAGGGCAACCCGCTACTGTGTCACGGGGGGCAGATCCCCACACTACTGGCTTTGGTGATCTTCTGGACACACACGGCCTTTGCGATGTCTGGAGGGAAAAAACCCCCACTACCAGAGACTTTACGTTTTACTCTAACCCTCATGGATCCTTCTGTCGGATAGACCACATCTTTGTCCCCCAGGCTATACTCCCGGCAATCATTAACTCTAAAATCTATGACTCGACCTGGTCAGACCATAATCCTGTAATGGCGGCGGTTGACCTACTGGTCCCAGCCAAACGATCTTACAACTGGAGATTAAACGACTCCCTCCTATGCTCTCAGGATACATGCCTGAAGATCCAGGACGCCCTTAAGGATTATTTTGCCCTGAACGTCGACTCAGTCCGCTCCCCGATCACCCTCTGGGAGGCTCAGAAAGCTGTTATGCGGGGTAATATTATAAATATTGCTTCCCTTAGGAAAAGAGAGAGGCAGAAGCGACTCAAGGAACTGACGGCGAAGTACGAGCAAGCAGAGGCACAGTGGAAGAGAGCCCCGAACTCTAAACATAAAAAGATCGTTGATAGGCTTAGGACGGAGCTCAACGCGCTCTTAGATGATCAGGCTGAAAAACGGCTCCGCTGGGCCAAACAAAAATTCTATGCTAGGGGCAACAAACCGGATACTATGATGGCCCGGAAACTGAAAAACACTGCCTTAGATAAACAACGGCCAGTGAAACTTAGGCTTGGTTCAGGTTCCATAACGGCCAATCCGGATAAAATTGTAGCCGCATTTCGGGGGTTTCTATCTACATTGTACTCGGCTCCCCCAAAAGCCAATAACGCCGACCTTGAGAGATTCTTCGAGCGTGTTGAGCTACCACCTGTGACCCAAGACCATATTGACTTGATGGATTCCCCAGTCACGCCTCAGGAAATAATAGCGGCCATTAAATCTACCAAATCCTCTAAGACCCCGGGACCTGATGGTTTCAGTAATCTTTATTATAAAAAGTTTGCCCCCCTCCTGGCACCCCACCTGGCCAATCTCTTCAATGCCCTGTGTGCGGATGCTGCCTTAGGCCCGTGCTCCCTGTTGGCAGACATCTGCATGATACCAAAGCCTGACAAGGATAGCCTGCAAATACCTAACTACAGACCCATATCTTTAATCAATGCGGATGTGAAGTTGCTGGCCAAAGTGTTGGCAGCCAGATTGAATACGTTTCTGGAGGAGCTTGTGCACAGAGATCAGGTGGGTTTTGTACCTTCCCGCCAGGCAGGGGACAATGTCAGGAGGGTTGCTCACTTAGTCCACCACACCCGGGCAAGAAACATCCCAGCTTTTCTGTTGTCCCTTGATATACAAAAGGCTTTTGACACCATTTCCTGGGACTACTTGTTCTGGGTGTTGAAGAAATGGGGATTTGGGCAACGATTTATTGAATGGATTAAGGCCCTCTATAACAATCCAACAGCACGGGTACGGTACTCGGGTTTCACCTCCGAGACCTTTCGGATTTCTGGGGGCACGAGGCAGGGATGCCCCCTCTCCCCGATCCTTTTCATCTTAGCCCTGGAGCCCCTGGGTGCAGCAATAAGGCAAAATCCAAATATTAGGGGATTGGAAGTGGCGGGGGTCCACCATAAGGCTCTCTTTTTGCGGACGACGTTGTGGTGGCGATCTCGCAACCTCTTACTTCTCTCCCAAACCTGTACGCCACCCTGGATCAATTTGCCCGCATTTCCGGTCTAACTATAAATAGCGACAAATCCCAGGCCCTTAATATATCTTTGACCCCAGAGACGGTGATGCAAATTAAGAATAACTTTTCCTTCAAGTGGACGACAGAGCCACTTCAATACTTGGGAGTACACATTACGGCGACATATGAGGGTCTTTACGGGGCTAACTTTCCACCCTTGTTCAAATCTTTAACACAGCTACTCGAGACTTGGAGGTCGCACTCGCTCTCCTGGCTGGGACGAATAAACGCGGTTAAAATGTCCATCCTCCCTAAACTCCTATACCTATTTAGAACGCTGCCAGTACCAATCCCAATGTACAGATTGCGTGCGATGCAGAGGAGAATATTGATTTTTATCTGGTCCGGCGCTCGTCCGCGAGTACCCAAGAGCACCATGTTTTGCCATAAATCGCTGGGTGGGCTTGGTGTCCCCAACATTAGTTTGTACTATAAGGCCACCCAGATAGCCCAGCTGGCCCCCATGCATTCTCTCTCGAAGCCTCCCCTCTGGACGTTTCTGGAACTCCCAGACTGCTCACCAACCCCGATAGATGGCCTATTGTGGATGGACCCGGCGTCCAGACCCGAGACACTTAGCCCCCTAATGAAACATTCACTTTCAGTATGGGACTCCGTGAAGTACTCTGCCTCCCTGATGTCCCCCCATACCCCTCTAGCTCATCTCTGGGGTAACCCGTCCTTTACCCCAGGAATGGATAATAGCTCAAATTATCATTGGTGGAGGGAACATGGGAGGACTAGGATAATTCATCTTTTGACAGAGGAGGGGTTCCTATCGTATGACTCCTTGAGAAGAAAATTTGACGTTCCCCAGAGGGCCTTTTTCCAATATCTACAGTTGAGGCATTGGTTAGCACCTCTAACTAGATTGGGGCAACCCTTTCGAAGGTGTACCCCCTTTGAGGAGATCTGTAGCGAAGACCCGTTCCGTAGGGGATTGATATCCATGTTGTACGCCAAGTTGAATAGCATGGGGGCGGGAGTTCATACCTATGTGGAGAAATGGGAGAGCGACCTGGGCCCATGTAAATCAGACAGGGGGTGGGAAGAGATCTGGAGTGCGACCTCCTCATGCTCCACGAACATTCTGACAACCGAGACGGCTTATAAAGTCCTGTTTCGTTGGTACTTGGTGCCTAGTCGCCTCGGTAAGATGTTCCCCGGGCAGGCCAATACGTGCTTTAGAGGTTGTGATGCCGAAGGTACCTTTATGCATATTTGGTGGACCTGCCCCATGCTAACCCGTTTCTGGTCCCATATACACAAGATAGCCGGCAGAATGTTTCAAAAGACCGTCAAAAAGGATCCCTGGGTGGCCCTCCTTCATTGTAGACCTCCAGATCTTACTAGGAAACAGTGCAAGCTGTTCACTTACTTGCTTCTGGCGGCGAAGCAGACCATCGCCAGAGCCTGGAAAAAACAGATTGTCCCGGTATCGGAGGTGTCATCCAGAATGAATGGATTCCTGATTAACGAGAGGCTTTCGAGCATTCTGGCCGACACCCAGGATAAGTTTCTCTCCATCTGGGAACCATGGATACAGTACACCTGGCCCAGTGCTCCATTGGGTTTGCTCCATTAGGTGTTCGGTGCAGACCGGGCCGCGGGGATTCCCCCCCCCCCTCCCCACCCTACCCCCTCCTTGTCCCTTACCCCCTTCTCTCACTCTGTTCAACCCCCATTCCCCCCCTCTTTTCCCCTCTTTATCCTTTATGGTTTGTATAGGACGGTAAATAACTGGCGCAAGAGACAGCGCGACTGTGAACTGATAAAAATTGACAAATCTCGATGCACATATTGCTTATTCCAGCGTTTATCATACTATAACCATGTTATCAATCGTTTTATTGTTGAACTGAAAGGTTGCACATCGATACTGGCTTAGATCACGAAAACTTGCTGTACTCTCTGTGTTGTTTGCCTCCCCTGCGTGGGAAGGATTTCTGTGTTGGCTGACTATACAATTCCTTTGTATTGCCTTTTTGAAACGAATAAAAATATTGAAAGAAAAAAAAAAAAAAATAAACTGCCCCCATCTGCCCAGATCACCCAACATGAATATGCAGAATACATATCAAAATTATTATAATTTTGTGCTAGGTTTGCCTAATGGGAAATACTACCCCGGGTAACATGGGGGGTATCACAGGGGGGCAAGAAGCTGGAAAATACATTATAGCATGCTAACACCTTTCATAGTTCATTGGGGAACTTTTCATATGTTAAATATGAAGAATACACTCTGCAGCACCAACCAAATCTCACCTATTAGAACATTCTTTGCATTTAATGCCTGGGAAATTCACCTTGCCCAAAGACCAGGCTTTCCTGGGGAATCCGTTTCAGCGCGTTGGCAGCCTTAGCCCACTTGTCCTCCTCTGCAGGCACCCACAGGAATACCTGTCCAGTTTATGCCCTTCATGAGCACCCGTGGAATGCTGCATAGCTGGCAGTAAGAAAATATTGAGCCCAGCTGTAGTTAGAATAGGGCCGATAAGCCTAGGTAAAATTTCAGGTAGTGGCCAATGGGTCACTATTATGTTAGTGTGGCCAGTGGCTTTCCTTTACCCTATACAGCTCTGCCCCAGTCCATGCTTCCTCTTATAGTGATTAGTCAGGTTGAGTTACAGTAGTTGCCTTTCTTGTCTGTTCACCCGTTTCCAGGCTAAGCCATTACCTGAACTCTGAACTTTTCCCTGGACTCCCTCCCTTGCTTACTTCCTTAGCTCTGCTCATAGCAGTGATCAGTTGTTGCAGACCTCGGCTATCCTTAATCATCCCTGTGCATCCATTCATCCTGTCTTGCCCTGGTTGTATGTCAAATATTGCAGGGCAATCTGTCCCTGGTAGATGAGCCTTGTCTTTGTCAGGGACCGCTGGACACCCTTCTCTCGTGAGCCAACAATCCCCAATCTCCACCGCCTCTTGTGCCTATAGACAAGCCCCCGCTTGCTGGAGACACAGGTTATGCCTCTCCAGACTGGGTTGCCCCCAGGACTTACTGGCCCAAAGATTTCTGGCTTACGATGAAGACGGATGAACTGCGGGGTATCCCAAAACAGGAGTTCCTGCACAAGAGTCCATAAACATCAAAACCAAGGGGCAAGGCAGAGAGTAGCCGGGACTGGCAAGGGTCAAGGCCGGGTGATCACAGAAGCGCGGTATCCAAGGAGTTAAGCAGAAACGAAGTCAGACAGGCAGAAGGTCGGTTCAGGCAGCGAGCAGGAGTAGTCAAGGACGAAGCCGGATCAAAAACACTAAGACGAGATTCAGAAGCACACCCAAGCTAGTAAATGGCTATAACGGGCACTGGTGGTCCGGGCAGGAAAATATTTAAATGGTGGCTGGACAATGGGAAGAGGAATGTGCTGATTGGTGCAACACACGATCTTGCCCCTGATAGGAGAACACCCATGGACTGGACCGCCCTGGCCAGTCAGGCTGTCCAGTCCCTGACCTCCCCAGAGCAGAGGATCCCTGGACCAGGATTGGTCCCTTTAAATCTGCCCCCGGCGCCGCCGAGGGACATAAAAGGAACGTGCATGACCGTCGGGCGCCCCTTCCAAGGAGGAGGAAGAGGCTGCCGGCGTGCCCGACGCTGGAGGAGAGGCTGCCCGATGCGGCCGCCGGAGGGGCCACGCCGCCAGTGAGCGCGCGGAGGCGCCGCGGGACAGACTCCCAGGTAAGTTCCTTACAGTCTTCTGATGAATGAGGGTGTGTCGAAAAGTGTTGCACAACAGTATTTCTAAAATGCTGACCTGTATCCAGTCTGCAATTGGCCTTCTTTAACTCTGATCCACATAGCATATGTCTGGCTTACGCCATGGTCATTGATGCAGAATCTATAATTTATTAAAGTGCTGCACATTGGCGATTATCTTCAGATGTTATAAGTTGTCTTTAGGGCAGTTTCTATGGGAGGGGGGCAAGGAGATTGCCCGAGGTGCCAAGGCCATTGGGGGCACCATTATCCCAGCCATCCTGGTGCCCGAGGTGCCAAGGCCATTGGGGGCACCATTATCCCAGCCATCCTGGTGCCCGAGGTGCCAAGGCCATTGGGGGCACCATTATCCCAGCCATCCTGTTTTCTGCAGATAGGTTAGGGCCCCTATTAGTGGTGCCACCCATACACCAGGCCCCTTATCCCCCATATTGGGCTCTGTCATGCAGAGGGGGCACATACCAGTATAGGGCAGCAGGATGGGTGAGGAGGGGGCAGAATTTCTTCCTTCCCGCACTAGTTGCTATTTTTGCCTAGAAACTGCCCTGGTTGTCTTCCGCTCATATTTCATCGCCTCACTTTCATTTCAGGATGTCACAGGAGCTGTGGATGTGGGCAAAATGTCAAGTCTTGTCCTCACTGCGGATGCCCTTTGGCATTAGAGCAACTCTTCCAGTGCTTAAGAAAGGTAGGGGTAAAGTAGAAAATGTACAGCAGAAAAAAACACCATAGACTCTTCTGTTCTTCCATCAGGTTAAATGCTTCGGAGAGCTATCACTGGAACAAGGACCAGAACGCCAGAAGACATCTCAAATTGTACTGGGATCACTGGTGATCCAATTTTGTATTGAAAAGAACCTTTAGAACCATTAGATAAAGATGTAGTATGTAAAGGATGTAGAATCCCAGGTTTTGTAACAGAATCAGAAGACATATAAAATAGTTCAACAGCCCTGTAAACAATCTGGAATATGACGCAGCAGAGGCTGGTGAATCTAGTCTCAAGATGAGTTTCTGGTGGACATACAACTCACTGCTCCTGGGGTTCTAAAACAAGTTCTGCATCCAACACTACGCTCACCAAGGATCTTATTCACCTAACCACCCATTCATCCATTCTCAAGTTGTTACAATATTTGTTAATAAAGGGAATAGTTAGCTGACTTCAGACTTTTTGTTTTTTTTACAGCAGCAGGGAAAGATGGGGC
The DNA here is from genome assembly GCA_027917425.1 of Gastrophryne carolinensis. NCBI lineage: Eukaryota > Metazoa > Chordata > Amphibia > Anura > Microhylidae > Gastrophryne > Gastrophryne carolinensis. The sequence goes on along the minus strand of CM051235.1, from coordinate 163,053,375 downwards.
ATATGAATCCATCACACACTCTGACAAAGTCATCCCCTCATATAAACCTGACAACCCTTTTAAGTCATCCCGTACCCACCAGGAGCTGCACCGGGAACTACTTGTAACCTACAAGAAGTAAGTGTAAATTAGAGGTGCCTGAGGTCCTAAGACATTAATATTGACTAGAAATAGCAAACGTCCTTTTTTAATGCTTTTGTGATAATTGGCTTGTTTGATCAAGGACATTCGAACCCAGATCAGTTTTACTACACAATGGGGTCAATTCAGAGCCTGGTGAGAAAACGTATTGCTTTTTAGGAGCGAAAACTGCCATTGACTTTCATTGTCTACCTTGGGGCTGATTTAGAGCCAGGTGAAAATTCACACCCTGTAGACAATAAAAGTGAATGGCACTTTTCTCTCCTAAAAAAGAAGCGAGTTTCCTCACCAGGCTCTGGTGAGAACCCAATTTTGTTTGTTTGATCAGCACCAACTAATAACTGCTATTTGATCAAAATATAACAATGTGAACAAAACAGGTCTGGGTCACTGTCGCCATTGCTGACAGCATGAAACAATATAGACTGAGAAAAAAGAAACAAAAAAATAACAAAAATGTCAAGAACACACTGTGCAGTCAGAAATAAAAAGGATGATTGGCTAAGAATTATAGTATATTGATAGAACTAGGTATGTTGGGAAGTGACAAGCGGCTCGTGCTTCATTCAGCTTTACAGAGTCACTCTGATGTCGGATCACCGGACAGGTGAGTTTTTACTGCCATCGTGGGCATTTAACACAGCTGGGCATCCCAAATCTGGATGCCTTGCTGGAAAGGAACAATCACCAGGATACTGAAAATCCTGGTGGTGATTGTTGCGCTTTAAGTGTTGCAGTGCTGGTGTCAGGGATCGCCGGACACCCTTCTTTCATAAGCCAAGCAATCCCCAATCTCCACCGCCTCTTGTGCCTATAGACAAGCCCCCGCTTGCTGGAGACACGGGTTATGCCTCTCCAGACTCGGTTGCCCCCAGGACTTACTGGCACAAAGATTGCTGGCTTATGGTGAAGATAGGCGAATGGCGGGGTATCCCAAAACGGAAGTTCAAGAGTCCGAAACGTTGAGTCCAGCAAGTTAGGCAAGAATGGTCGAGACGAGCAGGGGTCAAAGCCGGGTGGTCACAGGGCACGGTATCCAAGGGGTTAGACGGAGAGTGGTCAAGACAGGCAGGGGTCAAAAGCCGGGTGGTCACCAAAGCGCAGTATCAAAGGGGTAAGGCAGAGATGAGGTCAGACAGGCAGATGGTCGGTGCGGGCAGCGGGCAGGAATGGTCAAAGACGGAGCCGGATCAAAACACACTAAACGCAAATCCAACAGCACACCCAAGCTAATAATGGCTATAACGGGCACTGGTGAATTGGGCAGGAACATATTTAAAGGAGAGCTGACCAATGGGAAGGGGAATGTGGTGATTGGTGCAACAGTGTGGGTGATTGGTGTAACTAGGAACTGGCTCCCTATAGGATCAGCCCCAGGGACTGGACCACCCTGGCCAGTCAGGCTGACCAGTCCCTGGGTTAATCCTCAACCATCCTCAGGACCTAACTGATCCATTTAAACTTGCCCCCGGCGAATGCGCTGGGAGCAGCGCCGCTTGGGGGCATATAGAGAACGTGCTCGCGCGAGCACATGACTGGCCGGGTGCGCTCCCCGAGAGGAGAGGGGACGCCGCGCCGGCTGAAGAGGCGGGGGAGCCGCCCGCCGAAGTAAAGGGAGCCCCCGTGACGTCGCCGACCCCAGCCACCACCGCCGAGGCTTCAGAGCAGACGGTGGAGGCGGCCGCCCAGCGCAGCCGCCGGAAGTCCGGAGCCGGGCGCCATTGTGGAGAGACGACGCGGGACAGGACCCCGGAAGAAGGTAAGGACCTTACAGCTGGTCTGAATAAAGTCTTAGTGTTACTCAGGTGGTTATGGGCAAAGGAAGGGCCATGCCACTTACTCAATCGGTCCCATGTTACCTGTCAAGGTGATCAGAAGATAATTTTCCAACCCTCTATCTGACAATGTGGAGCTCTCATATGGCAGAAGTTATTAATAATTCTTATCTGCCTGTTTGAGGGAATCTCTGGGCTTGTTTGTGATTAACTGGGGCATACATCCTGTTCTGCAACTTTGCATTACTCTTGGGTCTGAAAATGGTGGGCAGAAGCCCAACATAATGATATCCTAACATGTTTTACAAACAGAACTAAACATTCAAAGCTCACCTTCAGATTTAATAACTAAACATTTAAAAACTATTATCATATTTCTTACAGTACAATACTTTAATTTGAGGAGTTTCTGTGTGTGTTCAACCCAGCACGTCACATGTGTTTAAAAGCTCCATATAACTTGCTCATGTATTTAATTGCTATATGTGGTCTTGTTCCTGCAGAGGTCTTGTTTTGCACAGTAAGCCAGAACTTCTGCGTGTTTTGGAGAAGAGGAGAAATCAAAAACAGGAAATTAAAGACTCAAAAGTGCCACAGTGCCCCCTACAGCAAGAATTACAAAAGTGGCAACTGCGAAAGGAGGAGGTATTATAGGAAAGGGCTCATTCCATGTCACCTTTACTAAAAAAATTAGAGGGTTCTCTATTTGCGTAGCTCATAACAGCTGTTTCAGCTGAAAACCAAATACAGGGCTCTCATCCTTCAAGTGTCTGCAGAAGAGACGCAAGCCCAGATGTACCCCAAGGTTGAATTGGACAGTAATTGACAGTAATAGCCCCCAGGTCTTCCTCCCTGTCCCATGCTGGCGACATCCTCCATGCAAAAGCACCAAGTTTAGATTGTGGCACATTCTTCTGCTAGTGGTGGCAGCATCCTGCCAGAGGGAATGTCTTGCTGTCAGAGAGAGAGAGAGTCTTTCATTCTCCATAGGCATTGTAATTCCTATCTATCACTGTGTGTCGCTGTTGAGTATATTGCATGGAAAGGAATCACAAAAGGCCTCTGTGCTATATAAACCTTTCTCCCCGGAGGCAGGGCATTCCTTGTGGCAGGCTGTAAGGTGAGGGAATCTCTGTTCCCTGAACTGCAGATGCTTTGGCCGCAGCTGCTAGCAGAAGAGGACTGCCAAAGAATTAGAAAGTGAACTTGCAAAGAGGGCGTCCGCTCCATGCAAGACAGAGAAGAAGACCTTCTTTTTTTCACACTTTTTTTTACTCTTACAAACTGATGAGGTTCCAATTCCTCATGTACGAGTTCAAAGGGTATTGGGGGCAATAAGTCAGCTATCTGCATGCTGGCAAGTGGGTTGGTGATACCTCCCCCCACCTGATTATCCGCCTAGTGGGCCTGGTGTTCTTCTAGCGTCATGAGTAAGGGTGAGAACCCGAAACGCGTAGACGTGTGAGGACACCTTCTCTATGCTGCTTTTATCTGTGCTGCTGTGACGGGCTTTTTTAATGGTATCGAATAAAAGGACTTTTTATTTTTCTACTACTACGTGGCTGGCTTATTCTACGCTTTTGGATTTCTGCCCAGTTTGGAGGTGAGCACTCTAGCCTTGCCCGGAGAGTGGAGTTTTGTATTTCCTGATATTTGGTTGGCCTTCTTTTCCTTCAAATTTCGTTCTTCTAGGGGTGTCTATATAGCCAGGGCCAAGAGGCGGCTATTTGAACTCCGTGCCCCGAGCTGGCAGCCTCATTTGTTTTAAAATTTGTTGAAAATGTTAAGTATTATTTTAATGCTTTCAGTGAAATGACTCAATACTGTAAAAACAGCACACAGAGGTTTGCGTTTGGCCAATAAAAATTCACCTGGCATTTGTGTGTTCTGAATTACCTGCATTTTTGTTGCAGCCAACACTATTCCTTCTTTATTTACATTGCAGAGGCAGCAGGAATCAGCCAAAATTGAAGCGCCACCTCCTGTAGTCCACGAGTTCCTGAAAGTGAGAGAAAATCTGCGGAAGTCCAATACAAGAAATGTGCAGAGCCCCCCAACTCCTGACAGCTGATCTCTACCCAACAACATGATGAGCGGTTCAGCTAAAGGATCATACAGAGTAGTTCCATTTTGGGTTGTGTGGACTATCCAAACTAAACCCATTGTTTTGGAGAAGATAAGACAAGAACAAGTAACTTCCAGAAGGCACCCCATTGATATGCCCTGGACAAAACATAATGTTAATTAAACAATGAAAGCGTGTGTCTTGGGTACGGCAAAATAACTGTGTTCTGAAGAGAGAGATGCGCAAATCAGTTATGAAGTCAAATTTGGGATGATTGCCATGCCTTAACAATAAAGAGTAAGGTCAACAATGGCCGCAGTCTCTAGGTTGGCTTTCCTCTAATATTCATACACACTATTTATTGTTGCTTAGATATTTGTCTAGCAATAGTGACATTACAATTAGTCATCATGGTCACAGCAGGATGCCATGCCATTTAGTATATGAAAGCAAAACCTTGATGTGACTGTTTCTTTGTACTCAGTAATGTGCTGTGGTGTAGGCTCAAACTATGCAAAATAAAAATAACCTTTACAAATGTACCCAGAAGCCTTTATTGACCTTCTATATATTAATGCCCATGCAGATGCTTCAAGTCATCTGCCATTTGTTGCCAGAACTATGGTCATTTATCTGTAGTTCAGCAGTCTTTGATGGGCTCTCCAGCTGACTGCTTTATCTACTACCATTTCTTCTGCTGCTCTTATTGGGCCCCCTGGCCCACCGCACATTTACGGACATGTCGACCCTCACCCAGTCACCTGGTCAGATCTTCCAATCACCCCGCAAAAGCTGGAGCAGAGTGCAGTGCTCTCCTCAGGTTACAGGTTAATGCTCTGTCCCCCCCAGAGACTATGGAAACGGATTTCATTTAGTTTTAAGAGTCAGTTGATACTGGATGATTCATAAGAAGTAAAGTGAATATGCATAGAAATGTGAAAACACATTGAGATGTTACAGTCAGCAGGTGGCAGTAGCAGCATCTGAATTCAGCTGGGTTCAAACAGAGATGCCACATTATTTAAAGTGGACCAACACCCAAGATTTTCACTATCCTGGGTGTTGGTCCACCATCCTGATCTCGGATGCCCCGCTGTGTGAAACCCCCCCCCCCAAAAGCCCCAAAAAACTTTTGGACGACGGACAAGCCGCTGCTGCCTCCCGTGCGTCCCCCTTACAGGGCACGTGCCCGGGAGCGCGCACTGCCAGAGGGGCGCGCGCGAGGCGGCGGCGGGTGATCCGTCGCCGATAAGGTAAGGTTTTTTGGGGCTTTTGGGGGGGGGGGGGTTCACCCCGCGGGACATCCCGATCTCGGATGCCCCGCGGTGAGGGAGGTGATCGGCCGGTTCACTATCTTCATTGGTTTAGTCTGTTTTTTTTTGCTTATGTCTAAATCTGTCTATTTGCCTTTCCCAGTTACCCATTCACCCCGTCTCCCTTTTTCCTCCTCATATTTTCTTCAATGCTGTCTTTTTCCAGTTTTCCTTCCATGATCCTCCATAATCTGCTGTCACAATTAGGGGTGTAAATTGGCAAGAATCTGGTGACATGATATGTATCACGATAAACGCATGATGATACAATATATCCTGATATATCCTGATCTGTGATTTTTCATTCACCATAAACAGATTGCATTATTCTTGTTGCACGAATCGAGCCTGGTGGAAACTTGGCTGAATTTGCTTGTTCAAGAGTCATCTGAGACGTGGAGGTAGCTGCTTGTTTTGCATTTACCTCTATGTCGCCATGATGCCTGGCCACGTGGGCATGTAGGTTTGTCGTGTTCCTGCAGTATTTGATTCTGGCGTGACATATTTTGCACAAAGCGTGGCTCTTGTCATAGTCCTTACTCCCTGGTTTATTATAGCGGCCAAAATGAGAATCCAAATGTCCACTTTGTAAATCCTCGGAGCCTCCCGTATCTCTTTCTCATTGCCAGCCATGTTTGAAGCGGCGTTCACTCTGCAGCAGCTATCGCGAGACTACAGAGCAAACATGCGGGAGACCATACACAGGACGCCTCTCGCAGGATCTTGTTGTTTCTCTGATGCAGGTGGGACAGAGCTGCTGAATAACAGGCTGTTGTGCGGTGCACTGCCAACTAGTGGTCGGGAGTGAATGTTACTTATAAATAGTTTATAAAAGATTGATTTGAACATATTTTGAATCAATACTAGTACTACTAATAATTAGTAATACTAATGAAATATTGTGATATTTGACTGAATCAATTTTTTCTGACACCCCTAGTCACAATACATATCCGCCCTGCGTCATGGGTAATTTCCATAGGGGTGAGATACTATTTATAAGCCAGTGAATAAGCCATGCCCCTAACCACACTCCTGACACACCCATCACCATGTAAACTGGTCTCCAATGTTGACATCTCTGCCTAGGTTTAGTAAGACTTCGCCAAGGGGCGAACAAAGCTGAACAAAATGTGTCCAGGCCCCAGTGCAGACATTACATAGGGCCCCCTACATGTCTCATACAGTAATTATTCTCTCCATTTGAACTGAACTGAGTACAATTAGAACACTGAACAATGAAATAGCAGAGAGGAATGAGGTTTGCTTTCTGTACATAATGCCCTATGAGCCCAAAGCTGATAAATAAGGGGAGTAACAATAATGGGGCCCCCTAACCTCATGGGTCCTTATGCAGGCGCTACCACTGGAGCACCTGTAGTTACACCCTGGGTGAACAAGCAGCGCTCAACTGGATTTTAGATCCTGAAACCAGACTGGAGACTACCTTCACACTATGCAGCACTATTTAAGCACGGAGCTTTAAGGCCAGGGAACCAGCTTATAAATGTGATAGCGGACCAAAAGGCAAAAACGACTCTAGGTCCATTTAAAGCGGACCTTCACTCTGAATAAGAGTCTATCTTATTTGTTTCCCACACCCTGTACATACAGATTGCTCACATTAAAAATCATCCTACCTGCATCTACTGCATGTTATGAGTCTTTAAACATCCAAGATGGCGGCTTATGGAAGCCGCCATCTTATCAGGCAGCCTGCAAACAGGAAGTGCCTCCTGACTGTGCTGCTCTGCATTCTGGGACTGCTGACCCTTACCTGACCCCAGCTCTGCTCTATCTGAGCAAAGCACAGCTATAACCCGCCCCCCAGTACCTTATCCCACTCTCCTCTCCTCAGTAAGTGTGATGCTTCTGAGTCAAGATGGCGGCGCCCGTATCCTAAATTCCTGAACAGAGTTGCAGCCCAGGGGGGAAAGAATAATAAGTTAGTGACTAAAAACGTAAAATATATTAATTTTAGATGCCGAGGAACCGTTTTTTAAGAGTTTGGGCTTTTCATTAAATCATGGTGAAGGTCCGGTTTAACTCCTTTCCCCCGGGGTATCCTGATTTCCAAAAATAAGCAGCACTAAATTGAGCATTAATACTTCAACTTTAACAATCCAATGTTAATCCCCTTTACCACCAGTGACCAATCAGGTTTTCCAGGTGGATGTGTATGTGCTGTGTATTGTGATGCTCATAAATGGCCGCCAGCCACCATAGAGCGGCATGGGTGTGTACACATAGGCCCTTATTTTTGAAGGAATAGCGACAGGTAGCGACTGGTGAGCGACCGGTAATGACGGGCCCCGCCACGAGAACGCCGGCTCCCCACCACAATCACACATTTATCAAGCCAATCCTGCTTAGCGACTGAGATAGCGTCAGATAGCCACTCATTCATCATTATTCCAGCCTCAGCCCACAGCGCCAGCGTCCGACCTTGAGCAGCGACAGGTATGACCTCTCGCTACCTGGCGCTCTCCAATGCATTTCAATGGAACAATCTTTAAATATTCATAATTAATTGTTATTAATGTTTTTTTTGTTTTGTTTTTTTTTAAATGTGAAAAATTCTGTGACCACTTCTGCCATGTTAGTTAATTTTTTTAAGGTAAAAAAATAAAAAAATTTGTGCAGAATTGATATTACAGGTCTGATATTATTGTATTCATATTTTTTTGGGTTTCCAAAAATATGGTGGTTTGGGGGTTAAAAAACTACTTTTAACACATCGCCGCCAGCGCTCTGGGGTTTAAACATGCATTTCACAGCGCGAGAATTTTTGGAGCGTGATCTTTTGATGAATGTGGTGGGAGCCGGTCGCTCTGACCAGTCGCTATCATGCGCACCCATACATCGCGGAACCTGTCAAATAGCGACTCGTCACCCCGTATTCAACATTACTGCACACCGACTCGCTATCAACAACCGAACAACGGCCAAGCACAGCGACTACTAGCGGGCGCTGTGAAAATACTGCTACAGTCGCTCAACTGTCGCTACCTGCCGCTATTAATGAATCGGCCTCATGGTAAATAATTTGGGCTTCCTTCTTATTTTTGTGAAGGGGCATCCCAAATCCAAATGCCCCAGAGGTGGCTTAAGTAGACTTTAAGTATTTTTTTACTTTAAGTTCACTTAGAACACTTACCTTAGTAAGCCACCCTCACCTTATTTTTTCAGGGTAATACAACTTTGAATTCTTAAAGAGGCTGAAAAGCCACACTGGCCCTGTAGTCTAAAGGATTCCAGGGCCAGCTGCTAGTCTGCCCCCAGGGCATCCGAAATCAGGAGCAGGAGCGCTCCCAAGATTCCATTGAAACTGGGGATGTGGTCAGCGGGCTGGTCATGTCATTCGGCATTCTTGAGATCATCCAGTCAGTGTAAACATGCTAACCGAGTTCTAATGGTTTCTGGTGGTGATGCAAACAAACAGATACGTCTGTGGTTGCTGGAGCCCCAGTATTGTGGAAGAGTTAGTCCCAGTTCACACCACTGTACATGCAGTTGCAGATCAGGTGTGGATGCAGCTGTGGATGCTGTTTCTGTTCCAGTTTGGCTACCTTCACACCTGTCCAGATACTGCACCTGCAACAGCAACTGCATCTACATAGGTGTGAATAGGGGGGGGGGGGAGTACATAAGTACTAATGCTAAATGTCAGACAGAGTTTAAAGCGGACCAAAACCCACAATTTTAACTAGCATCCCCTGAATTGCTAATTGTCACTGCCCCTACCTCTAATCCCAGACAATGGCCCTTGTTATAGCTGTAAAGCTCCGCCTCCTCCATTCATTGCCACTGTTGTGTGTGGCAATGATGTCATTGCCAGACCTATGCAATGGCTGATCACCTGCCATCTTACAGAGAGGGACAGAAAAATATAAAATGTTCCATGGCAATTCAAAAAGTGAAAATATCCATTTGTAGTTCTACACCTTAAGAATGGAGTATCGGCAGAGGTTGTGGCCTAATGTATTTCACAAGTTCAGTGGGTTTTGGTCCGCTTTAAAAGGAAAGTCCACTTTCGATGCCATTTTTTAAAGTTTATATTTTTTTGTGTCGGGATGCCCTGAAGTTGCTGAGATCATCTATTTTTTTTTTTTATGCAAATGTTGAAAAATGGCCTGGCAACAGAGCATGACAACATCTCTAGGTAGGCTGGCACCGAAAGGGTTAAACAGTGGAACACATGCCGGATTGGGACACAAAATGGCACTATGGACCATCACTGGCAAAATTACAGTCTCAGGACATCCCTGAGTCCCTTTTAACCACCATTCCCAAGGAATGCTGGGAGGTCACCACTGTGGAAGATCCATAGTATTGCAGAATTGGGCTTGTAGCTCTTTATGATGGGGGATAGGAAACAGCTGCACTCTCCAGTGAAGCATGTCTTCTATTGGAAAAGGTGTGTCTGCTGTACGTGTGTAAATATTTCATGTCCCCAACTAAAGGGAGCTCTGTTAGGAAAAGATAAGTATCTCTTTGATGCAGGGCAGGGAATAGTTTGGGTTAGTTCAGGGCGAGGTTGTAGGTTTACTAAACTCTAAACATCTCTCTAGAAATAATAATGTTTCAACCCTATTATTATCCACCCTGTTTATTTCTTCTTTAAAGCTGACCTTTCCTTGCAACTCTGTGCCAGGGGATGTCTTGGTTCATAGGTAAACCTATCCCCTTACACCATCAGTTAGCACTGCATTAGAGAGATACTCACAAAGCTCTATCTGATGGGATTTAGGAAACAGTGCACTGCTTCCTGCAAAATGAGACCTGCTTCACTGCAGTGCACAAATGTTTCCTGCCCCCCATTATACAGAGCCCCATACCTGATTTTGGTGTAGAGGGACCCCAAATCAGGATCCTTCCAGGGATGACTGTTAAAAAGGATCCCAAGTAATTTTATCTGAAGGTCTGCTTTAATCAGATATTAAAGACAATTTAAAAGTTAGACACTTTTCATTGGATTTAGTTACAAAAAATCAGTCAAGTCTGCTAATAAAAAAGACCAGATTGTATTGTGTATGAGCCTTTACCTTTGTCCTTGAAGTGTACCCTGTTAAATGCAAACTGTGATGGGTACTAATAATTGACTTGTTTTCGTGCAGATGTCACATGATGCTGAGTCAGCTGACTGTAACTTTGGTCCAGGCAGCTGATTTCCTTCCTCAGCAATGCACAGCCTAATGGGCCGAGAGCGAGGGGTGTGAGCTCATCAGCCAAGGAGGGGAGGGGAGGGGGATACACCCAGAGCCCTGGAGGAAGCTCATCAGCCGAGGAGGGGAGGGGGATACACCCAGAGCCCTGGAGGAAGGCAGCTGAGCGCTGGGTGCAGGCAGACAATTCAGCATGAGGGACAGAGGACGCCTGCAGCGCTGGAGACAGCGGATAAGCAAGGAGCTGGACAGCGTCATGGATTTCTGGATACGCCATTCTGAAGATAAGGAATATGGGTAACTGCCTTATTTCTGCTGTGACCATTAGAGTGCTATGTATTTGACTGTTTGCCGGAGTGGGGAAAGTTTAGATCCTCTTTAGTGTTCTTTTGGTTGCCTGTGGCCCCGTTGGGAAAATCAGGCAATGCTCTTCATCTGCTGTGACCAAACAGAAAGCCGATCCCCATGGGGGTCTAGTTGCCCCTGAAACTTTATATAGTGTGCCACAGACACTTGTGGATGGCTTATTTAAAGCGGATCATCTAAAACATTACAGGGCGGCTGGCCTTCCCCTGGGGGATCCCAAATTGGGATGTGAACTGCTAGTAGCCTGCAAAGAGGAAGTGTTGCTGGCCTTCCTGCTGCTTTGCATTGTGGGTTAAGTTGGTTAAGTATAGGCAACAGCGCGGTTGGGACAGGAAGCCTCTTGGGTGCTCCAAAATGGCCGCTTTAGCTGTTTTAGCTTTGAGTGGATGCAGGAGCAAATGTAAGTGATGACTATGATTCAGTATCATGTATGCAGATGGGGCAAGTGAGATTTGTTTTTTTTATTTCAACTGTGAAATGCTGTAGATTTAGTTTAATCACTATATAATAGACTGTACAAAAAGGTTGTAAACTGTCCAATACTTTGGCTATGTTTAGTGTTAAACCACAATGAAATATAGGTAATAAATATCTGTATCTAGGGTGACACCACAGGTAAGTAGTTTGGTGACTCTTCCCATTTCACCCATAACCGGCTTCTTCAGGAGTTATACTGTGATAGTTAAGGTTAAAGTTGTGTCAGACAGGCAGCTAGTGGGTCAGGTCCAGCATCTCATTCCGTAGAAGAGACACTGATGGTACCATAGTAGGGTCCCTGGGAACCAGCTGCATCCTTGGGTATGACTGGTGTCAAAAGGTGGCCTCAGATGAAATGAGAATGGAGACAGCTATGAAGAGGAATCTATCAATGATGGTAAGTTTGTGTGGAGACAGCCTGTGCGTCATACTGTTCCTAAATATTTTCCTTTTATGTAACAGGTTTACCACTATTGATTTATACTGACAATGGGGTTGATTCGGCACCAGGAGTAAAAAATGTGCTCTAGGTATAAACAAAAAAAAAAAAGTGAAGAGAAAAAGCATTTTTTTACTCCTGCTGGTGCTGAATTGTCCCTGATTTTTATGTAAATAACACATCCTTGTTTCCCATTTATAGGGGCTTCTTCACATGTCTTGGTCAGGATGGAACCGTATATGATCAGCTAAAGTACATCTGGCTACAAGGCCGACAGGTAACCTAACTGCTGTTGATGGATAGGCACCTAAAGTAACTTAACTAGTGCAGAGGCCCATAGAGTTCAAAAAAGTTGCCATAGTTTTTAGTTGTATTCTTATATCATTGGGTATTGGAGGTTGACACATGCCCAGAGCTCACCTGTAAGCAGTAATGTTTCTGGTATTTATGCTGCCCAGGCACTTATAACGCTTCTTTTGTTGCATTAGGTCATGATCTGTGATTGTATTAAAAAACGTGTGGAGGTAAGAGAGGTTGCAAGGGGTTTAATGCAGAGACTGTATGTGCAGAGGAGGAGGTGAGCATTTAACACCTTCTTTGGCTCCTGAGACTCATGACCACAGCAGTAGAGAGGGCCAATCCTAAAGGGGTTTGGTTCACTTTAAAGCAGAACAAAAACACTGGCCGACAAACTTGGCAGTCTAAATGACTGCAGGGCTGACGCCGTCCTTCCGCCAAGGGCATCCCAAATCGGGATGCCCCATTGTGTGTAATCCGCCCCCCCCCCCCAATGTAGCTGCAAAACCCCCCTTTACCCTGGCTCCCACGGTGATGTAAACAATGCAGTGTATCCCCAGAATCTCTGGGCATACAGATAAGCTGGGGCAGGAGCACATGTCCTTGCCTAAAGGGAAACTGGGGATGCAACTGTTCCGCTCCCTATTGCCTAGCTCTGTGTCTAAACAGAGCTGAATGCCGGCCATTTATATGCCCAGCATATGGCGTTGAGGGAGACATTTTTCTGACAATCCTGGAATTATCACTTATCAGGACCCCCTGGACAAACCTGGGTTAGTGAAAATCCTGGGTTTTGTTCAGCTTTAAAGAGGAACTATGGCAGAAAATGGCAGTTAATCACGTGACCAACAAAACCTCTTCAGGTCAGAAGTGCAAACCCACTGGGAAATTCCGATTAGTCACCAGCAGTCACGTGATTAACTGCCATTTTGGGCCATACGTCATGAATAAGGAAGTGGTGACTTGCTGCTAGTTCCTCTTTAAGCTCCAGAATGTGGCCAATTTGCTGGGGAAACCAAAATATTGTAGTAATCAATGGTAGCAGTGGTACTTTTATTGTCCCGCTGGGTTGCATGGGCCCTATTTACAGCAGGGAAGTGAACGGGTCTCAAACAGAAGGTATACTGTACTGTCTATTTGCCTGGCATATTTTACCTAAGCAGGGCCTTAGGCTGGCCATACACCTTACTATCTGGCTCTGCAACCTCTTCTCTCATAGGTTTGGACATACTGCCGCCTTTACAGGAAAGTGCCCAGGTTCCACAGAGAGGAAATACTTACCTCTGCCATTGCAGGTAAGTCTTTTTAATTATCCAATGTAACCTGTAAACCTAGTAGTTTGTATAACAGCCAATAAGTATACATGCTGTAACTCTGACTTAAACCAGACCAACAGCCTGGCACATTCGAAAATAACTCCCCCGAAGTCCCTTGCACAATCTTCATGCATGATACTGAATCATTGTCAGCACTTACATTTGCTCCTGAATCCACTCAAAGCTGCAATGCCGCCTTACAGATTTTCTCCTGGTAGTGGCCATTTTGGAGATTCCTTTCCCAGCATCCTAGCCATGCTGCCGCCTGAATTTAACTCGCATAGCCCCACAATGTACAGCAGCAGGAAACTCCCTCTTTGCAGGCGGCCTGCAGCTCCACGGGATGCCATTTTTTTTAAATGGACCACAGCACAAGTTACAAGAAGCTGTAGATTCCTGTAATAAGATAGCAGTGAGAACGACTAGATGTTTCTTAATTGTGTCACTGATTGAAGCTACCATTAAGTTTTGATGCAATGCATACCTTCCAACTTTTCAGGTTATGGAAGAGGAACAATGTTTGAATACAGCTTAGGTTAGAACAGTTGAAACAATATAAACACTAAACTAATAAAAATCCTATCAAGCGGACCAAAACAGAGGATTTTGACTATCTTGGGTTTTGGTCCTTGCCCCTGGGCCCAACCGATCGGGGGTGCCCTGCTGTGTGAAACTCCCCAGATCACCGAAACAAACTCACCTCTTCCTGGTTCTACGGTGCATGTGTGGGCGCTCGTCCAATCAGCGTGCTCGGTTCCGCTGGCGTCCCTTCGTCTAAGGCGAGCGGCTCCGAGCCGTTGGACTGAAAAAGAAATTAAGTGTATGGGCGACCTAGGGGGTTTCGCACAGTGGGGCATCCTGATTTTGGATGCCCCGGGGGGAGGGAATCGATCTGCTCTTATAGATTCCTAGGCGTGGGTTTTGGTCCGTAGACTCAATGCCGACTTAACAGAACCAGTGGGTCTGGAGTGGTCCATACAGGGAGTGCTGAAATAAAGGGAGCATTGCGCTAAACCCCCAGCTGTTGCATTCACATTGAAATATTTGTTTTAGTTGACTTTGGCCTTCAGCTTGGTGTAATATATTTGTCTTCACAGGGGGCGAGTTCCTTTTGGGGCATGCTCGTCCATCAGATGACACACTCAAGTGTGCTTTTGTGGTGACTCGTGATGGCCGAGCAGTCAAGGTCCAGCGTACGATCTTCAGTGAGTGTTTTTATGTAATGGCCATGGATGAACTGTGGAGGACAACCCAGAAGGAGCAATACAAGGTGGGAATAACTGAGGAAGCTGTACAGGTTTATATTAAGTGTGGTGGATGCCCCTGGAGAGTAAATCTGGTGGAGCCTTCCAATACAGTATTTTTCTTTTCTTTAAAGCGTAACAAAAACCAGGAATGTTGTTCCATTTCCCCATGGGCATCCTGAGTTGGGATGCCCTGCTGTGTGAAACCCCCAGATTACCTCTATTCATTCACCTCTTCCTCGTCCCTCTGGCGCATGTGTGGGCTCTCGTCCAATGAGAGCCACCCGTCCTGAATATGTCATTCCGCTCTCATCTTCAGTGGCGCATGCTGCTGGGGATGTGGCAGCGTGCACTTTCTTTTTAAAACAATGAGAGCCGTTTGCTGAATGACTTTCACGGCAGACAGTTCTTACTGGACAAGAGCCTGCACATGCGCCATGGGAACGAGGAATGGCCAAGGGGAAAGCCAACAGCCGACCCTGGAATCTTTTTAGATTCCAGTGCAGCCACTGGTGGGTTTTGTTCCAATTTAAAGTAATAGTCCAGCCTGTGCTGATCTAGGGAATCCCACTTTTCTAGCTGCTGAACCTCTTCCTCTCCACTTCTGTTGGAATCAGCAGTCATCCTGGGCTCCAGTCCTCGTCTCCACTGCCCAGGCCCTTTACCTCTGGCTGAATAGATGCTGGTAGCTTTTTCTGGTGTGACCTCTATAGGGTGTGGGGGGGGGGTAAAGCTACCAGCATTTTGTTCCACCCTGCAAAGACCACATACCTTGCTCTCTGCACACTCCTTTTATGGACCGCAGACTAAATATCGCCTTGCCCAGGCCAGACGAGCCCCACAACCGCTGATCCTGGCCCCATCATTGACGTGTTGTGCAATGGAAGCTGCTCCCTAGGAGGTAAGCCGGAACCCCTTCCTACCTTTACTCTATGTCTGATGTTTGTTTTACTAAGGCAGGCATTTCACCACTGGCATCTTTCCTGCCTCGGCCTCCCAATAACCACAATGAATGTGGTGGCACTCAGAGGCACATTCCCCTTGGGCCCTGCCTATAATCTGGCCCTGAGGCTATATATCAGACAGGGAGCATAGGACATTCTCATGACGAAGAGACTAAAGAGAAAAGATGGGTTGGCACTACCCAAATAAGTAAGCGTGTGCAAGGCCACTATATGAACATAGAAAAACAACCGAGGCTGGCAACAGCTGTAAACTACCAAAGCAAAAATGGCCACACCACTAAATAAGTAAAATGATTAAGTACACATTTTATTAATCCCTCAACGTACTGACAATATGACAAGACACAATAAAAACAAAAGACAGGGGTCACAGCACTACCAGACTACGGCTGATACAAGATTGGAAAGCTTCCAATTAATCGAGATATAGAGTGCATTGCAAAGATACAAATGTGTAAACTGTATACACACAGTAACAATAAAACAACCAAGATAGTGTTTATAAGGAGGATAAAAAGCAGAGTTTTTTTTTTTTTTTAATCCAGTCATTATTAAAATCGTGTTCAACTTCATGTAGCAGAAAGTGCCGAGCACTGCAACAAGATTGGGATAAGCAGGGTCGGTTGGTATAACTCATAGCTTTGCTTTTCATCCTCCATGGACTAGCTTGGTTGTTTTATGTTTTTTTGTTAGTGTGTTTATATAAATATTTTTATCTTTGCACTGCACTTGCCACTTTCTATCTTGGTTGATTGTGAGTTTTTCCATTTTCTGGCAGTGCTGTGCCCCCTGCCTTCTTTTTATTGTGTCTTGTCGTATTGTCAGTACTTTGAAGGATTAATAAAAAGTGTACTTAATCATTTTACTGGCTTAGTGGTGTGGCCATGACAACAGGAGATGAGTCACGAACCAAATATATAATCAATTCTGCCAGCCAAGGAGAGAACCTGTCTAACCTGTTTCTCACATTTCACCCCTTAAAGCAGAACAGCTTTAAAGTGGACCAACACCCAGGATTTTCACTATCCTGGGTGTTGGTCCACTCCCACGCGTCCCTCTTACAGGGCCCGCGCCGGCCATTCACAAACGGCCGGCGCGGGTGCGCGCCCTGCTAGAGGGACGCGCAGGAGGCGGCGGCGGCTTGTCCGTCGCCAGTAAGGTAAATTTTTAGGGGCTTTCTGGGGGGTTTCACACAGCGGGGCATCCCGATTTCGGATGCCCTGCGGGGAGGGAGCTGATCGGGGTGGGTGTTGGTCCACTTTAAAGTGTCAGTACAGCCAGATGGCCACCCTCCACTGGCGCAGAGGCAGGGCAGGGGGTTATATAAAATAAAAAAAAAAACACATCAGCTGAAATTCAGTTATGATCATTGAAAGATTCCAGTGCTGGGTGCTGCCATCTTTTCCCCTACTGCTCCTGTCCCGCTGTGCATGTTCCTGTCCACCTATTAAGGTAAATGGGTGGGAAGGGCTGTGCATACAGTGGGGAACGTGCTTCGGATGGCAGGACGGGCCGGAGAAAAGATGGAGGCTCCCAGTGCTGAAATCAATAGATGATCAGAACTGATTTCGACCAAGGTAAGTGTATTTTTTTTAATGTAACCTTCTACCCTGCCTCAGCACCAGCGGAGGGTGGAAGGGTGGGGGGACTTTTACTTATAACTGGTGATAAGCTTCAGCTTTGGGTCAGGGTTAATTTCGACCCCAATAGTGCCACTTCGGTTTGGTCTAGTCAGACCCAGATGGCAGCAATATTTGGGCCTTTAAAGTGGACCAACACCCACCGCTGATCGGCCCGGGAATCTATAAGATTCCCGGGCCGATCAGCTCCCTGCCTGCGGAGCACCCCGATCGGGGGTGCCCTGCTGTGTGAAACCCCCAAGGATGCCTGCAAATCCTACCTGTTCCTCGTTCCAACGGCGCATGCGCGGGCCACTCCCTGAGGGATGCGCGAGAGGCGGCGGGCGCTCTCACCTTGTCCGTCAACGGACCTCGCTTGTCCCTCGGCGGTGATTGATGGAGCGAGTCACGTGGGAGCGGGGTCAGGAGAGTTTTTGGGGCTTTCTGGGGGGTTTCACACAGCGGGGCCCCGCGGATTTTCACTATCCTGGGTGTTGGTCCACTTTAAAACCACCCCCTAGGCCTACTAGCCCAGTGTACCTAGCAAGGGGGCTAGTAACCTAGGACTTGGAGGCCCCTGGCAAATAACCAGCACCTATGCCCTTCCGCACAGGCCTAGGCCACCCTTTTCAGAACACCTAATGCATAATGATGAGCACTGGGCTTTTTTGCATCCTCCTGGCTGGTGGGGGTATGGGCAATAAATAAAGGACAAAGACAATAAGGGCAGTTAACTTCCCAATTCTAGGGTCTGGTTTATATTTATATGGTCAGCAGCCATCCTGTGTCGTGCTTCTGTAAGCGGGAACAGCTAATGGCCATGCTACCTTTGTGGTCAGCAGGGTGTCTTGTGGCTTTCTGCCAAAAACCTTTTTATGATTAAAGTGGACCGTCACCCATGGGTGATCGGCCCGGGAATCTATAAGATTCCCGGGCCGATCACCCCCCTCACCGCGGGACATCAGAGATCGGGATGTCCCGCGGTGAGGGACCCCCTCCAAAACCCCAAAAGAACTCACCTGATCGGCGGCGGCAGCGCGCACCCGCGCCGGACGTTTGTGAATGGCCGGCGCGGGCGCGCGCACTGTCAGAGGGGCGCGCGGGAGGCGGCGGCGGACGCGCTGCCTTGTCCGCCGCTTGTCCGTGGGAGCGTGGTGAGGTGAGTTTGGGGGTTTCTGGGGGGTTTTACACAGCGGGGCACCCCTAATCGGGGTGCCCCCCTGAAGTGGACCAAAACCCAGGATAGTCAAAATCCTGGGTGTTGGTCCACTTTAATGATGGGAACCAGACTTTTTCCTTTTGAGTTTCACTACAAGAGCATGTTACTGTTGCTAAGGAGTGAAGGGCTTAGGTCTTAAAGACCCTGAATTAAGCTTGCTTCTCAGTCATAGATAGCAAATGTAATTAGACCCCTCCAGACTAAAAGTAGCATTTGGAAATAACAGGGTAGCTGGCACTTCCAATACAATTTACACTTTAATAAGTTCCATTAAAATCAAATTGTGTAAAATAGCATTCAAGATATATGGGTTGATTCAGAGCCCCTTTGTCGACATTTTTTTTGTGTGAAAATTTCCGTTCTTGTCCATTTTTCCTCCCTTGTCTGATTCAGCAGAGCGTATTTTTCTGCAAGAATTTTTATGTGAAATGTTTTCATCTTTGCATGATTTTTCGTTTGGCAGCAAGCCCTCAAAAAATGAGAAAGGGGCTTTGAACCAACCCTATAGTTCTTATCCAGCCATAAAAACACTGAGCAGATATAATATACAGATCTTTTATGCATTTCGGACCGCTCCGTCCTTAGTCTCTGCTTTACCCACAATCTATTTTAGTTTATTTAGCTCTGGATCTCCTAAGTATTAATGGATTACACAAAGGTTTGGAGATTGAAGTACCCTGTGTGAAAGACAGAGTTACAAGCTGCATACTTGTTCAATAGCTTGAATGCACAGTTATAACTCTATAAATCACATTAAATAATAGCTTGGTGTTGGGATTTTTGCATACCTTTTTGTAGCATTGCTGATATTATCTAATAACAAGAAACTATATATATATATATATATATCTGTTTTAGAGGGCAGCCCGAGAGATGATGGACCAAATTGTACACTGGGTAAGAGAGGATGCATCCGGTTTGGGGAGGCCAGAGCTTCCCGGGGCTGAACCAGTGAATTCCATGGCTGTGCCAATGATGCTGCTAAACCTAGTGGACCAGCTTTGTGAGGAAGATAAAGCAGCAGAGAAGAAATATGAAGAGTTAGAAGACTGGAGTGTGAAAAGAATTCTGCAGCACATACAGGTACCTGCAAGACTGACTAGACAATAATAATCCACTAAGGATGCAATTCCAAATCTCCAAAGTGGGGCCACAGAAGCAGAGAATGTGAAATTGGCCCATATAAAGTATCCATTAACATGAGTCGCATAATATCTTGATCGCCACAGAGTATTTATTGTATGAGAAACCATATGTGGATGGGTTGGGGTTACTACAAGTTTTATCCATGGTCTTGGGGGTAAAAGCTATAGAGCTTTGCACTGCATTCACATTCACAACATTAACTACTGGTATATTTTATACATATTTCTTTATATCAACACAGCGTGATGGCCAAGCCATTTTGGAAAACGTTTCTTTTGAGGGCAAGGAGCTCCCTGGCTGTGTGGGTCGACATCAGAACCCTGGTATGAAATATTCTAACCATGAGCAGTTGTTGTTATACTTTGAGTTTCTCTTGACCCCTTTCTTCACAGGACATGCCATTGAGGCTGGCTGGTTCTTGCTGCGCCAAGCCATCAGGAGGTCAGACCGGACTTTGGGGCAAATAGCAGTGGAAAAGTTTATGTTGCTTCCATTTCATTCTGGGTGGGACCAAGAGCATGGAGGTCTTTTCTCCTTTCAGGATGTGGACGGGCATTGTCCCACCCAGGTGATTTTAGTGCATATTTTAGATACTGAATAATATGTTAGGCTCTGTTCACTCTGCAAAACAGAGGAAACATTGTACATTATTCTAGGTGGGATAGTTCACATATCTGCGCTGTGTCACGCAACACAAATAAAAAAGCGCTGCCGGCACCTTTTTCAGCATTGAAACAGTACAGGTCAATAGAAGTCTATGGCAACACAAGCATAAAGTACATATAACGCAGTGTACCTGCATTGTGTTTGCGTTGCCATAGACTTTACCAATTACTTATTATGAAAAAAGTGTTTTTTCTTTTGATGCATTAGAAATGTGTTTTTTAAAAGTGCAGTTTTTTTAAACAATTTCCCTCTGGCATATTTACAAAAAGGTTGCCCTTAACACAATGGAGAGGTGTGAACAGAGCCGTAAAGCCGAGTCTTTGCGCTGTTTACATTTCAGAAAACAAAGCAAACTTAAAAGAAGAAAAACACTGATGCTACATATTTTTTTGGGGGGGGTATTTATTTTTACCAAAGCAATGTAAGAGCAACTAACTGACCAATTTATTCACACTAAATTTAGTCAGTGCTGTTATACTACCAAGATTTGTGCAGAGGTTGTGCATTCAGGTTGGAATTTAGATAAGTCAGATAAACAAATTTAACCAATCACTTTTCCCAAATACAAAATTGTAATTGTTTATTCAACTTTCTCCAGCTTGAATGGAGCATGAAAATGTGGTGGCCACACACAGAAGCCCTTATCGCTTTCCTGCTTGGCTACCTGGAGACCCGGGACCCACAGCTTCTAGACCGCTTTGAGACTGTCTTTGACTACATCTTCACCCGGGTGTGTAGTTATATAACAGCTTGAGTCACAGATAAATGCAAAGACAAATGAAATGTGTTTGTTTTGTGTGGCATGTGAATGTATATACAATGTAACACCTTTCAAATTAAAGAGAAAAATGGGCATAAAGACCTCCTCTATGCAGCCAAAGGAGGGGGTCTACTGACTCCTCATTCAAATCTCTGGCCTGATGGCTAGGGATGAGCGAATCGATCCGGACGAACCCGGATTCGATCCGAATTTCATGAAAAATTCGATTCGGATCGAATCCGAATTTCCCCGCGATTCGATCGATCGAAGTTTTCCTGAAATTTAAAAAAAAGGCCGGCCTGGTGGGAGCCGAGGAGGCCGGCTACTCTGTCAGCTGTGCAAACCAGCTTCCGCCTCCCGCTGACAGTGCAGCCGACCTCCCCGGCTCCCACCATAACGGCATGTAGCACACACTTACCTACATGCCGGTATGGTGGGAGCGGAGGAAGCTGGCCGCACTGTCAGCGGGCGGCAGAAGCCGGGTTGCAAAGCTGACAGTGTGGCCGGCTTCCCCGCTCCCACCATGCCGGCATGTACACACTATAAAAACACTAGAAAATAAACTAAAATACCTGGAGCATAAAATAAATAGATAAACATTTAAAGAATGAATGAACAGTTAAAAATGTATTCACATATATAAAAAATCAAACATTGAAAGAATGAATGAGCATTGTAAAGGGTTTCAAGATGGTGCCAGGAGGCTGTGCTGTTGCAGTCCTCAGGCTTGTTTGTTACAATGTATTTACCTGGGAAAAGGCAGTATGTATATGTAACAGATTATTATACAAATGTCACAAGGTATTGTAATTAAGTGTTCAGCTGTGCACCCGACTCTTCTGCAGAGATTCTGCACATATAAAAGTATTGTGTTTGTACTCTATTTTGGATCCTGCTTGTGTGTGGAAAAAGGGGAATCATGTTTATAAATTCTGTATATAAATAGAAGTGTTATATTTGTGTGAGGGAACTTAGATTTAAATATATATATATATATATAATTTTTTTTTTTTTTTTTTTTATAAAAATATATAGTTACAAGCATAGGATAAATATAAATATAATATAAATATTATTTATTATAATTAGAAAGATATATAGATTAATTAGATATATAGATAGATTAAATATATATATATATATATATATATATAATTAATCTAATAGTACAAGTTGGTTTTGAGGATAAAGCGCAACTGGATAATATGAGCGGCTCCTACAGCAGGAAAACCTGTGATTCCCAGGAAAAATTGTAGTGTGTTAATCAATTTCAATTTAGGTGTAGCCCTAGAAGGAAAAAGATTGGTGTAGGAGCGCTGTGGATACACAAAGGTTGGTTGAATCATTACATGTGATAGAATGTATTATCACAGATTAAAAGTAGTAGGATGATAGCTTATCATGGAAAAAAAAATAAAGAAGTACCAATATGATATACTGAATATAGTGGAACATCTTAAATAATTGTAGATAATATAAATTAATAGTGGATAGTATAAATTAATGATTAAATAATAAATTATTGATTGATCTAATAAATAAACAATAATTTTATTAAAATTTTGGTAGGGGGGCAATTCATTAGAAAGTTAGATACTATAAATTAGTGTATATTAATAGTGGGTACTGTAAGTTCATAATTAAATAATTAGTTATTGGTTGATCAAATAAAAAAAAAAAATAGAAAATGATTAAATCATTAGTAGAGGGACAATTCATTAAATAATTAGATGGAGGGATGTAAAATTGAAACTGGATAGACGTGAATAGATAGAATGGATATATAAACTAAGGATATGATAAAAATATAAGAGTATAAATATATAAATATATAGGTCATTGTGGATGAGGAATAAATTATTAGAGGATTAGTAAAAAGTAATTGATACAAAATGATTTGATATGATATGAAAATGATAAAAAGGTGGTGACATTAAGGATGTAAGGGTGTAAAAATGTAAAAGTTAATTAATTATGATTGAATAGTAATGTTAATGTTAATGGAAATAGTGTAGTCGAACATTGCAGTAAAGGAGTAAATTAATAAGTTTGATGAGTAGGGGGAAAGTCCAGACAAATATTTTCTAAGGAACAGATCAATATTGAAGGGGAACCAATCTAGTTAGTTGTTTTCTAAAAAGCAATTAAAATCCAAATCTATATTTTGTCCATGTGGTGAGAGTGTGTTTAATTCAAAAATCCAGAACGTTTTTTGAATAAAATCCTATTAATAGGTTATCATTGTCTCATTATTTTATCTATTATTATTTTTTTACCTATAAATAATCAATTTACCTATAAATAACTTATTTTATATCCACTGTTCACACATTCTTACATAATTTTCACTTATTTTATTCAAATTACCTCCACAGCCATATAAAGTCCATATTTTAATAATATATATATATATATATATTATTATATTTTACTAATAATTCCATAGACTAATAAGAATATAAATTAATCCAGACATCTCTTTCATGTCCCACTCACAAATTACCACATACATTTTACTTGGATCATGATATTATTTTATTCTCCTAATATTATTAATAGTGATGATAAAAATAATAATGATATTAATATTAGTGTTGTTATTATTATTATTATTTTTTTTTCATTATATACATCCTCTAGTGCATAAACAATCTTTTCTAAACAATTTCTTTGATCACTTTCTAATTTTTTATCCAACTTCTATTCAATTTTTAATCATATCAATTTTATTCACTTTCATTAATTTATTCATTCTTATCAGTTCCATTCATCCAGATCTAATTCATCCAGTTGTTTAATAATGTATTTATTTATTGAATTATTTAAACACTTAATCATTATAACCAATTTGTTAATTGCGTCAACTATTTTTTTCCCAATTATCTATTATGATAATCATTTATTTATTATATAATCATAATTATGATAATCATTTATTTATTTGAATCAATAGTACAATTAACTGTCACAATTCACAGTCCTCTATTTAAACAATTGATTATTTCATTCAATTCATTTGTGATTAACCATATAATTATAACTATAATACCACCAAAGAAGACCCCGCCTTCACCTTTAAAGCGTTGGTGAACTGAAATACTCAAGTACAGCTGAAAAAAAGCCGGTAACCGGCTTTTCACTAGATAAGAGTATAAATATATAGCTCATGGTTGATGAGGAATAAATTATTAGAGGATTAGTAAAAAGTAATTGATACAAAATGATTTGATATGATATGAAAATGATAAAAAGGTGGTGACATTAAGGATGTAAGGGTGTAAAAATGTAAAAGTTAATTAATTATGATTGAATAGTAATGTTAATGTTAATGGAAATAGTGTAGTCGAACATTGCGGTAAAGGAGTAAGTTAATAAGTTTGATGAGTAGGGGGAAAGTCCAGACAAATATTTTCTAAGGAACAGATCAATATTGAAGGGGAACCAATCTAGTTAGTTGTTTTCTAAAAAGCAATTAAAATCCAAATCTATATTTTGTCCATGTGGTGAGAGTGTGTTTAATTCAAAAATTCAAAAATATATATATATGAGTATAAAATCGGTATTCAATAGTAATAACTAGTAATACAATTATATAAAAATTAATATAAACAGTGGTCAGTAGATGGAGTTATATTAAATTGATATGAAAGAGATATATGTGTATATAATTGTACCGGTGATATCATTGATGGTAATGCTCATAGAAAGGTAGCAATAAATTGATGAGTCTAGAGGTAATAGTTTAAATTCACTTTATATAAGTCATATATATATATATATATATATATATATATATATATATATATATATTATATAAAACCTCTCACTCCATCGATTTTCTGGCATATTCATATTCTCAAACTAATTAATTTTAAATCAATCTTAAACCAATTTCATAAAACTATTTCAAGAAGGGGC
The DNA here is from genome assembly GCA_027917425.1 of Gastrophryne carolinensis. NCBI lineage: Eukaryota > Metazoa > Chordata > Amphibia > Anura > Microhylidae > Gastrophryne > Gastrophryne carolinensis. The sequence goes on along the minus strand of CM051235.1, from coordinate 163,028,484 downwards.
GGGAATGCCCTTGCTGTCTTTTTGAACCAGGTGTTTCCCAGTGCTTGCTGGGAAATGTAGTTGTAGGCAGTAGTTCTATTGTCAGCTTTTCTTTGATAGCTCTATTGCCGGCTCTACTTTATTAGTTCAATTGTCGGCTTTTCCTTATTAAAAGCATAAAAAAAACTTGGTAATGTTTTGTAGTGGAAATAGGACAAACCTTATGTATTTATTACTTAATTAACTGATGATTAAAATTAAATTGATGATTGAAAATAAAATGAAAGTCAAATGGAAAGGAATATAAGTTTCGGGGACTTGATTGTGGTCTGATTTATTTAGTTGATTAGCGGGAATTCGTTTTGTTTAGTTAATTGATAGAGTATGAATTTAATGGATGATAATAGAGAATTAATTTGGCGGATGATAATAGAGTATGAATTTGGAGGATGATTTTTGTGAATGACAGCTTGGAAAGAAAGTGGGCTCCTGCCTGCCGGCCCCGTCCGCTGTCATTCCAAGCTGTCATTACCTCCCGCCCTGCCCACTTTCTTTCCAAACTGTCATTATCTCCCGCCCCGCCCACTTTCTTTCCAAACTGTCATTACCTCCCTGCCCGCTGTAACTCCTCCCTCCCGCTCACTTTCTTTCCAAGCTGTCATTCCTCCCGCTCACTTTCTTTCCAAGCTGTCATTACCTCCCCGCCCGCTGTAACTCCTCCCTCCCGCCCCGCCCACTTTCTTTCCAAGCTGTCATTCCTCCCGCCCCGCCCACTTTCTTTCCAAGCTGTCATTACCTCCCCGCCCGCTGTCAGTACCTCCCTCTCGCCCCGCCCACTTTCTTTCCAAGCTGTCATTCCTCCCTCCCACCCCGCCCACTTTCTTTCCAAGCTGTCATTACCTCCTCGCCCGCTGTAACTCCTCCCTCCCGCCTCGCCCACTTTCTTTCCAAGCTGTCATTCCTCCCGCCCCGCCCACTTTCTTTCCAAGCTGTCATTCCTCCCGCCCCACCCACTTTCTTTCCAAGCTGTCATTACCTCCCCGCCCGCTGTCAGTACCTCCCTCTTGCCCCGCCCACTTTCTTTCCAAGCTGTCATTCCTCCCTCCCTCCCACCCCGCCCACTTTCTTTCCAAGCTGTCATTACCTCCTCGCCCGCTGTAATTATTTTTTTACCTATAAATAATCAATTTACCTATAAATAACTTATTTTATATCCACTGTTCACACATTCTTACATAATTTTCACTTATTTTATTCAAATTACCTCCACAGCCATATAAAGTCCATATTTTAATAATATATATATTTATATATATATAATATATATATATATATATATATATATATATATATATTATATTATATTTTACTAATAATTCCATAGACTAATAAGAATATAAATTAATCCAGACATCTCTTTCATGTCCCACTCACAAATTACCACATACATTTTACTTGGATCATGATATTATATTATTCTCCTAATATTATTAATAGTGATGATAAAAATAATGATATTAATATTAGTGTTATTATTATTATTATTATTATTTTCATTATATACATCCTCTAGTGCATAAACAATCTTTTCTAAACAATTTCTTTGATACACTTTCTCATTTTTTATCCAACTTCTATTCAATTTTTAATCATATCCATTTTATTCACTTTCATTAATTTATTCATTCTTATCAGTTCCATTCATCCAGATCTAATTCATCCAGTTATTTAATAATGTATTTATTTATCAAATTATTTAAACACTTAATCATTATAACCAATTTGTTAATTGCGTCAACTATTTTTTTCCCAATTATCTATTATGATAATCATTTATTTATTATATAATCATAATTATGATAATCATTTATTTATTTGAATCAATAGTACAATTAACTGTCACAATTCACAGTCCTCTATTTAAACAATTGATTATTTCATTCAATTCATTTGTGATTAACCATATAATTATAACTATAATACCACCAAAGAAGACCCCGCCTTCACCTTGAAAGCGTCGGTGAACTGAAATACTCAAGTACAGCAGAAAAAAAGCCGGTAACCGACTTTTCACTAGATAAGAGTATAAATATATAGCTCATGGTTGATGAGGAATAAATTATTAGAGGATTAGTAAAAAGTAATTGATACAAAATGATTTGATATGATATGAAAATGATAAAAAGGTGGTGACATTAAGGATGTAAGGGTGTAAAAATGTAAAAGTTAATTAATTATGATTGAATAGTAATGTTAATGTTAATGGAAATAGTGTAGTCGAACATTGTGGTAAAGGAGTAAATTAATAAGTTTGATGAGTAGGGGGAAAGTCCAGACAAATATTTTCTAAGGAACAGATCAATATTGAAGGGGAACCAATCTAGTTAGTTGTTTTCTAAAAAACAATTAAAATCCAAATCTATATTTTGTCCATGTGGTGAGAGTGTGTTTAATTCAAAAATTCAAAAATCTATATATATGAGTATAAAATCGGTATTCAATAGTAATAACTAGTAATACAATTATATAAAAATTAATATAAACAGTGGTCAGTAGATGGAGTTATATTAAATTGATATGAAAGAGATATATGTGTATATAATTGTACCGGTGATATCATTGATGGTAATGCTCATAGAAAGGTAGCAATAAATTGATGAGTCTAGAGGTAATAGTTTAAATTCACTTTATATAAGTCATATATATATATATATATATATTATATAAAACCTCTCACTCCATCGATTTTCTGGCATATTCATATTCTCAAACTAATTAATTTTAAATCAATCTTAAACCAATTTCATAAAACTATTTCAAGAAGGGGCGGGAATGCCCTTGCTGTCTTTTTGAACCAGGTGTTTCCCAGTGCTTGCTGGGAAATGTAGTTGTAGGCAGTAGTTCTATTGTCAGCTTTTCTTTGATAGCTCTATTGCCGGCTCTACTTTATTAGTTCAATTGTCGGCTTTTCCTTATTAAAAGCATAAAAAAAACTTGGTAATGTTTTGTAGTGGAAATAGGACAAACCTTATGTATTTATTACTTAACTGATGATTAAAATTAAATTGATGATTGAAAATAAAATGAAAGTCAAATGGAAAGGAATATGAGTTTCGGGGACTTGATTGTGGTCTGATTTATTTAGTTGATTAGCGGGAATTCGTTTTGTTTAGTTAATTGATAGAGTATGAATTTAATGGATGATAATAGAGAATTAATTTGGCGGATGATAATAGAGTATGAATTTGGAGAATGATTTTTGTGAATGACAGCTTGGAAAGAAAGTGGGCTCCTGCCTGCCGGCCCCGTCCGCTGTCATTCCAAGCTGTCATTACCTCCCCGCCCGCTGTAACTCCTCCCTCCCGCCCACTTTCTTTCCAAGCTGTCATTACCTCCCGCCCCGCCCACTTTCTTTCCAAACTGTCATTATCTCCCGCCCCGCCCACTTTCTTTCCAAACTGTCATTACCTCCCTGCCGCTGTAACTCCTCCCTCCCGCTCACTTTCTTTCCAAGCTGTCATTCCTCCCGCTCACTTTCTTTCCAAGCTGTCATTACCTCCCCGCCCGCTGTAACTCCTCCCTCCCGCCCCGCCCACTTTCTTTCCAAGCTGTCATTCCTCCCGCCCCGCCCACTTTCTTTCCAAGCTGCCATTACCTCCCCGCCCGCTGTCAGTACCTCCCTCTCGCCCCGCCCACTTTCTTTCCAAGCTGTCATTCCTCCCTCCCACCCCGCCCACTTTCTTTCCAAGCTGTCATTACCTCCTCGCCCGCTGTAACTCCTCCCTCCCGCCTCGCCCACTTTCTTTCCAAGCTGTCATTCCTCCCGCCCCGCCCACTTTCTTTCCAAGCTGTCATTCCTCCCGCCCGCCCACTTTCTTTCCAAGCTGTCATTACCTCCCCGCCCGCTGTCAGTACCTCCCTCTCGCCCCGCCCACTTTCTTTCCAAGCTGTCATTCCTCCCTCCCACCCCGCCCACTTTCTTTCCAAGCTGTCATTCCTCCCTCCCGCCCCGCCCACTTTCTTTCCAAACTGTCATTATCTCCCGCCCCGCCCACTTTCTTTCCAAGCTGTCATTACCTCCCCGCCCGCTGTAACTCCTCCCTCCCGCCCCGCCCACTTTCTTTCCAAGCTGTCATTCCTCCCGCCCCGCCCACTTTCTTTCCAAGCTGTCATTACCTCCCCGCCCGCTGTCAGTACCTCCCTCTCGCCCCGCCCACTTTCTTTCCAAGCTGTCATTCCTCCCTCCCACCCCGCCCACTTTCTTTTCAAGCTGTCATTACCTCCTCGCCCGCTGTAATTCCTCCCTCCCGCCTCGTCCACTTTCTTTCCAAGCTGTCATTCCTCCTGCCCCGCCCACTTTCTTTCCAAGCTGTCATTCCTCCCGCCCCGCCCACTTTCTTTCCAAGCTGTCATTCCTCCCTCCCTCCCACTTTCTTTCCAAGCTGTCATTCCTCCCACCCCGCCCACTTTCTTTCCAAGCTGTCATTACCTCCTCGCCCGCTGTAACTCCTCCCTCTCGCCCCGCCCACTTTCTTTCCAAGCTGTCATTCCTCCCTCCCTCCCACCCCTCCCACTTTCTTTCCAAGCTGTCATTCCTCCCTCCCACCCCGCCCACTTTCTTTCCAAGCTGTCATTACCTCCTCGCCCGCTGTAACTCCTCCCTCCCGCCTCGCCCACTTTCTTTCCAAGCTGTCATTCCTCCTGCCCCGCCCACTTTCTTTCCAAGCTGTCATTCCTCCCGCCCCGCCCACTTTCTTTCCACGCTGTCATTACCTCCCCGCCCGCTGTCAGTACCTCCCTCTCGCCCCGCCCACTTTCTTTCCAAGCTGTCATTACCTCCTCGCCCGCTGTAACTCCTCCCTCCCGCCTCGCCCACTTTCTTTCCAAGCTGTCATTCCTCCCGCCCCGGCCACTTTCTTTCCAAGCTGTCATTCCTCCCACCCCGCCCACTTTCTTTCCAAGCTGTCATTACCTCCCCGCCCGCTGTCAGTACCTCCCTCTCGCCCCGCCCACTTTCTTTCCAAGCTGTCATTCCTCCCTCCCACCCCGCCCACTTTCTTTCCAATCTGTCATTACCTCCCCGCCTGCTGTCAGTACCTCCCTCTCGCCCCGCCCACTTTCTTTCCAAGCTGTCATTCCTCCCTCCCACCCCGCCCACTTTCTTTCCAAACTGCCATTACCTCCCTGCCCGCTGTAACTCCTCCCTCCCGCCCACTTTCTTTCCAAGCTGTCATTCCTCCCTCCCACCCCCTTTCTTTCCAAGCTGTCATTACCTCCCCGCCCGCTGTCAGTACCTCCCTCCCGCCCCGCCCACTTTCTTTCCAAGCTGTCATTTTTCCCTCCCACCCGCCCACTTTCTTTCCAAGCTGTCATTACCTCCCCGCCGGCTGTCATTCCTCCCTCCTGCCCCGCCCGCTTTCTTTCCAAGCTGTTATTACCTCCCTCCCGCCCGCCCAACTTTGCGGCTGGGCTTTTTTTTTTCAAATGACAGAAAATCGGGGGGGGGGGGGGCTTTTCCGGGGGCTTTCCTGGGGCCATACGAGCCCCTAGGGGGGATCGGATGGCACCAAATGAAAGAGGATACCCGGCCAATTCGATAGAGGGGTCAGGTGAGTATTTTTGTACAGTTATTTTTTTACTAGCAGCGGGGAAATCAAGGGTGGTTAATAGCGATTCGCCGCGAATAAATTCGGATCGAAACGATTTTTGTCAGGAAATTCGGCGAATCAGCCGAATCGAATTTTTCAAAACTTCGCTCATCTCTACTGATCGCATATGGGAATATCCTGAATAATTACAAATAATTATAATAAATGGTTGCATAAAGCACATTCTTATCAGCCGATGACCTAAACCCGTTCTTGACGACGAAAATTAAAAAAAATACAATTCCTAATCTCTCTGACAGATCATTCAGTGTATCCTATTCTAACACAGTCTCATCCTCACGTTCCCTTTCTGTTGGTGTGCCACAAGGTTCTGTCCTAGGCCCCCTACTTTTCTCAGTCTACACCCACGGCCTTGGCAAACTTATAACTTCATTAGGCTTCCAATACCACTTCTATGCGGATGACACTCAGATATATCTCTCAGGCCCCAATCTCTCCTCTCTCCTATCTCGCCTCCCCAACTGCCTCTCAGCTATTTCTTCATTCATGTCATCTCGCTACCTCAAGCTAAACATGGACAAGACTGAACTGGTCATTTTCCCACCCTCTAACTCCCCTCCCCTCTCTAACACGTCTATTTCTGTCAACAATTACACACTCACAGCAACTCCCCAAGCTCGGTGCCTGGGAGTCATTCTGGACTCAGCCCTCTCTTTCAAACCACATATTCACTCCCTGGCCACCTCCTGTCGCCTCCAAGTTAAAAACATCTCCCGCATCCGTCCTTTCCTCTCACCTGACACCACTAAAATGCTAGTGCATGCCCTGGTCATATCCCGTCTGGATTACTGCAACATCCTTCTTTGTGGCTTACCAACTAACAGACTGGCACCCTCCAATCTATCCTGAACTCTGCTGCTCACCTCTTCCATCTCTCCTCTCGCTCCTCCAGTTCTGCGCCTCTCTGCCAATCCCTACACTGGCTGCCAGTCCCACAGCGAATCCTGTTCAAAACTCTAACTCTCGCATACAAGGCTCTCTCCAACCAGGCCCCTCCCTACATCTCATCTCTAATCCAACAGTATCAACCTAGACGCAGCCTCCGCTCTTCTGCCGACCTTCTCCTGTCCTCCTCCCTGGTCACCTCCTCTCACGCCCGCCTCCAGGACTTCTCACGTGCAACTTCAATCTTCTGGAATGCCCTCCCACACCCAATCCGCCACTCCACAACCCTCAAAACCTTCAAAGGAGCCCTTAAAACACACTTATTCAGACAAGCATATAATATGGCCTAACCAATCTTCTAAAGAGCACATGCCACAAAGCTCAATACTGACTGTTTGTGATCCCTCCCCCTCGTCTTCACCCCTCTTCCTTTAGACTGTAAGCTCGCAAGGGCAGGGCTCTCTCCCCTACTGTTTCTTGTACTCAGAATATCCATTGTCAACTCTGTAAAACTGCATTTGAAATGGTATATGTATCGTATGTTTCTACCCTGTCTGTAATTACTACTTTGTAAAGCGCTACGGAAGATGATGGCGCTAAATAAATAAACAATAATAATAATAATCTGTCCAACGAGGCAGCCTCCGTCTGTCTTCTTCAGCTACAATTCTTGCTTGTATTCTATGAAAAGGGAAAATGGGATGCCCCTATTGTTGGGTGGACAGGCCTGGGAGTTCAAGTCTAGATTAAAAAAATCCAGGGAAACAAACTCTCTGGAATCCTTAGGGAAGTAAAGTGACTAAGTGGCTGGTAGTCTTGCAGACTGTAATCTAAATCCTTTCATTGAAACTACTTGGTTTCCCCATCTTCTTACCTCAGTCCAGAGCAATGGCTAGGTCTTTGGCAGTATTCTTGCTTTATACGCTTGCTGTGTCTGGCAAACTTGAATTTCTGCTGGGGATGGGGGTTGCTGTGGAGTGTGGCCAAGCTTAGCTGCAGGATTGAGGATCGAGGTGAGAATACAGGAAAATCGCACTCTCAGACTGTGAAGCATCCCAAACTGAATTATCTATGCATATGCAAGTTCTGGCAGAAAGTAAATCAGTAGTTTGCTCGTATCTGCAAATTAGCGGCCTCTGCCTTTTCTGTATCTTTATGGACATGCAGTGGTTGGCACAGACAAGCATGTGCCGGTACTGTGTCATGTCAGTGCATGTGTAAATGTCTGGGAAGGACTGCAGTATACTACCTGTAGATCATTGTGACCTGATTTCCATGTGATCTTTTCTTTCTGGACGATGTCTCTTCAACTATGACTTTGGCCTGATTATTTTTTTTTTTTTTTTACTGCAATTTCCACAATGCCTTCCCAAGACTTTGACTATGATCCTTTTCTGCTTTCTATCCACTTCTCTGCAAAGGAACTGCCAGTTTCTCAGTTGGACAACCAGATATTCTTCTGTAGCACCAGACCATCCCCACCATCAGGGGCCTAAAACAGGACGACCAGGGTAAATCATGGAGTCCATCCCTGTTGTATGGCTTGGACTTCCTTAGCAGTCTGCTCCTCATCACCTTTGCATGCAGTGTATCTCCATCATACTCATCATGACGGCATGTTCCAGACAATTTTTTTAGATTTTTGTTCTGGTAGAACAATGCAGGCAGGGTAGTCAGTGTCCATGGTGTATATGTGCGGTCTAGGGATATTAGTTTAATTACTATTTACTGGACAGTGACCTGTGCTGCGCTGACTGCTTACCCACATTTTTATTGCTACATTTGTATGCATTGCACAAATCTTAAACTTTGCTTATGTTTTTCAGTTTTTAGACCAGGAACATGGAGAGTGGTTTGGTTACCTAACTCGGGAAGGGAAGGTGGCACTTACCATAAAAGGAGGCCCATTTAAAGGTAGGAGTATAATTGGCACATATATCTCTAACTAGGATTACCATATTGTATGGTCTGGTTCTGATTCTTGGCTTCACTCAAACTGCACCCATCAACCCATGAAACAACCAGTTTATGACCCACAATGAGTTTACTGTCAACTGGTAAAGAGATTCCTAGAAACCCTGAGAAGTGCTCAGCTTGAGTAACCATAAGAAGCTTTCTGTGGTTTTACTTCATCTGGAATTCCTAAATACCTTGGCAGAGAAGCAAAGGGATTAGCCAAACAAGGAATATATCAGTGTCATGCAACAATTTGGTTGGTACATTCTGGTTGTTATACTTATGCCTCTGGCTGTAGGTCAGGTTTGGTAAACTGCAGCTACAGGTGAAATCTGGCGTTGTTTGGTAATGTATGCAAAGAAGATGCCTAAAATGTAGGTTAATGTGGAACTCCAGCCAAGAGGGAAAGAGCTAGTTCTGCCACCAAGTTATTATTGCTCTATGCAACTTTGAGGATTTGTCCTCACATACTGTCTTATGGTGATACCTTTGACGGGCTTAGAACTGTACTGGTAGCAGGTTAGTTTGTATTTATATTTCTGAGAAATGAAATCTATATCTGTACATCTGACATACAGGAGGTACAGTAAAGCACATATGCCCAGTTCAGAGGGAAAGCCTTGACCATTGCCTAAGCCCCCCCTCCCTCCCTAAGGTCTTCCCTAAGGTCCCCCCCCCCCCCCATTTCAGGATGTGCTGTTTCAGTTTCCTCATCAAGAAGACTTATAAGAAATAGGTATCTCCTCTGGGTTGCAGGAGGGTGTGGACTTTCAACCCCTGGGACAAACTGGCCAGGGAAAGTGTAGGTACAATTTAACAATTAAAGGGTGTAAGAGACAATCAGTCTAAATGATATATATTTGAGGTAATGGGGTAATGGAAGCATTCAAGTCTCACCTCATGTGTTATGTCCATGTTAAATAAAGTAAGGGATACCAATAGCAATTAAAGGCCTAAGATGCAACATTTCAGGTGGACCTGCAAGCTGAAGCTTAGTACGTTGCTCCACTAAAGCCATCTCTGGCAATCGGTGACTTTAAGGTTATTACATAGAAGCAAATAAAAAGAGACAAGGTATAATGCAACAAACTATACTACTTTAAGGATATACAAATGGGTATACTGGAAGCTGTTATTTGGGAAAACTAACTTAACTTACTTTTGCCTACCAAATATAAACGTGCATGCTATTAAATATGTCTCAATAAAACATTTGGAATTAGAAAACTAGAGCCCCACACTGGGGGTTTAAACTGGACCAAAACCCATTTTACAAACCATGGGATCGATTCAGAGCCAGGTGAGATGTCTCATTCCTTTTTTAGGAGAAAAAATTGCCATTTACGTTTGTCTACCTTGGGGCTGATTCAGAACAAGGTGAAAATTTACACTCGGCAGACGATAAAAGCGAATTGCAATTTAGTTTGAATTCTTATCTGGCTCTGATTCAACCCCCATGTGTTGTTTACTCCAATGGGACATCCCATTGCCAGTGCCCCCTCCATTAACTCAACAACAAATGTAAGCAAACCCCCTAAATCTTACCTATCACCACACGGACGCATGATTGACCAGTGGCGGTCACTTATCCTGTTCTCAGGCTTCTGCTTCACCGGCTACTTGCTGAGAATGGGACACTTGATGGCCTCCAGCCAATCATATGGCGTGATAATGCAGTGACAGGTACGATTTAGAGGGTTTGCAGGGGAGGGAGGTGTGGGCCTCTGGCAATTCAGGTGCCTCCCTGGAGCAGACCAACCCTCTTTTGTGGTCTGGCTTAATTAAGCATACTTAAATTTGCTTGGGTTATTGTAAAGTGTGTTTACCCCAAAGTAAAATGAAAAAGGGGAAATCTTTACTGTTTCACAGAAGGGTCAATATCATGTTCCTCCACAGTGGTGGCACCTATTAAGACTATAAATGTAATCATACATATCAGTGATACATTTTATCCTATTCTATTTTAGGTTGCTTCCACATTCCTCGATGCTTGTATATGTGTGAGGAGATTTTAACTAGACTTCTGGAAGAAGAAGACAACCAAGCCAGCAAGTCTTTACAATAGACCAACGAAGATCGGACAAGCCCTTTAACTTACTAACGCAGATATGTGAACCCTATTTGCAAGGTTGCCCTTATATTACTTCTCAGTGATTAGCAGGGCAGGGTTTGGCATAATTGGCATCCTAGGCACTCGTCCCTGGGACACCCTTGAACTGCCTGACTTCATCACAGGCTGATCCTCTATTGCAGGTTAACACTTTATACTCAGATTAGTGCTAGATCGTTCCAGGATGACCAGTGATGACACTTGTGATGACTCCATTAACACCACAAATAAATCTCACTATGGGTGCTGTAAGGTAATGTTTGTGCTCATATTATCATTCATGTCATCTGGCAGAACTTACCAATAAGCATGTGATGCACAGAGCTTCACAATAGCAACAAAAGTAGGATGTGAAAGCAGAAATGTGGCACAGTGTTCCACATTGCCAGTTTGCCATCCATGACTATCTGTTGGACAAAATAGAAAAAAGTTAATATTTGCTTCCCAAACAGAGACTTCAATCCTTGCAGTCCTGGCTTCTGAATTGCAGGGGGTCTTCTGCTCTTAGGCTGCCAGTGAGCTCCCCTGCCAGCTCAAGGGCACACTCCTTCCTCCAGTCATGAGGCAAGCTCTCTAATTGACTGAAGGGAAAACTCGCCCAGGTTATCTCATCCAATAAAAGGCTGTCCCCTGGAAAGACTTTCTGTTGCATTTTGCTCCAGCGGGCACACTTCCTGGGAGGGGGGTGTTAGGAGAACAAAGAGAGACCAGAGAAGAATGAAGATAACAGAAGGAGAGTGGAGAAGACAAAGTCAAGCTGACTGATTATTTAGCGAGTGAACCATAGGTGCACATACAGTACAACTGCTCATCACCTGCTGCTGTCCTCTACTAACTATCCTAACCCCTTCATCCACTGCTGCTGTCCTCTACCAACTAACCCCTTGCCACTGTCCTCTGCCACTCATCTAACCTCTTCACCCCCTGCCACTGTCCTCTGCCACTCATCTAAACCCTTCACCCCCTGCCGCTGTCCTCTTCCACTCACCTAACCCCTTCATCCCCTGTCACTGTCCTCTGCCACTCATCTAACCTCTTCACCCCCTGCCACTGTCCTCTGCCACTCATCTAACCTCTTCACCCCCTGCCACTCACCTAACCCCTTCATCCCCTGTCACTGTCCTCTGCCACTCACCTAGCCCCTTCACCCCCTGCCACTGTCCTCTGCCACTCACCTAGCCCCTTCACCCCCTGCCACTCACCTAGCCCCTTCACCCCCTGCCGCTGTCCTCTTCCACTCACCTAACCCCTTCACCCCCTGCCGCTGTACTCTGCCACTCATCTAACCCCTTCATCCCCTGTCGCTGTCCCTCACCACTTGCCTAACTCCTCTCTCTTGCCACTGACTTGCATCTCTGACCTAACCTAGCAGAAGGCTCAGCAGCAGCAATTACCAGAGGTAAATCAGAAGTGGCAGAGACTGACCCATAATGTAGTTCAATGCAGAGAACTGTAAATTAACCTAGCTCAGCATGCATAAGAGTGAGGATTAAAGTGGAACAATCACCAGGATTCTCACTATCCATGTGATTGTTTCTCCAGCAGGAAACCCCACTGGAATGGCAGTGATCCCATAGCACATGGTCTCCAGTGCTTAGCGCTCCATTCAGCTTTACGAAGCCACACTGACATCAGAGTGGCTTGGTAAAGCAGAATAGAGCACAAGCAGCTGGCTGATCCCCTTTGGCTGTGCACAGCCAAGCCAACCATTCAGAAATGCTTTGCGCGGGTGTGTGCATCAGCCAGAGGGAACCTTAGGTAAGATGAGTATACTAGGCAATACTGAGCATTTCACGCAAAGGGACATCACGATTTGGAAAAGGGGAATCGGCGGGCCCTGGAGTCTTTAAGCTCCCTGGGGACAAGGACCACTTCCTCACCCAGGTCTTGGCCTATACGAATCTAAAATGCACTTTGCCTTTTTATGATCTTGACATTGAATAGATACTTACCTTTTCATTGTTGATGCTCTGTCTATAAGGGGACTATGAATGGCATAGTGTACTGCCATTTCCAGGTCATCTTATAGTTTGTGGTGTTGCAGGGAGTGACTGGGGGGCTTGGCTTAGTTGCAAAATATTCTGTGCGCACCTATCCTATTTTCCATTTAAAACATTTGAGAGGTAAGCTGCTCGTGAGTTGCCACATCTCTTCCAGGACCCCCCCCCCCCCCCGGGTACGCCAGTGCCCTGGGGGTGTTGGCCACCATTAACAAATGCTGCCAGATGCCAACCCTGCAATTCAAGCACACCTTGTAACAACTTTTTGTAATTGTTTTTACTTTTCAGGAAAAGTGATGAATACATTGTCAGCCCTCTAACCTGACAATCTGTATTAATAAAATGTCTGCACATGTTTTTTTTTGTCATTGTTTACCCTGTTTTACCTAGTTATTAGTTGTTTTTGTACAGACAGGACCTAAGCCTTGCTGGCTGCCACTGTCTCTATGTCTGTGCTGATGATGAATGAGACAGGTTTGCTTTGAGGTCTAGTTCATACTAGGGGCCCAGCCATCACCAGGTCAGTGTCAGCTTGATAGTGGGATTGATTTAAAGCACACCCAACCTTATGTACTCTGCACCTGAACACCTCTTCTCCTGCCCGCAGTGAGTGATACCTTTTATCCATGGGCAGAGTAGAGGTGGCAGGAACACTGAAGCAGGGGAAGGTGGTGGCTACTGTAGTGTTTCCTGCAATTTCCAGTCCTGTAAGATGTATCACTTACTAGGAGCTGTGGGAGAGGTGTTTCACTGCAGAAGTGCATCTGATAGGGTGCATGTTCCCTTTAACAGTTCTGAGAGGAAGCATATTAATGTGGGACAGGCTTCTCCTTAGAACCCCAAGTGTACCTCTGCATTTAACCACCACTTCTAACTTCCCCATTGGTGGCATCCCAATTTTCAATACCATAGTACACATACATGCATTGCCTTGTTGCTGGCGCTGGTTTTCTAACACACATAACCACCATAGACACAAATGTGTTTGCATGGTGGGCAGTGGTCATGTGGGCTGATGAACCAGTGGCCAGCTGCATTGGAATGCTTGTCTGTGTGTGCAGATGTGGTTAGCCAAAACAGGAATGCCCCACAGCAATCTATGCTGACCAGCAATAGTTTTAACGGGGACAAAAACCCAGGTTTTTCACTGCATGGGCCTGGGTTTTAGCCCACTTAGCACATGTTTTGGGATGCCTCAGGGACAGGGAACACCAGGGCCAGCACAAGTAGCTTTTGGTCCGCTTTAAGAGGCTCTGGGTACACTTTAACTTTATATTCGTTTTAATTAGCTTTTCTTGTACAAAGGAAAAACAAAAGACTAATCTAGAAATGGGGCACATACACCTCAATAAAGTTCACAAAATGTATTAATCAGATACAAAAATTAAAAATCACAACAAGCAAACATCACTGACACTATTAAAAACACCACCACCTTGCCTGGCTTGATTGTTGTGGTTTTTAAGTTTTGTGAACTTTGAGGTGTGTGTGCCCCATTTCTAGAATCAGTCTTTTGATTTTCCTGCGTACAAGACATATAGAGGGTTTACATCAGGGGTGCTCAACCTTTTGACGATAGCATGCCATTTAAATAATTTGGAACCTGGTCGCGGGCCAGAATGAATAGGTTTAGAATTGTTTTCATTTGGAATAGCATAAAGAAGATTTTCTACAACAATCAGGATACCCACTGTCTCCACAAACTCCACTGCACTTTTGCCCTTCCACCACACCCCTACATTCATGAAGGGGCAGTTGTGGCCTAGAGGTAAGGGAGCAGACTTGTGACCGGAGGGTGACAGGTCCTGGGACATGACTGAAGTGCTCTTGAGCAAGGCACCTAACCCCCAAACTGCTCCCTGGACGCCGTAATTGGGGCACACATCTCCGAGCACACGCTCTGAGCATGTGTACGCTCAAGCACACATAGGAATTAATTATGTAACAATCCACACATGCTAGCAATATACACGCTGACTGGATGACCCCCTCTAAATATATGGATCCATTATTTATATCCCTTCCCCATAAGTCCATGTTCCCAATACTCAACCCATCTAAGCTACCACCATTGCTATGCATACATTTAATATAAAACCCCCCAATAACACGCCGAGTGACCGAACCCTTCCATAATAGATTGTTGGGGGGGTGAGGGGTTAGCGCCCTATTGGTGCTGTCCCTCCTATAGCCAGATGGGTAACTTGTTTATTTTCCCTGACTCTCCAAAGTTTTGTAAAATGTGTAGGGGGGAGGGGTACCTTAGGTTTCAGGTACCTCTAATAGGAGAGCTTTATCAGGGGGGGTATATTGGTCCCTAGTTAGTATAACTAAAGACTTTGACCATACTATGTATAAAAAGTTTAACCTTGTTTATTTTATACACTTGGTTTTTTTTCCACATATTATACATATAGTTCACACATATTTTACACATGTCTCAAAATTTTTCACATAGTTTACATATTATTTACACTTTTTTTCACATATATTTACACCATCTGTATAGGATGTCTTGTTCACTATATCAACATATATCTCTGTGATATAGTGTTGAAAGTTCCTGCTATAGTTGTTGTAAGAAACGGCCGGGTCCTACCATGCACGCATTTCTACTTGAACTTGCTACAACTGAGAGTCACAGAATTTTAATGCTTGCTACAAACTGTAAAGGCGGTTCCCAGCCACATTACATGGTAGGACCCGGCCGTTTCTTACAACAACTATAGCAGGAACTTTCAACACTATATCACAGAGATATATGTTGATATAGTGAACAAGACATCCTATACAGATAGAGGATTTTGGTGTAAATATATGTGAAAAAAAGTGTAAATAATATGTAAACTATGTGAAAAATTTTGAGACATGTGTAAAATATGTGTGAACTATATGTATAATATGTGGAAAAAAAACCAAGTGTATAAAATAAACAAGGTTAAACTTTTTATACATAGTATGGTCAAAGTCTTTAGTTATACTAACTAGGGACCAATATACCCCCCCTGATAAAGCTCTCCTATTAGAGGTACCCGAAACCTAAGGTACCCCTCCCCCCTACACACCCCTTCCATAATACGCTGAGTGGCAGAACCACCTATAACATGCTGAGTGGCAGAACCCCTCCATAACACGCTTTAGAGCTCTCTGGAGAAGCATGCTGTGTGCGTTTGTTGACTATTGCACTAGAAAGTGAAAAATAGAAATGATGGGGTGGGAAAGAGGGGCAATATGTAAATTAGGCTCCCATGTTGAGGGATGGATAGGAGATGTAACTGCCACAACATTAGAAACACTATGAAGAGGCAAATGAATCATTTATTGATGCAGATCTGCTTGTTACACCTCAGAGAGGGACAAATGAGAACAGGGGGACATGGACTCAAAAAAGGGACAGTCCCTCCAATTAAGGGACACTTGTGATGTATGCACACTGTGCCAGATAAGTGTAATAAAACAAAACATAACTCACCTGGACCTGGCAGCAGGCCTGATCCCTGTCTATGACCATCGTTGAATCAAGCTCGCTGCCAGGTCCAGGGGAGTTATTTTTTGTGTTATTGCACTTATCTATGCCAGCACTGGTTGAGGTGGAACCGGGTAGTGGGTGTGACCTAAGGGTCTCTTTAAATAATGCCTGAATTTCTGTTTAAATAGTACTGAAATAAAGAACTCTACTGACATACAGTACATCACTATTTGCATATTCAGTTCATTAATTCAGTGTCCACTCTGTACCAAGACGAAACATAAAGTGGACCAAAACCCAGGATTTTGACTATCCTGGGTTTTGGTTCTTGCCCCCGGGGCACCCCCATCCCAGTCCTATGGCGCATGCGCGGCCGCTCATCCAATCAGCGCGCTCAGATCTGCTGATGTAACGTCGTCTAAGCCTTCGTCTAAGGTGAGTGGCGCTGACTGCCGCATACCACGCTACCCTCTAACAGGGAGCGGGAGCGTGCCCGTGCGGGGCATTCACAAATGCCTGGCGCGGGCACATGCTCTGCTAGAGGGATGGCAGGGATGCGGCCGAGGCTCGCGCATACGCCATTGGACCAGGAGAGAAGGTAAGTGTATGGGCGACCTGGGGGGTTTCACACAGCAGCGGCATCCCGGCAGGAGGGAGGGAATAGATCTGGGAAGAACAAAGCACTGTTCCTGTCCTCTGTACTATGGGCCACAGGTGGCTATGCTAGGCCATTCCCCATTACTCTACAAGGGCACTCTATTTTCCCTTTGTAGGTTGGTGACACAATAATTGGAGGCTGCTAACACACTCAAGATGATTCCGGTAAAATGGCTTAACTGCAGGACACAGAATTATGATGAATAATGGAGGCAGCAGTAGGGAAGGTATGTATGTATGTATGTAAAGAAAATAATGATAATAAAGTAAACCTGTAGTCAAAAATCACTTTAGGTCCCTCTTAACATTCACCCCCAGAGCATTGTAATTTGGGTTGCCTTTACAGTAACATATGATTAGTAAGCAAGGGATGCTGTAGGCCATTTTAAAGTGACCCTTAATGCAGAGCAAAACCCACCAGTGGCCTGTCTGGAATCTAAAAGATTTCAGGGCTGGTCCCTGGCTTTTCCCTGGGGCATCCCAAACCATGATGCCCCGCTATGTGAAACCCCACAGGGCACCCGTAAAAACTCACATTTCGAATGGGCTCTTATCCAATCAAGACAAATGGCTCTGATTGTTTACACAGGGGAGTGCCGGGGATACGGGTGATGCAGACAATCCCCATTGACTTCAATCTGAGCCCTTTGCCAAATCATGTATTCAAGGCAAAGGGCTCTGACTGCACAAGAGCCCGCACATGAGCGGGGAAAGGTGAGTTTTATTAAGCAAACTGGGGGGTTTCACACAGCAGGGCATCCCAATACATAACAAAACCAGAGAAGGTCAAATTCCTGGGTTTTATTCTGCTTTAAGTGAAACAAGACTAGGCAACGGGGGAGAATCTGAAAGTGGGATACCTCATTTCACTTACTGTCACTGATAACCCAATTATGGGACCCAATACTCACCTGCATTGCCAACTTGCACCATGTGGTGGCTAGCAGCCTGTACATCTTGTGGAGCACAGTGGTGTGCATGCATCCACCCAGCGAATGCCATGGGCTGCTGCCAGTCATGTGGGTTGTAATTCAGTGGCTGTACTGAGACTGCACCTATTGCAGAAGGAAAGAAATATGGGGGCTAGGCTTCCCCAGCTAGTATGTGGTGAGGGGCATCCCTCTGTAGGGCCAGCTGATTCTCAGTCTTAGGGGAATTCCATTCCATGGTGCATGTGTAAAGCAATTATGAAAATTAAACCGGTGCGACTTGGGTGGGGGATAGGAAGCAATCCTTTAGGGATGCCCCATAGGAAATATGAAAAAATGACTTTTAGCCCGATCTAAATGCAATTATATATTAAGCTATAGAAAAATATTTATTTGTCCAATATATTTAATTAAAGCGGACCAACAATCAAAAATGTCTTAAAGTGGACCAAAACCCAGCTCGATCGGCCTGAATCTATAAGATTCCTGGGCCCATCTATTCCTCTCCCCCGGGCATCCAACATTGGGATGTCTCGCTGTGTGAAACCCCCCAGGTAGCCCCATTCACGTACCTCGTTTCCTGGTCTCACGATGCGTCTAAGAGCAGCTACCGCATCCCACTCTCCCTCTAGCAGGGCACGTGGCCGCGCCATGCATTTGTGAATGGCATGCTCCCTATTAGAGGGTAGCGGAGGATACGGTCGTCAGAGCCGCTGCTCTTAGACGCGCTGTGGGACTGGGAAGAAGTGAGCTGGTCTCATTGTTATAGGGGATTTCACACAGCGGGGCCTCCCTGATCAGGGTGCCCCCAGGGGAAAGGACCAAAACTCAGGATAGTCGAAAACCTGGGTTTTGGTCCATTTTAAACTAGACCAACACAACAAATAGTGCTCATATGCATCCCTCCCCAGGGCATTTTAGATTGCTGCATATAGAAATTAATTTACCTCCTGCTGTAGTAAATTTAGAAACAAAATGGAGGCTCATGCATTTGCAGGCCCCCTGCAAATATGAAGTGCTGCTGGGCTTCCTGCTACTGTGCATTGTCAGTTGAATCCAGGCAGCAGCATGGCTGAGAATGATGCTGGGAGAGGAAGCTCCAAAATGGCCGCTACCTTACTTTTCCAAAGGCTGTTGGTCTGGTTTAACTCTTCCCATTTGCACCTTTTTCCCAACTGAAAGTTTAATAAAGCGGACAGAAGGTGAAGGCTATCATCAGAAAGCAACAGGGCTGAGCAGCCCATGGGAAGGGGGGTCTGCATGTGTCTGCTTACAAAGCTTTCCTGGAGAATACTGTGTCGCCAAATCCATGCCCCATCATGTTCCAGCTGTGTGATTCACCCTCATTCTTGTTAAAGTGGACCAACACCCAGGATTTTCACTATCCTGGGTTTTGGTCCACTTCCACGGGGCACCCCGATCGGGGTGAAACCCCCCAGATCGCCCTAAAAAACTCACCTCACCCGGCTCCTACGCAAGCGCTCGTCCAATCAGAGCGCTCAGAGCCGCTGTGGTATGGACGGACAAGCGACGAACAACCACAGCGGCTCTGAGCACACTGGAGGCCCTTCTAGAGAAGCGCGAGATGCGGCTCGCGCATGCGCGGTTGGAACGAGGATAAGGTAAGGTTTCTGGGTGTCCTGCGGGGTTTCACACAGCGGGGCAACCCGATTGCGGATGCCCCGCGGGGAGGGATCTGATCGGCCCCGGAATCTTATAGATTCCCGGCCTGATCCTCCCTGGGTGTTGGTCCACTTTAATGCGGGGCATGTGCAACCACCCAGCCATTCAGATAGTGCACACTCCCCATTGAAGGCAATCAGAGCCCTTTGCCAAAGGATGTAAGCACGGCAAAGAGCTCTGATTGGACGAGACCATTGGAACAAGGAGAGGTGCGTTTTACTGGGCTGGGTTTCACACAGTGGGGCATCAAACAAAACCCAGCAAAGTCAAATTCCCGGGTTTTGTTCTGCTTTAGAACTTTGTGAGCAGACGCACCCTGTCCCCCTGCTTCTGTCAGCATACTCAGTCCTGTCACTTTCTACTGATTCACAATATAGCCAATCATATTACACCATTTTCCACTGTGTTTCTTAGTTGTTCTCTCCAGCCCTCCAGGTTCGCTCAGCGCTAAAGCTGTTGGGCGTGGCCTACATTACGCTGTTCCCCTATTGGATGCTTTCCAACATCCGGTGTCCTCATTGGCTGGTCCCTTGCGATCATTACGTTTGCATCCCGTGTATCTCTCAGCCGTGCTCGCTCCCTGCACTTATACCGCGGGTCGCTTCACTGAGCATGTGCAGTTGTTACCGTTCTCGTTCTCTGGGTTCCATGCCACACGCATCTTACTCAGAAACCCTAAACTGGTTCTATATCAGCTCTAAAGCAGCTCCAGCCGCGGAGCTTATGTGTGAATAGTGAAAGCTGAACGGGAAGATTTCCTTTCAGGACAGAGTACGCATGCGCAGAGACAGCGGTTACAGGGGTGCAGAAGTAGTGGTTCATCTGAATGGGTAGAGAAAGCTAACAGCGCATGCGCCGAGCAGAGCGTGTGACACAGGGACCGCCGCCATGAATATCCGGAACGCACGGGTAACCGGCTAATTTAGGGCGGTTTTGTGGCTGGGGGGGACACCGGAGTTCGTGTGAGGTGACGTCCCGGGTTTGTTGGGGAAAGCGGCAGCGGCTCGTCTCATTGTCTGCATTTCTTGAAGCTCAGCTGTGGAGAAGCATGGCTGTCTCTCCCATGATGCATCGGTGTAGTGCCTTGCTGCAGTGTATTCTGGGAGTTGTAATTGGCACAACCCTGGCCTAGACCATGGAGCTTTCGTCTTTTCTTGCTGGAAAATGTCAGATGACATATATGCAGAGGTGGCCATAGACCTGACAGGGTCACTCACCAATATGAATACAAGTGGTCTTGGGGGGGGGGGGGGGTCACTGACCATATGATTCATATATAGGTGACCATAGACCCAGGGGGATCACTTGCCAATCAGGAGAGTCATACAGTATGTATAGGTGCTCACAGAATTGAGGGGGGTCAGTGGCCAATTAGATGACAGCCGTATGTATAAGTGATCATAGAAGAAAGGGATCACTGACCAATCGGTTGACAGTTCTATGTATAGGTGACCATAGACCCGAGGCAGATTACTGGCCGATCAGTTGACAGTCTTATGTATAAGTGACCATAGATCTGAGGAGGATCACTGGCCAATTGGGTCATGCAGTAGGTATAGGTGCAAATAGAACTGAGGGGGTCAGTGGCCAATCAAGTGCATATCATGTCTATAGGTGGCCATATACCTGGGGAGATCACTGACCAATGAAGTGCCTGTCCTGTATTGGGTGGCCATAGACCTGTGGGATCACTGACCAATCAGGCGACAGTTCTATGTATAGGTGACTATATACCTGAGGAGGTTCACTGACCAATCAGGTGACAGTCATATGTATAGGTGTTCAGGGGCACTAACCAATAAGAATACATGTGTATAGGCAGCCATAGACCCAAGGTGGTCACTTACCAATCGGGTCACAGTCATGTATAGGTGGCCATGGTCCTGAGAGGCGTCTCTGACCAATCAATGCCAGTTATATGTATAAGTGGCCATAGACCCCAGGGGATCACTGACCATTCCACCTGTCTAGTCCTATGTATAGGTGGCCATATACCTGTGGAGGATCATAGACCATTCAGGTGATAGTGAGATGTATAGGTGGCCATAGTCCGGGGGGGGCACTGAGCTTTTCCTACATACCTCAGATCAGAGGTGCAATACTCTCCTACCTAACCAGGTGCTGACCTTCCATTTTCCAGCATGTAGGTCGACGTGTATGGTTTGCAAGATGCCCGTTACTTTCTATGGGTGTCTCAGCTAAGCTTCCTACACTTCCAGCTTTCCTGGCTTCAGGAAAATGATAACCGCTGCAGGACCTACTGAAGGCAAGTAGAAGAGCATCGTACCTCTGATAAAAAAAATTATCTGTGGGGGGAAAGGGGTCGGAAGCAGCAGCATAAGTGCTGCAGTTCTATACATTCATTTATACTGCCAGGATACTGACACCCAAATGGGGAAAGGCCTGATCTATGGAAGACCTTATACTGGGCAATCCTTCCATGTAACACGTTGCTGGATAATTCCTCAGTGGCTTCTAAAAATTGCATTCTTATTAACAATATTCTTAGGCCAAAAAGTCACACATCTTCATTCTGAATAGTGTACACATGAATTTTCCTTATTGTATGCAGACATACTCCTACTACACTTGTGATTATCAGGGACCAAAGAAATGCTTTCAAAATTCACTGGTCTTGGTAACTCGCAGGGGATTTATAGGCTATAAAACTTCATTCAGCATTCTAGAGTTTGTTACAGCTTTGATTTACATCTTGCCATAAGTTTGTGCTCTTTTAGTGCAGTGGTTCTCAACCTTATTACACAAAGTAACCCCCTAGCGACAAGCAGTTACAACCAAGTACCCAATTACTAATGTTACCAAAATAAGTAGGTCACAGGCCTTGTAGCACTTTTTGATGCAAGAAAGAATTTTGAGAAACGGTGTTCTTGTGTATTTATGGCAGCTTGGGGGGAGAGTTGCTGAGCACTTCACATATTACAAAAATGATTTTTGTGACACAAATTATATTTTCAGTCACTATTTTGTTACAGTCCAGTGTTCACACACACACACACACATATATATACTGTGCAGTTTCTTTACTGACCAGCGCTTCTCTCCTCACAGCCCGAGGACCTAATGAATATGCAGCACTGCAATCTGCTGTGCCTGCCAGAAAATTACCAGATGAAGTATTACTTTTATCATGGACTCTCCTGGCCACAGGTTAGTGTTGACTCCATTGTCATGTCATCTTTTCGATCTATTTATATATGTAGGAAAACCCTTAAATCAAAACACCACCCATTTTTTAAAAATGTGTGTCGTTCCAAGTGCAGGGGGCTTCCCAGTTGCCGATGACCCTTCCAATAATGGCATAGAACAGGAGAAATCTTACCTTTCCTCTTGATCCCACTGAGAAATACAGTGCTTGATTGACCAGAGCAGTCATGTGGCTGCCGGCCAACAGCCACATAACCGGAAACTTGGCCGGCCAATCGGACCCCTGGATTTATCTGAGAACGATAAGATTCCTCACATTCTGTGCTGTTAATATGCAGGGGAGCATCAGCGATTGGGATGCCCCCGCGCTTGGAACGACACCCATTAGTCACAAAGTGAGTTGTGGTCTGGTTTAAAGTGGAAGTCCAGTCTTTGGAAAAAGAAAAAGAGTTCATCACCGGTGATGAAGATAAGAAGGAGGAGGGGGTGGCAGCCTCGTTGGGAGACCAGGCATCGGAGGAGGGTGGTGATGTGTATGACCCCACCATCGGTAAGATGCAATAAATGCTTTTTACCTGTGGTGCCCATAGACTTCTATGGGGCTGAGTGTTAGTCGCACCGTGGGCATTGCGCTGCATGCGTTTTTTGTTTTTTTTTAAACGAACTGCAGTGCACTTATGTGAATGGGCCCTTTTACTTGAATGGCCTGCATTGTGACAGGTTGCATTAAATGAGGTAAAGTACCTTAAATCCTTGTGTTCTGTTAAATGTTGTTACCTCCTCATTGCTTTGCATCCCTTTGTTGAGTCATTAAAAACTAAAGTTGCTGTTAAAATCGCTTCAGATTGATTTTACACCAGGCCAATTGCGGAGTGCTGGTGCTTTTCAGACGAACGCCCTGCAATCGCTGTGTGGAGTTTGTTCAGCTCTAGTGCTTTCCACTCACATGGAGGGGGATCACTAGAGCTGCGCCCTCAGGAGGCTGCTGACAGGGATTCTGTGTAAATGTCCACTAATGGCCGAAGTACATGTACAAGCTCCTATAGATTGCTATGGGCAGCTTTCCACAGGCAGCTGTGTGGCGCTCACCCGAAATCGCTGTGCAATCATGCCATATGGAAAGGTGCCCTGTATGAACTGCCTAGAGGTCAGTACTGTAAATAATGAGCCTTTGCATAAATAACAATAATGTGCTTAAATAACCATTGTATGCTTGTGCATATCTAGGATTTTGTACTCATTTATTCCATCCGTGCAGTGAAAACACACAGTGGACATAATCGGGAGCAGTGAGTGCACGCACATGCCCTAGTCATGGCACCTGGGGAGCAGTTGGGGGCCTTGCTCTAGAGCACTTCAGCTGTGCCCCAGACAGGAACCGAGTCTGCAACCCTCCAGTCACGTGATCGGTTTCCTAACCCCTATGCCATAATTGCTCCACACTTGATAAATTAGTTTAAATATGCAGGATGAAGAGTTGGGTTTTTATGCTTGCTGGGGCCTTTAAATATTTTCTGTTGAGGATGTCTAAATAATGAAGGCTAAATCTCTGCAAAGAGGTGACCACAAAAAAAAAAGAAATATATTCCTAACACTTAACACTTCTTTTTCCTCAGCTCTCGTACATAGCAGAAGATGAAAGCGGAAAAATAGTTGGTTATGTCTTGGCAAAAATGTAAGTTTCTACAAATAGTTTTCCTGGTTTGTGTTGCAGCTTGTACTGCAGTGGGGTGGCTCTGCCTGTCTTCCACAGATCACCTTTTTCTTGTTTGTCTGGAACAGGCAGTTTTATCAGTCAGACCAGTCTATCAGCGTCTATGTGCAACTCCTATAACTTGGTATCACACCCTCAATGGCTTTTTATGTATTAGCCAAATATAAAGAATCACTTCACATGCTAGAGCTACCTGCAGATTCAGGTGCCAGGGATGCTTCCTCTTGGCACCTAACTGATTCTAGGTTTGACACATTTTTAGCATTCATTACCGGCTTACTTTTGAATTTGAGTTTTATTTGAGTGGCATTGATGCATTCAGGAATTGGAAGAAATATTTTGCTTTTAGTGTGAACCTGTTTGTTTTATTGGTTGTTTTTTTTTATCTTGTGCACATTTGGACCTGTTAATTTTTGCTAATTGTAAATTTGCTGTCAGTGGAGAGTGCAGAGAGAGTGAATTTATGTCTGTATTTTGCATTTATGCTGCATAAACTTTGGACAGGGATCCCATCTCAGGAAGGGCCACTGTGGGTTATTTGGGTGTGAGTCCACCTTTTACATGTCTCCAATAACCAAATGGGATGGAAAGCTGGATCAGATTAATGGGGTTATAGACAAAACAAGACCCTTCCCTTCTCTACTCAAAACTAAAAAGCTGAAAAGCTACAGAATTTGTGTTAAAGTGGACCAAAACCAGACAACACTAGATACGGTCTGCATTCCAGCCTTGGAGTATCCCAATTTGTGAGGCCCCGCTGTGTCATTCCCCCCCAATATGCTTACCTCACCAACTAGCCTATGGCGCATGCGAGCCCAGTCTAGGGTTGCAAGAGGTGCCACGCGCTGATTGCTATCACAACTAGGATTCCATTCAGCTTCTCCAGCTGCACATTAAAGGGCCACTCCAGCCTAGGATTCCTATTTTTTAAATCCCCCCTCTCTTAGTGCTGAAGCAGGGCAGGGGGGTTACATGAAGAAAAAACACCCACCTGCCCTGGAATCCAGGGGCAAAGGTCAGGCGATGCTGCTAGCCCCTATTTTGTTGTAGGCCACGATGGCTGCTAGTTGCGTGCACTCCCGACTGCTGTCCTGACCTACAACAGGGTGGCGGCATCGCTTGACCTTCGCTGCTGGATTCCGGGGCAGGTAAGTGTTTTTTCGTTATGTAACTCCCCCGCCCTGCTTTACCAGTAGGGGAGGGTAGCAGGACAGGGTGGTCTGGAGTGGCTCTTTACTTCGTGCCACCAGCATCGTTGGAAAGGTAAGAATAGCTGCCACTGGTTTCAAGCAGATGGACCGAAACCCGGATACTGAAAATCATTGGTTTTGGTCCACTGCCATTACATTTTTACACTTTTTTTCTTTTTCCTTAATCCTGGCTCTAGACACCTCAATCTGGTTGAAGTCCATCTAGGAAAAAGTATGCATTACGAGAGCCCAAGTTGCCCAGTGGTCCAAGAATTGCCTCACATATGGCCAGAATTAGGTGCTTTTTTTTCTATACAAATGTGTAAGTTTGGGTATGCATAAATACTCAAGCTCTTCTTGATGGGGTTCACTGAGGTCTCTGCAGGCCTGCCCTAAGTCTTCCCCAATGGTTTTCTGGATATGCAAATATGCATTTCTGACTGGCTGATATCTACTGTATATAACCAATTAAATCTACTTTGCTTTCAATATTTTTAGGGAAGAAGATCCAGATGATGTACCACATGGCCATATTACTTCGTTGGTAGGATTCTTTTCCCCCTGTTTTGTTTCCGATGAACTTTTTTTTTTTTTTTTTTTTTTTTTCTTCCTCTTGTGTCTGTATTTTATTTTTATTATTTTTTTTTTTTTTTAGGCTGTGAAAAGGTCTCACAGGCGACTTGGTCTGGCTCAGAAGTTGATGGATCAGGCTTCCCGAGCTATGATTGAAAACTTTAATGCCAAATATGTTTCCCTGCATGTACGGAAAAGGTATATTTATAAGCAAGCACAGGGTCCTGATTGGCTCTGCTTGATCTTCTTCTATTTTATGTAGTACAGTATTTGAACCAGTAAAGTGTTCATATTTGTCAGTAAAGGATTGCAGGAATATATTTTCATATCTATATAATCTCCAAGTGAGAAATCACAGAGTGTTTGTTATTAATGGGAAATTGGTCAGTGCTCTTGAATCAGCTGGTTTATGAACACAGGACAAGTAATACTTAATTGCGAGGATTTCTGCCATTCCTAAGGTTTTTTTTTTTTTTGCTTTGTAGCAACCGAGCAGCTCTTCATTTGTATTCCAACACCTTAAACTTCCAGTAAGTATTTGGTAAAATTTTACATTTTCTTAGCTTTTTCATTTTCTTTACATTTTATTTTAAAACGTTTTGCCCTTTCCCACCACACTAGGGTGCAGTTTTAGGGTGGATCTTTTTCATATAAAAGTTTTTGGTTGATTCATGCTGCCATTATGTACCGCTAGCCGCAGGTGACTTGCCAGCCCCCAAGCCTTGTGAACTGGTATCATGGATCCCTTACCAGTTCACAAAGTGTTAACAGTAAAAAAAAAAACACACACACAGAAAATGTTTTAAAAAAAATATATATATTTATTTATTTTTTACTCACCTCCGATTGTCAGGTCTTGTGTCCCTCGCCGATCTGATAACAGATACAGTGATCGCTGGCCAGAGGAGGGGGGAGGCAGGAGATCATAGGATCTCCTGCCCCGTCCTCGGCCTGCGATCAGATGAACCGATGGGAGCCGGGATGACGCCCGTGGGGGTGGCGTAATCTGGTGTTTTTTTTTTTAACTTTTCTTTTACTCAAGTCAGAATCGATACTAGAAAGAAAGAATTGATTCTAGCATCGTCAAATGAAATATCGCAATACTTTACAGAATCAATTTATTCTTAGTATACATCATGTCCCGTTCCGAAAGATATCCTTACACATGGGTTATTCATCTTCAGATGTCACGTGACTGCAGAGCAGAAAAAGTGGCCCCTCCCGGCCCATATATACCGAGGCACCTCCCACAGAACCCCAGATTTTCTCTGCAGTCTCGGACTGCCAGGACGAGAAAGTGGCTCTCTCTATTTCAGGCAGGTGAGCTGGGTCTTATGGCCCTACGGCCCTGTGGAGCTATTCCCACCCATTCTGTCTTTATTATACTGCCTCCCATCCTCGGCTGTAGTGTTTGGGTGAAGGTAGACAGCACCATATTTAGGTGCTAAGGAGCTGTGCTCTGCCGCAAATCCCCCACCAAAGGGTAGACGGTTCAGGCCATGGTGAGCCTTATGGGATGCCCTGCCCGCATTACGTGTGCCTATCACCCCATATCCCTCAGTGAGTTCCCTTATGGATGACAGCTGACTCCCCTCATTCCTCTGAGTCTTTTAGGGGAAGGGGGGGTGTTTTTTCTATATATATATATATATATATATATTATGTGGCACCATTTGTTATCATGCTCCCGCTTATGCGGAGTGCATTATGCAGTGATCTCCGTTTCAATTGGTTGCACTGTTTTCTTTTAATCTGATACCGCGCTCTTGTACACCGCTCTGCATATGGCGGCATTTACCTCAGGCGCTACGGCACAGTCATTGGCTGTTTAGTTCACGTGGGCGCGTCTTTTCGCGCTCTTCGGAGGGAGGCAGCGGGGCGAGTGACGCTTTTATGCGTCACTCCTCTGCGGCCCGCCCCTCAAGGTTTATGTGGGCGCCATCTGGTCTCGGTGGTGCTGCGTAGCTGGCGTCTCCATTTTCGCGGTCTGTAAGTGCCCTCGCGGGCTATCTTTTCTTAAAGTGGACCAACACCCACGGGTGATCGGCCCGGGAATCTATAAGATTCCCGGGCCGATCACCTCCCTCCCCGCGGGACATCCGAGATCGGGATGTCCCGCGGGGTGAAACCCCCCCCAAACCCCCTTGCCGCCGCCTCCCTCGCGCCCCTCTAGGCGTGCGCGCGTTCACAGACGGCCGGCGCGGGCGTCAAGAGGGACGCGCGGGAGGCGGCGGCGGAGGAGCCGCTTGTCCGGGACTGTCAAATGCCGCTGGGAGCGGGGAGAGGTGAGTTTTTCGGGTGATCGGGGGGGTTTCACACAGCGGGGCACCCCGATCGGGGGTGCCCCACCGAAGTGGACCAAGACCCAGGATAGTCAAAATCCTGGGTGTTGGTCCACTTTAATACTCCTACGTTATATATATGTCTTACAGGATCCTCTCATGTCTTTCAGTCCTATAGAACTAGTGGTTTCTCCTGGCCTATACATTTGATTGAGGGAATTTTTTTAATACCTTAAATCCTCCCACTTCCCTTGCGGTGCATTGGGGCATCCTGGGTTTGCTCTAGCATTATTCCCAATTGGCCAATTGAGCCACGATAATCACCATATGGAGGCTTCTCAAGACAATGAGTCCGGGGTTCCTTTGGGACAAGGCCGGTTCTGTACTGATTGTGGGGTTTCCCTTGTACCTTGTGACTTCAAGGTCTGTCTTTCCTGCGCCCAGCAGACTGTTGCGTGGTTGTCTGGGATGCCCCTTCTGGGGACTGCGTCCCCTAAGGCCTTGCCTACTCCCCTTCGCTTACATACAGCTCAGGTTGTGGCGCACGCTAGCGGGATGCTCAATCTGAATTTGCTACTAGATTGGCGGATCTGGAGAGGCGGATGGGCGGTTCTGAGCCGCGCAAAGCCATTGGCAAGACACAGCATTTGATTAAGAATGTGTATGTTTGCCCTATGACTTCTGAAGCGATGGATGACATTGTTGAGTTTTCCCCTGAGGGGGAATTATTCTCTGAGTCTGAATCTGAGGATCAGAATAGATCCCATGATGATCCCATGACGGGGTCAAAGCCTTGGGATGCAGCTGATACTGACAGGCTACTTGCCCATTTATTTGAAGTGCTTGAAATCTCCCCCTGTTGCTCCTCCGCAGCAGCAGGGAGAATTATTTTATGCTGCTAAACCGCGCTGGGAGTTCCCCGCACAGGCACATTTCAACAATCTTGTTTCCCAGGAATGGGAGAAGCCTAGTAGGCTTCCTGGTGTACCTAAAAGCTGGGATAAGATGTATCCCTTTCCTCTGGAAACTGCTAAATTATGGTGTTCTCCACCCGAGGTTGAGGCACCAATACTTGGACTATCTCATACCTCTGTGGTGCACTCACCTGACACTACCACTTTAAAATGTGGAAGACCGGCGCATTGATCAGCTGGCCTCTCATAGTTTTGCCTGTGCGGGGACCTCGCTGCGCCCTGTGTGTGCATCTGCTATTACAACTGTTGCGATCAGAAGTTTGATCAGAAGTGCCTTAGAGGGCGGTTCTGCGGCTTTGGGCAGAGATGTATTTAACTGGCTTATGTATTGTGAGGAATTTACTTCATATGTTCTTGCTGCCCTGGAAGATGCCATTAGAATGTGTGGTAGAAACTCTGCCCTGCTGGTTGCTATACGCCGTTCTGTTTGGCTGCGCCAAAGGATGGCTGATATTGCTGCTAAGAAGGCTCTTACTGGGGCTCCCTTTAAAGCCACCTCATGCATGAAGGGGCGCCCTCACCCATCCGGGTGGTGGGGCGGCTTCGTTTTTTTGCTCACGTCTGGAGACACCTTGTTTCAGACCGGTGGATTCAGGAGGTAGTCTCCTCCGGTTACAAGATAGAGTTTGCAGCCTGGCCACCCCCAAGATTCATAAAATCCTGGATGGCTCAAGGCCCCCTGTCAGCTCAGTGTCTGTGTCTTGCTGTCCAAAACCTACTGGAATTGGGGGTCATTTGCCCTGTTCCTCTGCGGGAAAGGGGCAAAGGCTATTATTCCAATCTTTTCACTGTCCCCAAAAAGGATGGATCCGTCAGGCCTATCCTGGATTTAAAGCTCCTCAACAAATTTATCAGATTCAGGCACTTTCGCATGGAGACTGCGTTCTGCCATAAATTCTCTTCTCCCAGGGGACTTCTTGTCCTCTATAGACATCAAGGATGCTTACCTTCATGTGCCAATTTTTGCAGGCCATCAAAAATTTATCAGATTCGCAGTGGAAGATCAGCATTACCAGTTTGTGGTTCCCAGGGTGTTCACCAAGGTGCTGGCAGGAGTGATGGCTCTGTTGAGATCTCGAGGCATTCGCATTCTTCCTTACCTGGACGACATTCTTGTAGCTTCTCAGACTTTGCAACAAGCAGAGATGGACGTTCAGACAGTGGTATCCACTCTGGAAAGGTTTGGCTGGGTGATCAATCTTCCCAAATCTTCCCTGTCTCCTTCCAGGGTAAAGTCATTTCTGGGCATGACTCTGGATACATCTCAGGTCAAGGTCTTTCTCCCTCTGCTGAAGGTAGAGAGTCTTCAGTCACAAACACAGCTCCTTCTGTCTTGCCCTCATCCGTCCCTCAGACAGGCAATGCAGCTGGTGGGTTTGATGGTGTCCAGCTTCGAGGCTGTCCCATACGCTCAGTTTCACATGAGACCTCTCCAGGTTCATCTCTTGTTAGTATGGTATCGGGACCCAGGGTCCCTGGATCAGGTATTTGTGCTGTCCCCTCTGGCCTGACGGTCTCTGTCATGGTGGCTGGATCCAAGGAATCTGCTAGTGGGCAGATCTTTTCTGACTCCCTGCTGGGAGGTGGTCACCACGGAAGCCAGTCTGACTGGTTGGGGGGGCTTCTGGAAGTCCCTGAAATTCCAGGGGCAGTGGGGTCCTCAGGAGGCCCATGCCCCAATCAACATTCTGGAACTGAGGGCAATAAGGTTAGTGCTTTCCCATCTGACCACGCACCTTCGGGGTCTGGCGGTACAGATCCGCTCAGACAACCAGACGGCAGTTGCCTACATCAATCATCAGGGAGGAACCAGGAGCAAGAGGGCTCTCAAGGAAGTATCCCTGATTCTGTCATGGGTAGAGGACAATGTTCCCTGCATCTCGGCTGTGTACATTCCGGGGGTGGAGAATCTGGAAGCAGACTCTCTGAGCAGGGGGGCTTCTCGCATGGGAGAATGGTCCCTCAGCAACAGGGTGTTTCACTCTCTGTGCCTCCGTTGGGGCCAGCCAGATTTGGACCTGTTTGTGTCCCGTCACAATCACAAGCTTCCAGTCTTTGTATCCCTGTCACAGGATTCCCTGGCCCTGTCAGTGGATGCTCTGGCAATGTCTTGGAAGAGCTTTCAGCTCCTGACTGGTGTGAGTCTAGGTCACTTCCATGTCGGGTGTTCTCAATTCCCAGAATATTGGAATTTTTACAACATGGCTTGGATCTGGGTTTTCAGCTTAGTACTCTGAATGGCCATGTTTCTGCTCTGGCTGTTTTTTTCCAAAGATCTTTTGCTCAGCATCATCTGGTCAAGACCTTCTTTCAAGGCGTTACTCATTTGCGTCCTCCACGCAAGCCCATGTTACCTGTTTGGGATTTGAACTTGGTTTTGTCTGCCATGCAAGGGTCTCCTTTTGAACCTTTGCAGGATGCGGCTTTGTCCACTCTCACTGTCAAGGTAGCCTTTTTGGTGGCTATTACCTCAGTCAGGCGAGTTTCTGAATTGGCTGCACTTTCCATCAAGCCTCCTTATTTTGAAAGACACCAGGACAAGGTGGTGTTTCGCTTTAAAACTGATTTTCTGCCTAAGGTTGTGTCTGCTTTTCATCTCAATCAGGACATTGTGTTGCCTTCCTTGTGCCCTAACCCTGGTAACCCCAAGGAAAGGGTGTTACACTCTCTTGATGTAGTTAGGGCTGTGAAGTTCTATTTGGTGGCTACTGAATCCTTTAGGAAGACTGATGCTTTCTTTGTGGTTCCGTCTGGTCCTAAGAAGGGCCAGGCTCCTGTTAAATTCACTATCCGCAAGTGGATCAGTCAGGCCGTGATTCAGGCCTATTCTGCTAGGGGAAAGAAACCTCCGTTCCGTCTTACTGCTCATTCTACTCGTGCTATTGTTGCCTCTTGGGCTTTTCAGCACCAGGCTTCTGTTGAACAAGTTTGCAAGGCCGCAACTTGTTCTTCTGTTCATACCTTTTCTAAGTTTTACAAGGTTGATGTTAAGGCCTCAGCTGATGCTGCTTTTGGCCGCAAAGTTCTGCAGGCGGCAGTGGTTTAGACTGCTTGCTGTTGCTTTTGGGGATCCCTACCTTACGGACACTGCTATTGGATGTCCCATGTGTAAGGATATCTTTCGGAACGTGACGTAATGTATACTAAGAATACAATTCTGTGATTACTCACCTGTAGAATTGTTATTATGAGTATACATCACGTCCCGTTCTGACCCACCCTTGTTGTTCTTGTTGTTTATATTCTCCCGGCCTTTAACGGCTTTTTTAAATACTGGGGTTCTGTGGGAGGTGCCTCGGTATATATGGGCTGGGAGGGGACACTTTTTCTGCTCTGCAGTCATGTGACATCTGAAGATGAATAACCCATGTGTAAGGATATCTTTCAAACGGGACGTGATGTATACTCATAATAACAATTCTACAGGTGAGTAATCACAGAATTGTATTTTTCTGACACCTCCAACAGCCAGGCCATTTCACTGCTATCGGCTCTGGTAGCTGATGGCATGCTCCTGGCCCAGCAGCAGGGAATCGGACCACCCTCAACAGTCGTTTGCTGATGATGTGCCTCTACTGCATCCAATCTACTTGGGAGAAGTGACTTGCAGCATTGGTTCGGCGCAGCCTGCTTCCCTGCTCGCCATGGTCAGGCTGGTGGGAGCACATCAGTTACTGTAGCTGATTGGAGTGAAACAGCCCAGCTGCATCACCTTGGACTACAGTGGATTGAGGCAGTGGAAAGTGAAATTGGGGTACACTGACCATTAAAAGCCCTTATTCAGTTGTTAAAAAAGGGGTCCATGTGGCTGCCAGCTCTGGGTAAGGTAAGATTTCTCCTTAGGCCGTTAATTTGCAGGGGAACATTCGCAATCGGGATGCCTCCCTGCATCCCGTACAACACCCATTTGGTGAGAAATGGGTGGTGGACCAGTTTTGGTCTGTCTGCCTGGGGCACCCCTGTTTGGGATGCCCCACTCACTGTGCAAAACCCTGCTTTACTTAGTAAAGTCACCTTTCCTTCATCCAGCGTCAAATGTGCAGCCTCTTTTCCAATTATCTTCTCTGGCTGCATATAATGTGTGGCTGGAGAAGCTGAATGGAATCCCAGTCTCACACATCGTCGGCTTGCGGCCACGCCCAGCCATTCTATTACGGCGACTGTTGCCACTCACAGCGGGAAAGGGATGCAAGTGATGCCGCTGCCGGCTACGCATGATCCGTGGGCTTGTGGTAAAGGTAAGGAAACAGGACGACCTGCTTGGTTTACGAGGATCGGCCTGCTCTGGAATCTCAGACTCAGTCTCAGCCGTTTTTGGTCCATTTTAACATGAAAGAACCAATAGATGTTAACTTTGCTTAATTTTATTTTCCCTTAGAATAAGTGAGGTGGAGCCCAAGTACTATGCTGATGGAGAAGATGCATATGCTATGAAGAGAGATCTCGGCCAGATGGCTGAGGAGGTAAGGCCTTTTTTATGAGATAAGGTGCCACTCACAGCCAAATTCTCCTAATACTGCTGCTAAGTGGTCATTTCTTCTCTCAGACTCAATCTCCCCCACCTGGACGTTATTACCCAAAAAATAAAAGCTTGATCTGGCACAGCCTCAATGCCGGAGCAACTTGTACGAAGGGTTCCACTTTAAATGCTTGTCTACAGAATACACTATACGATTTATTTGGTGTATATAAAAGTGGTTTCTCTTATTGGGACAACGTCCAGTTTGTTTTTTTATTTTACTGTTTTCAACCCCAGGAGATGCCTGGGGAGGTGCTCACCAACCCCCTGCCTATATCGCCACAGTGCAGAGTACCTGTGGCCAGGGCTGTCTGTTGGAGCACCACAACTTTGGCATGAGTTCGGACTGCTGCACTGCTTTTTTTTGTGGGGAGGTTACACATGTCTTCAATACTTTGTATGTATCTAACTCCCTTAAAGTGGACCAACAGTCAAAAATGACTTAAACCAGACACAACCCTCAACAACACAACAAACAGTGCTCATATGCATCCCTCTGCCGGGCAATTTCGATTGTTACACATAAAAATTAATTTACCTTTTTCTAACTCCTGCTGTATGAATTTGCAGACCAACAGGAAGTGCTACTGGGCTTCCTGTTACTATGCATTGTCAGTTATGTCAGTTTAATCCAGGCAGCAGCATGGCTGAGATGCTGTGAGAGGAAGCTCCAAAATGGCCGTTACCTTTCTTTTCCAACTGTGCCAGGTTGTTGGTCCGGTTGGTCTGCGTTCTGACTTAATTTTTTTTATCAGCCTCCTCCTAAGAGCAAGGAGAAAGAAAAGGATAAGAATCCCCCCCCCCCCCCCCAATCACAAGATGGACATTAAAATTGTCAGACTCTGCTTAAATTGCTCCACTATTCTGGCAGATTCCTGGAATGAATCCTTCTGTAGGGCCTGTTTAGAGTACAGGATGGAAAACAAGGCAGCCAGCTACTTCATACAGATGATGGGTCTACTGTAGGTCTACTATTAGCGCCATGGTGTCTACCTGCAGAGAGCTTTCTTCCGCCCAGGCCTCGATGGACACGGTCCAAGCCAATGCCACTACTCCTACCACCACTACCTCGGACAATATGAGACTGCGAAGGCATTGCCTCCTCTGATAAGGACTCTCTTAATGCTGGGGTCCGCTCTGATGCTGAGACAGACCCTAAGGGTTCCTGTCGGCAAGATTTCAAAGGAAACCTTGGCCCTGTTGGACGATGTCAATCATACAAAGCATATCCGATCGGACTCAGTCTTTGTCTGCTCAGGATGTGTTCTATAACAAGTTCTTAGTAAAGAAAGAGAAACCTTTTCTGGTTCATTCCGCCCTCCTTGATGTTATGAAAAAGAAGTGGCAATTTCCATAGAAAGTTTTTCTTACCAAGTCCCATGAAGTGAAATTTTCCCTTCAATGAATCAGAATCTTCTCTGTGGACCGAATGTCCCAGAATCTATGCCTCACTATCGCAAGTTTCACATTCCGCAGACCTCATTTTTGAGGACTCGGGAACGACGCAAGATCCAATGGATCGACGCACTGAGGGTATCCTTAGGGGGGCTTGGGATGCACCGGCTTTTACTTTTAAACCTACTATAGCCTCAGGCAGCGTGGCCAGAAACGTTGAGGCTTGGTTTTCCAATCTCAAAAATTTCGTCGAAATGGATAACCCCAAACAGGCTCTCTTAGACCTGCTCCATTCCACATTCAGAGACATTTCTTTCCTAGAGGATGCCTTGGCTGAGGCAGTCTGAGCTAGCGTCAAAGTATCTGCCCTAATCAATTGTGCCAGAAGAGCCACCTGGCTCAAAACCTGGCAGGAGGATTTGGCCTCTAAAGCCAAACTATGTGGAATTTCAGTTGAAGGAGACCTAGTGTAAACTCTATCTGTGCTCCCCCCCCCCCCCCCCACCCATATAGACAGACCTTATTCTTGATGCCGAGATACATGTGGGAGACAGACTTTTTCTTCCTGGAAGCTTGGTAGTTTGA
This sequence comes from Gastrophryne carolinensis, assembly GCA_027917425.1. Classification (NCBI taxonomy): domain Eukaryota; kingdom Metazoa; phylum Chordata; class Amphibia; order Anura; family Microhylidae; genus Gastrophryne; species Gastrophryne carolinensis. The sequence continues at coordinate 162,992,750 of CM051235.1, read as the reverse complement.
TAACCCAGAACCAGTTCTCACTGAAACCTCCAGAGAAATTTCTTCTTACTGGGCTTCCCTGCAACCCAGAGAGGAACCCAGAGAGGAGGTCTGTGTTTCCACAAGCTATCTAGCAGCTCTAACAGAAGAAGGTCATAGAACCCATCCCTTTCTACAGGGAAGGGGGTTTCACTCCCACATTTTTCTAGTCCAAACGCCTAGTAGTTGAATATAAGAGAATTAAATCTCTACATCACCTACAGCAGGCAATTGTATGGTTCGTATTGACCTCCAGGGTGCATGTCTACACATCTCGATCTGGCTGGGTCACCGCTGCTTCCTAAGATTTTCAGACCTGCTGGGCAAGGAGACCCTACAGTTCCAGTACAGATCGCTCCCCTTCGGCATATTATCTGCACCCAGAATTTTTGCAAAGATGTTGGCCGAGGTAATGTGCGTCCTAAGATCACGAAAGGTCTCTACCTGGACGACCTTCTGGGGGGGAAGGGGGGAGATCAGAGTCAGGAATGCTACAAAACCTCAATCTGACTGGATCTGGAGACAAGTTGGTCCTGAATCCATCCAGAACTTGCAGATTCCTGGGGTATGTCATAGACTCCACCCAGCAGATGATTTTTCTTCCACAGGAAAACAGGAGAAATAAGTCAGGGAAATTTTGAAGCTTTATCCTGGAGGAAATGGTCTCCTTCAAGAGGATCCTAATGATTCTAGGGTTAATGACTTCCACCATTCTAGCCATCACTTGGGCACAGCTTCATTCCAGGCCTCTACAGTCCTTTCTACTGCAGGCCTGGGATCACTCCCCAGGTTCTTCTCTTTGTCAGAGACAACAACACTTTCAGAAATGTCAGAAAGTCCCTTTGGTGGTGGATAGATACCTTTGTCTTGCAGACCAGACACCACTGGAGACAAATCCAGGGATTATCACCATGGATGCCAGTGTAAGGGGAGCACACCTGGACTCCCACAACATCCAGGGGACCTGGTCCAGAGAATTTAGGAACAGATCCTCAAATTTGAAAGAACTTAAAGCATTTAAGTAACGGCATCTAGTTTTAGGTACTTCAGTTTGTTACCATTTATTACTTGCTGAATACTGAGGACTGGGGGGGTGGGCATTTAACTTGTTCCAGTTGTGTTTACTTTCTAGGGGGAGGAGCTCGCTCTCCTTTTAGCCGGCCTGAAGGACTTGTAGAAATACAGTTACCGGTAAGACTAACAGATTTTTTTTTCCTTAATTTTGTTGGTAAATACCAATTACATAAAGATTTTTATTGTTTACTTGGTGAAACCTAAACCTAGTCAAACAAAACTACCTGTTTGATTCTGCTTGTTTGGACATTGCTGGCCACCTATCAAGAATGATCGCTGCTCCTCGGCAGCAGCATTGGGAAATCTCTGATATGCAATGAGCAGCAGTAATACTATACTATGCATCTATGTGTTACAAAACTTTGCCAACATTGTCTGTTCTCTGAATGAGTGTCTGCCCCCTTATAAACCTGCTTGATGGTTTGTTGGCAGTAAAACACACAGGGAAAAAGCAGGGATTCCATATCTCTGCTTCTGGTAGCTGTCCATTCCACATCCAGCACAGGAACCTCAAGACTGCGTTCTGTCACCTCTCCTGTTCTCCATCTACACAAACGACTGCACCTCCTTGGCCAACTCTGTGAGAATTGTAAAGTTTCCCGATGATACAACCGTCATAGGTCTGGTCTGGTCTGGTCAAGAACGTCAAAGAGGAAATCTACCGTGGAGCAGTGGAGGAGCTTGTCAGTTGGTGCACTAGACACAATCTGGTTATAAACCCTTCAAAAACTCTAGAGATGGTAGTGGACTTCAGGAGGAATCCGGCACCCATGTCACCCCTGTTCATCAAGGGGGGTGGAAATTAAAAGAGCGAGTGAGACAAAATTTCTTGGAAAGATCATCTCCAACAACCTCAGCTGGGAAAGGAACACCACGCTTCTGCTGAGGAAAGCACAACAGAGATTGTTTTTCCTGAGGCAACTGAAGACGGCTGGTCTGTCAAAAAGGTTGCTAATGCTCTTCTTCAATGCTGTCATTCTGTGTGGTTCTGTACTATGGTTTTCGTTTTCTGTCTGGTTTGAGGGATCTACTAAAAGAGAAAAGTGTAGACTCCAAAGAACAATAAAGACAGCAGAAAGAATAATTGGAGCTCCCTTACCATCCCTGCAGGAACTGCACAAACGCAGAACAAAAACATGGGCAGAAAAGATCCTTCAGGATCCCTCCTACCCTGGACAGGCCCTGTTCCAGTATTTAGCATCTGGCGGCGTCTTGCGGTACCAGCTTGCAGGACTTCCTAGATCTATTACTAACCTTTGTATCATCAGCAAACAGAAAAGTTTGTCTGTTTGCTGATGATACAAAGGTTAGTAATAGGGTGGATATTCCTGGAGGTGTCTGCAACATGGAAAATGATTTAGCTTTACTGGATAGATGGTCAAAACTGTGGAAACTAGAGTTTAATGTCTCTAAATGTAAAATCATGCACTTGGGTAGAAGGAATCCCTGCTCTGAGTACCGTATGGGCAGCACTGTGTTAGCCAGGACCTCGGAGGAGAGAGATTTAGGGGTACTGATTACTGATAGCAGCAAGATGAGTGGACAGTGTAGCCAGGCAGTGGGAAAAGCAAGCAGGATGCTCGGCTGCATAGCTCGAGGCATCACCAGTAGGAAGAGGGAGGTTGTGATGCCGCTGTATAGAGCCCTGGTAAGGCCACAGCTAGAATACTGTGTGCAGTTCTGGAGACCTTACCTGCAAAAAGACATTATTCAAATAGAACGTGTCCAAAGGCGGGCAACGAAAATGGTGGAAGGACTTAAACTTAAAACTTATCAGGAGAGACTTAAAGAACTTACTTTGTACAGTCTGGAGGAAAGAAGGGAGAGAGGGGACATGATTGAGACCTTTAAATATGTGAAAGGATTGAATAAGGTTCAGGAGGGAAGTGTTTTTAAGAAGAAGCTTAATGATAGAACAGGGGGGCACAACCTGAAGCTAGTCGGGGGGAAGATCAGGAGCAATGTCAGAAAATATTATTTTACAGAAAGAGTAGTAGATGCTTGGAACAAACTTCCAGCAGAGGTAGTTGAAACATCAACAGTCACTAAATTTAAACAAGCCTGGGATAAGCACACATCTATCCTAAGATAAAGAGTACATACAGTATACACATAAGGGCAGACTAGATGGACCGTATGGTCTCCTTCTGCCGTCAACCGTCAACCTTCTATGTTTCTAGGAGTGGTTTCTTTCCTTTGGCTGTCCACATCCTGAACAATAACCAAGCGTCATAGGCCCAGGCTCAAAGCCGGTATCAATTGCACTATGGAAGAGCATCTGTATTTCTATTTTCCCTTTTCTATGTAAACTGTAGTTAACGGTTACCTGTTGCACTGTGTATATGCCAAAAAGAATTCCTTGTTCATCTCACAATGTACTTGGCGAACAATAAATTGAATTGGAACCTTGGAAGAAGGTGAGTGTTTCAGCTCAAAATCATTTTTTTTGCTTAGATTGGAGTCTTTCAGAAGGGTGGTATCTGGCTTTTCTTTAAACCACAATTGTCTTTTTTCCCCAGATTGTCTATTTAACACAAACACTGTAAGAAATTAGTCAAATTAAATAACTTTTTTCTTTTTCTTTTTAACAGCTGAGGAAACAGATGGAACTAAAAGATAAAAACCGCCCGCAGCCCCTGAGCTCGATAGAAAATAAGTCTGACAATCGTTCTGGCCATGTAGGTGATTGCTGTCGAGACGAGAAGTGTATCGGCAACACAGGCAAACGCGACGGCACAGAGGACAGCGGAGACAGCAAGGATGTGAGCGAAGTCAGCGAGGCCACTGAAAGCACCGACGTCAAAGACAGCTCTGAGGCTTCAGACTCTGCTTCTTAGATAGGGCTTCATGAATTGGCCCTCATTTTGTTTCCATGCCAACAATGTCTTTGCTTGTAGCTCTGTTTTAATAATGGCCTTCCCGGGGGTTAAACCATGTCAAATGCTTTCATTTAAGCCTGTCACTTTCTCCAGGAAACACACTTTGCATATATTACAAGATCTGACTCCCATGACCAGGTGACTTGATTATTTTCCCTTAAACGTTCTAGTTATTAGGCCATGGGGGAGGGTCTTAAATATTACAGCCAGAGCTAAAGGGCAATTTCAGCCAGTTAGTACCTAATTAATGTTTTTCCGCTATCTGTGACCCCAATGTAGAGGTCAAACTGGAAGCAGGGGGCTTGTTATCCCTAGAACTTGAAAGATGGTGATCAGCACAGTATATGGCATTCTTGTGCTAGTCCTCCTTTTCCAGTATATGGGACTTGCGCCACTTGCTGAAAGGAAGTGTCAACTGTAGTCTTGGACAGGAGAATTGAAATCCACCAGAATTGGATCCACTCCTTTTCCATTTCAACCAAATAAATTATTTTGGGTGCAGTTTTGGCCTAAGTTATCCGTTTTGCCTCCTAGTAACCAGTCTTATTCAAGCTTGTGTGATCTTGCTTAAATTTAATTGGTTGCTATCAAAGTGAAATAAAAAGAGAGTCTAATATTTTGTATCCAATCACTACTTAAACTATTTAGTAGGAACCGAGGTAGAGCCCACGAGTATGGCATCTTAAAGCAGACCTCCAGTCGCGCCCGATACAAAGCCATACTCGCTTTTTCTTTGCAGCTGATATGTCCTACACTTGCAGTCAGAAACTTAACGGGCCGCATGTTGGAATTAGCACACTGTGCAGACCCTGTCCCCATTAAATGGTGACCTCTTGGGTGGACACTGCCCCCCTGCCATTCATCCCAGTTACTCTGCCTCTGTTCACTGCAATTTCCAGGCCCTGGACATTGCAGTGAATGGAGTGGGCACGCTATAGTCACTATGACTGATGGAAGTAGGTGGTCCTAAGTGATTTCAGACTTCAGTCTGACCTTTACCTGGTCAGGCATCCCATACAAGGTTGCCACGTGATGTTGTTTCATGTACTATATACTTATCTTCATCCCAGCACTGAGCGGACAACAGAATATGGGCAAGCATTCTGTTTTACCTATTGCTGTTGTAAAGGATTCTGGGGATAATTAAAGCCATTGTCCAGCTAAGCAAAACTAGTCCACCTTTGTAAAGCTTCCAATGGCCCCATGCAAGACACTTTTTTTTTTATTTTTTAAACCAATGCCCCATTTACAAATTAACATACCTTTTACTATAATACTGTGTCTGAAACTCTGGGACAAAGTGCTGTTTCCAGGGCTTTGGCACTCGATGGCAGAAGGAGACCATACGGTCCATCTAGCCCTTAAGTGTATATTGTATGTACTCTATGTATGATGTGTGCTTATCCCAGGCATTTTTTAATTCAGTGACTGTTGATTTTTCAACTACCTCTGCTGGAAGTTTGTTCCAATCATCTACTACTCTCTCTGTAAAATAATATTTTCTAACATTGCTCCTTCCCTCCTCAACTTTATACAAGGAATTTTCTCTGGCAAGAGGTTAAGGCACACATGGAGAAAATACAGATATATAATGATTGCTGGTCAATGAAGGGCAATGTGCAGTTATACTGTGGTTATGGGGTTGTCCCTATTACCTTAGTTGGCCTTTTGGTACACAATAATATACACTTTCAAAAATGTCATAAAAAATGGACCTTTAACACTTTAAATGCCAGCTATCTGAAATTCTCATAGCTACCTCTCTGGTTAGTGCCAGCTACGTGAATTTTACATAGCTGGCATCTTACTGTTTGTGAGCAAAAAAAAACAAACGCTTACCTCTGATCGGGATCCAGTGGTGGGAGTCTGGCGTCGTCTCACTCAGCCAGTATAAACGGCCACTTCCGGTAACACTAGAACTGTCGGGGAGCCGGGGGTGATCGGTGGGGGTTGGATAAGGGCCAGGGGACTCCGATCCCTTCCCCACTCCCGGCTTCCACCAATCAAACAAAAACAAAGAGATTAGCCATGGAATCGACGACGTAAGTAGAAAATAAACATTTTTGCTTGTGTGTGATCTTTTACATTTAACTCTTTGTGAACTGGTAAAGGGGTCCTTGAGTAACATATTACCTTTCCCTGGGCCAGTGGTGCATGTGCAGGCTCTCAATTATTCAGAGCAGTTTGCTGTGCCTATGTCATTCTGCAATCAGCACTGTGATGTTATGGAATGGGCAGCGAGAATGGCTTGGTGCTGGAGATGTGGATGCTTGTGTTCTCCATTGCAGAACACCTGAGCTGTCAGCCGAATGAAATAGGGACGGCAAACAGCTCTGATTGGACAAGCGTCCTCGCATGCACTGTTGGTAACCTGTGCCGATCTGGGGGGTTTAATTGCAAAGCAGGCTGCCACTTGGGCATGGACCAAAACCTGGGATAGTCAAAATCCTGGGGTGGGTTTGTTCCGCTTTAAGAGAAGAGCTCCCCCGGCCCATTCCCATTACTAAGACAGAATGAGGGTTTAGCAAAATAAAACGCTTTGCCTGGTCCTGGCATACGGTGCTGTCCTTGGCTGCACAGAGTGGCATCCCCAAAAACTTTGATTATATTCTTAGTATGTCACACACCCCGCTTCAAGAATCCATAACATGTGGGTAATATCGTCCTGAAGAGGGCGTTCCTGCAGAGATGATAGCAAAAGAAAGCCCCTCCCTGATCCATAAATACCTGGGACCTCCCACTCTCTACCCAGTTTTTCCATCTCTGCAGACGGCGAGCAAGTCAGAAGATGATGGCTCCTCCTTGCACAGGGGGATTTCAGGTAGCCGGGGTAACTCCCGGCCTCTTATTTTGTTTATTTCCGCTCGGACCCCTGTTTGTCCCAAAATTTACCTCATATTACATGCCTCCACAGTCTTGGCTGCTGGCCCGAGCGAGGGTACATTGGCACCTCTGGTGCTGAGGAGCAGTGCTCCACCGTGAGACCCTAAAAGAGAGGGTAGGCGGTCATACCGGGTAGGTGATCCCGGTTTGGGATGCCCCGTCCCTTGACTTTCCCCTGGGGGGGGGGGCCCTTCCCTTTACCAACTATGGGGGCTGGGGGTTCCTCTCATAGGGGTTAGCTTTATTCACTTTCTTTTATTCACTTTCTCTTTATTGATGTGTGTATCTGGGAGTAGTTCCTCAATGTGTTATTCTGTTGTTACTATGTTGCAGCACCGCGGCTGTCATTGCAGCCGGGTGCCGGGGTTTTTCAGTCTGTGAGGTGATTTTTTACCTCACGCGCTTTGGGGGGGCGGGGCTGGCACTCGGCGCTCTGCCGCGGCCAGCCCCCGTTCTCTCCTTCATTCCTCGCCGCAGCGAGCAGGACGGGTGCTCCGCTAGTGATAGCGGACGCACCCGCTGTCATGGCAGCCGGCGCCGGTCTCTGGGCTGGCGCCGATTGTCGGCGGCGCCGGTCTCTGGGCTGGTGCGTGAGGGACTTCTTCCCTCACGCTTCATTCACACTGGAAGGGGGGGCGGAGCCGGGCTTTCGGCGCGGCTCCGCCCTCCTCTGTACTGGCGCCGCTGCGGAGCTGAGCTCCCTGTTACTAGGCAGCTAAGGGGGCACAGATCAGCTTTGCGCGGGCTGCGCAGACCACGCCCCTGGCACGGCCGTTCTTCTCTTCACTTCACCTCAGTGATCGCCATTGTTCTGAGGCGGATCGTTCACCGCAGCGTTTGTGAGTGGCCCTGTGGGCCTCATTTATTTCTTCTTTTCTTTATCTGTTAAGTCTTATTGTAGGGACTTATGGGTCTCTCTCTGTCTTTTAGGTGAAGGTTATCCAGGAGGATCTTCTGTAGTATTGGAAGGTCTCTCCTGATCCTGGGTCCCTGGGTCCATTTTAGCATCACAAATCCTCCCACTCGGGACATTAAAGGGGCATCCCGGGTTGTCTAACTGGCGTAATTCCCTGGGTCATAGCGACCACTCAAAATTCACCTTATGGAGGCATCCCCGGATACTGGTACTGGGACCCCTTCGGGGCATCCCAAAAAGTGTATGTTGTGTGGGATTTCCATTACTGGGGATGATGTGTTACTGTGTATACCATGTGCACAGCAAACTATTACGCGGCAGTCCGAACCCCAAGCGTCGGGGTCAGCACAGCCGGCCACCTCAACTCCCCCTCCCGCCTTGACTCGTGCCCCGTGTGACGTGGTCATGGGCAGGGATCTGCAATCCGAGATGTGTGCCAGATTGGCTAGCCTTGAGAAAATGCTCTCTAGCTCGGTCGCCCGTAAGGCTCCGTCTAAGAGAAAGCATTTGTCGCCGGCTCCGCCGGTGGATGATCTTGATGACAGAGATAATCTGGATTGGTCTGATTATCCTCAGCTAGAGGAGGGGGAAGTTGATGAGGGTTCAGAATTTTCGGATGATGAGCAGTCTGCTGGCGCTGATGCCGAGCTTTCTGATTTAGGGAGATCCTTGGACTCTCCTCACGCTCTGTCTCTCATGCTGGAAGTTCTGAATATTTCCCCTCCCGAGGAGGCGTCACAGCAGAAAGGTGAATTGTTTGAGGAATCCAGGCCGCGCCTGGAGTTTCCTACGCAACGCCATTTTGATAGAATCATTGACAAGGAATGGGATAGGCCGGCTCGGCTCCCTGGCATCCCTCAGGGGTGGGATAGGAAATATCCCTTTCCTTCTGAGGCGGTCAAGCGCTGGGCATCTCCCCCCGAGGTGGATGCACCGGTTTTGGGGTTGTCTAACTCCTCGGTGTTAAACAGACCTGATTGTTCCACTCTCAAAGATGGAGAGGATAAACGTATTGATCAGATGGCTTCTCATGGCTTTACTAGCATTGGGTCGGCCATCCGGCCTGTGTGCGCTTCGGAGCTAATGGTGTTGGCCACCAGGTCTGTGGTCAGAGACCTGTTGACTTCTTCCGGGCTTCGTCCTGGTAGTAACGAGTTCCTTAGCCTTAAACGGTGCGAGTTGTTTCTATCCTTTGTGTTGACTGCCTTGGATGATACTTTGATGATGTGTGGTAGGACTTCGGCTCTGCTTGTGGCTATTCGGCGGTCGGTGTGGCTGCGCCAATGGGCGGCCGATTTTATGTCCAAAAAATCACGGACGGCTTTACCCTTTGTTGGTCTACGGCTCTTTGGAGAGACATTGGACTCTGTCACCAAGGGTGGTAGGTTACCTCAACGTAAGAAACAACGCCGCCCCTTTCGGTGGGCGCCTGCCTTTACCCCCTCCTTTCGGGGGGCCAGATCTGGCAGGGGTTCTGCATTTCCCTCTTCCAGAGGAGATTCCGGAAACAGGGGCAGAGGACGTGCCCGTTCTGGATACAGTTGGGGCTCTAAGCCCAAACCGGCTGCTAAGCCGGCTCAGCAATGAGGGGGCGCCCTCACCCATGCGGGTGGGGGGACGGCTGCAGCACTTCTCTCAGATCTGGGATCAAGAGGTCTCGGACAGATGGATCCGGGAAGTGGTGTCTTCCGGCTACAAGCTGGAGTTCGAGCTCCGCCCCCCTTCCAGATTTGTCAGGTCTCGGATGCCGTCGGAGCCTCTAGCGGCGCAGGGGCTCCTGGTGGCAGTGGAGAATCTTCTGGACATGGCTGTCATTTGCCCAGTGCCCCCTTCAGATCGGGGCAGGGGCTTTTATTCCAATCTGTTCACGGTACCCAAGAAAGACGGGTTGGTCCGACCCATCTTGGATCTGAAGTTTCTCAACAGGTTCATCCGGCCGAGGAAATTCCGCATGGAAACGCTGCGTTCGGCCATTCACTCTCTTCGTCAGGGAGACTTTCTGACGTCCATAGACATCAAGGATGCTTATCTACACGTTCCGGTTTTTCCAGCACACCAGAGGTGTCTCAGGTTCGTGGTGGAGGATCGGCACTTTCAGTTTGTGGCACTTCCTTTCGGTCTCACCTCAGCTCCTCGGGTGTTCACCAAGGTGCTAGCGGGGGTGATGGCTCTGCTCAGAGGTCAGGGTATCCACATCGTGCCCTATTTGGACGATCTACTGATCATGGCCTCTTCCTTCAACCAAGCGGAGTTGGACACCAGGGCCGTGGTGTCCACTCTGGAGAGGTTCGGTTGGGTGATCAACCACCCCAAGTCTTCTCTTTCTCCGTCCAGAGTAGTGACCTTTCTGGGAATGTCTCTGGACACCTCACAGGCCAGGGTGTTTCTACCCCAGGCCAAGATTCTTTTGATTCAGGAGTTAGTTCGGCTTCTCTTGTCAACCCCTCATCCGACCATCCGGTTAGGGATGAGGCTGGTGGGGTTAATGGTGGCCTCATTCGAGGCAGTTCCCTTTGCGCAGTTTCACACAAGGACGCTTCAGCTTCATCTGTTGAAGGTTTGGGACAAGTCTCCTCTATCGTTGGATCAGTCCTTCCTGATGACTCCCCGAGTTCGTCGATCCCTGCAATGGTGGCTGGGGTCGGTCAATCTGTTGAAGGGCAGATCTTTTCTGGCTCCGTGTTGGGAAACAGTCACCACGGATGCCAGTCTGTCAGGTTGGGGGGGTGTTTGGAAGGACCTCCAGTTTCAGGGTATGTGGGGCCCGCGGGAGGCTCACGAGCCCATCAATGTTCTGGAGTTGAGAGCCATCAGGTTGGTTCTGTTTCGCTTGACTCATCAGTTGAGAGGCCTGCCAGTTCAGGTCCGGTCGGACAACAGAACGGCGGTTGCTTACATCAATCACCAAGGAGGGACTCGCAGCAGGAGTGCCCTCAGGGAAGTGTCTTTGATTCTGGACTGGGCAGAGACCCACGTCCCGTGTATCTCAGCAGTCTACATTCCGGGAGTGGAGAACACGGAGGCGGACTTGCTGAGCAGGGCCTCCTCTCGTCAGGGGGAGTGGTCTCTCAGTCCCAAGGTGTTTCGTTCGATATGTCTCAGGTGGGGGGTCCCAGCGGTGGACCTCTTTGCTTCTCGTCACAATCACAAGCTTCCAGTCTTTGTGTCTCTCTTGCAGGATCCTCTGGCTCTGACAGTGGATGCCATGTCTCTAAACTGGAGGGATCTGGGGTTCCTTTACCTGTTTCCTCCGTTCCCAATGCTAGCCAGAGTGCTGCGCAAACTGGCCTTGGATGGTGCGTCGGCAATTCTGGTGGCCCCAAGGTGGCCAAGGCGAGTTTGGTTCGCAGACCTTGTAAGACTGGCAGAGGATCAGTTCGCCCTGCCTCTGCTGCCGGACCTGCTCACCCAGGGTCGGCTGCGCTATCCCAATTTACCATCGCTGGCTTTGACGGCATGGCTGCTGAAACCGCCATCTTGAAGGAAGAAGGTCTTTCTGACGCGGGGATTCAGACTCTTATCTGTGCCAGGAAGCGCTCTTCCTCTTCTATTTACTACAGGACTTGGAGGGCCTATATTGATTGGTGTGAAAGTAGGTCTTTCTCTTGTCGAGAGTTCTCCATTCCTAGAATTTTAGAGTTTCTCCAACATGGTCTAGATCTGGGGCTCCAGCTTAGTACATTGAAAGGGCAGGTTTCTGCCCTGGCGGTGTTCTTCCAAAGGTCTTTTGCACTTCATCCCTTAGTCAAGACCTTTTTCCAAGGTGTTACACATGTTCGGCCTCCTAGGAAGCCTTTTGTTCCAGTTTGGGATTTGAACCTGGTTCTTTCTGCTCTCCAGGGCCCTCCGTTTGAGCCCTTGAATGAGATAGCTTTGTCTTCTCTTACGCAAAAGGTGGCCTTTTTGGTGGCTATCACTTCGGTTAGGCGTGTTTCTGAGTTGCCAGCTTTATCCATTACAGCTCCGTACTTCGAGAAACATCAGGACAAGGTTGTCTTTCGTTTCAAGCAGGATTTTCTTCCTAAAGTGGTCTCGGAGTTTCATCTGAATCAGGACATTGTTTTGCCCTCTTTTTGCCCAAATCCCAGTGACGACAAGGAAAGGGCATTGCATTCCTTGGATGTAGTTCGTGTTGTGGAACATTATCTGGAGGTTACGTCTTCCTTTCGTAAGACTGATGCTTTCTTTGTGGTGCCCTGCGGGCCTAGGAAAGGTTTGGCTCCTGCCAAATCTTCCATTAGTAAATGGATTCGTCAGGCCATCATTGGGGCCTATTCTGCCAAGGGGAGGAGTCCCCCTTTTCGTGTTACTGCTCATTCTACTCGTGCAGTTGGTGCGTCCTGGGCTTTTCAGCACCAGGCTTCTGTTGAGCAAGTTTGTAAGGCCGCTACCTGGTCTTCTGTTCACACCTTTTCCAAGTTTTACAAGGTTGATGTTCGGGCATCAGCGGATGCTGTTTTTGGCCGCAAAGTTTTGCAAGCTGTTGTGGTTTAAGGTTGTGCATTGTTGCCTAGTTTTGGATCCCCGCCCTTGTTATGGACACTGCTGTTGGATGTCCCACATGTTATGGATTCTTGAAGCGGGGTGTGTGACATACTAAGAATAATACCATTTTGTGAATACTCACCTTGTAAAATGGGTATTATGAGTATGTCACACACCCCGCTTCAACCCGCCCTTTTGTATTCAGGATCCTCTTTATTGCGAACTTTGCGTGGTTGTTGTTTATATTTGCCTCTTCCTGGTCCCTTACCTTACTGCTTCTGTATACTGGGTAGAGAGTGGGAGGTCCCAGGTATTTATGGATCAGGGAGGGGCTTTCTTTTTACTATCATCTCTGCAGGAACGCCCTCTTCAGGACGATATTACCCACATGTTATGGATTCTTGAAGCGGGGTGTGTGACATACTCATAATACCCATTTTACAAGGTGAGTATTCACAAAATGGTATTTTTCTCTTGTAAGCAATGACTGGGGGTGGGATGTAAGGCCACTGGCCCCTAGAAATTTTGGACCATGTTAAAGAGGAACATCAGCCTTAGAAAGTTTGTTCATGACTCCACTTGAAACAAAATAAAAGGGAGTAGGGAAGCCTATCCACACATGCACATCAAGGCTGAACTTCTTACTAGAGGCCAAATTACTAACTACCAAAACTAGAAGAAATGACACATGTGCAGTCTGTTAGGCGGTTAGGTGATGTTTCTTTGTATAGGAATAGAAATCACTTTGCAGATCACTCTTTCACTTTGATCAGGGCCGGATCCAGGTTTATGTGAGCCCCTGGGCAATAGCGCAGTGCGGTATGATATGCCATACATGATAGTAAATTTGCATGTGAATATTGTCAAGGAAAAAAAATGATAAAAGGAATGACAGAAAGAAGGTAAAATAAGATAGAAGAAATGACAAAAAAAAAAGCATATAAGGAAAGAAAACGTATAGATTAAGGACAAAAACATAGAATATATGGAAAAAAATAAAGAAATGTAAAAAAATAAAAGGACCTTGAGACTTGCAGCCCCAAAAGCCTAGAGGGGTGCAGAAGAGCCAGCGGCCCATGTGAGCTATGGAGGCTGGTAGGCTTCAGGGTCAGTTGCTTGGCCTCGGTGCCCCAGTCTACCACCCCCATAGCTGTTGCCTGGGCTGGTTTTGCTTGGATGGAGGGAGCCACACCCCCCATAGATAGAAGGAATGACAGAAAGAAGGAAATGACAGAAAAAAAATGAAGCAAGAAAGAGAGAAAAGCAATGGCCAAAAAAAGAAAGTATAAGGAAAGAAAAAGAATAGATTAAAGATGGAAACGTATGAATATGTGAAAAAATGACCGAAACAAAGGGAGTAAAATCAATGACAGAAAAAAGAAAGCAGGAACTTTTAGAGATGGAATGGCAGAAAAAAAAAAGGGGAAGGAAAAATAAGTAAAGGGAAGAAAAAAGGAATGACAAAACAAAGAGACGAAAGAAAGAAACAGAATAGAAGGAAGAAAACAAAGACTAGAGGGAGTAACAGAAAAAATAGGAGGAAAGAATAGGAATGGAAGAAAGAACAGATGAAAGAAAGAATAGATGGAAAGAAAAAAAACAAATAGGAACAAAAGGAAAGAAATGGATAGAAGAACTAACAGAAAAAAGATTCTCCTAACGGTCATTCTGCCCCTGGCTGACAGTCCTTAGTGCTGGTTACTGCACGGCCTGTGTTCTGCATAGGGGCTGCCCAGGGTAGAGGGAATAAGGTGCACCCTCCCCTCCCACCTGCCCGAGTACTCCAAGTGCTGACCCTTGCCCTGACTGTGATGCCAAAGAGGCTCTATTGATCAGCATAAATCACAAATTCATCTAGGTGATGGTATGTGTAGAAAAATCAAATTATAAATAAAGCAAGGCAACTGGACAGTCATCACTAGGCATCAGGGCCGGATTATGAGGAGGGTGCAAGGGGCGCATGCCTCGGGGCCTCCACCAACCTTTGGGTTATGGTCTGGTCCTCGAGGCTTATTAGTCTTTGGTCTGATGGTCCGTGGGGCCGGCAAACAAGCTATCAGCAGCACCCCGGGGTAAGCCTTTTTTTGATTTTGCAAACCTGCAGCCAAAGTCACCACAGGGCAGGACAGAGAGTCTAGAGCATCAAAGCCGCCGTCACCAACGCTACAGTGATGTGTGCAGAGCTGTCACTGCACATAAGCCACTGAGCACAGCCGCTGGCAGCTCAATGCAGGGAACTGTTTTCTGCTGGACCAGCTGGGAGACTACACACCCCCCACCCAGAATGGCAGGAGCAGGAATTCCCGAGCAGCACACACCCGCACAAGGGTGGCACAAGGGACTCGATCTGACATTCCAGTGAGTAGGCGGGTGCCAGACAACCACCAATCAGTTGGACTATTATTTTAAAGCAATAAAATACAGTATCTGGGGCCTCCACCAGATTTTGTCCCTAGGGGCCTGCACCACACTTAATCCAGCCCTGCTAGTCATCCAGAATAAAACATCATGTCCAGTTACCTTGATTTATTCCCACACATGAAACCCTCTGCGATTCAATGTGGCGACAAACAACACCAATGTGGACCAAAACCCAGCTGGATCGGCCTGGGAATCTATAAGATTCCGGGGCTGATCCATTCCCTCCTCCCGGGGCATCCAAAATTGGGATCCCCCGCTGTGTGAAACCCCCCAGGACACCCGCAAACCTTACCTGATTCCCGGTCCAACGGCACATGTGCGGGCCGCATCTCGCGCTTATTTCTAGCAGGGCATGGGCGCGCTCCCTGTTAGAGGGAAGCGCGAGATGCAGCCGCCAGCTCGTAGCCGCTGAGGTTTGACGCTGCTTTGACGCGCATACCACAGCAGCTCCGAGCGGGCTGATTGGATGAGCGGCCGCGCATGCGCCGTAGGAGCAGGGTGAGGTGAGTTGAATCCTGCGATCTGGGGGAGTTTCACATAGCGGGCACTCCAGTGGACCAAAACTCAGGATAGTCAAAATCCTGGGTGTTGGTCCACTTTAAAAGGACGTCTCAGCAAATTTGCTTTTTTCCAAGTGTTCCACATGGTAAGCAAAAATCATTAGGATTTATGTCTCACTCTATAACATAATATGGGTGTAACAAAACACTATAGAATAGTTAAGACATAAAAGCTAAAGCAAGAAAGTTTGAATGAATTTGGGGATTTTTTTGTGGGATCTGAATAGTTGCGATAAGTGGTGCTGGCCAGCAGATGGCGCTGTGTGCTTACACGTCTATTGTCTCTCTGCACTGATTGGCTGCGCAGCGTGATTGCGGAAGTAGCTTCGCATGTGGGAGGTGAGGGGAGAGACAAGATGGCAGAGGCGGCGTACATGAATCGGCCTCTTCAGGGGGAAAGGCCGCGGCCCCGCAATGTGTCCCGGCCGGAATCCCTCAGGCTGGAGGGCTACAAACACGCCTGTCACGTGATGCTCTATGCGCCCACTGCGGCTAAACTCTTCGAGCGGATCCCCATCAGATACATCGTGCTGGTGAGAGCTACACGTCACCCTGGGAGACCATGGGTGTGGCTTATTTAAAGGGTTTTGAGAAACAAATATTTTGTATCTGCCCACTCGGAATTTAGTCATACATAATGCAGGAGAGGTATAGAAAGGTATTAAATATATAACACTTCCATAGTAATTATGGCCTTAAAGCGGAACAAAACCCACTGGCCTGGCCCTGGAATCGCCGCCTGCTGGCCTTCCCCCTGGGGCATCCTGAATTGGGATACTATGCTGCGTGAAACCCTCCAGGGTGCCGATAATCCCCGGTCCAGAGCTGCTCACTGATATTACATAATTTGGGAAGGCAGTTCTGTTGTGAATGGGAAGCGGTGTACACGCTCCTGCCCCAGCCACTCAGCAGGTGATGCGCCTACTCCCGCTTAAAGCGGACCTTTACCCTGAATAAGAGCCTATCTGATATGTTTCCCCCACCCTGTACATACAGATTGCTCACATTAAAAATCATCCTACCTGCATCTATTTCATTTTTTTAACATCCAAGATGGCAGCCTGTGGAGTTTTGGGCTGCCTGCAGACAGGAAGTCTCCTCTGACTGTGTCGCTCTGCATTCTGGGATAGCTGTCTTTTTCCTGACCCCAGTCAGGAAGCACAGCTATAACCCCCCCCCCCCCTGTACTTTTGCCCCGCTCTCCCCTTCTCAGTGTGTGTGATGCTTCTAAGGCAAGATGGTTGCGCACGTATCCTAGAGTCCTGAACAGAGTTGCTGCCCAGTTGGGGCAAGAATAATAAGTGACCAAAAACGTAAAATGTATTAATATTAGAGGCTGGGGAATAGTTCTTTAAGGGTTTGGGCTTTTCATTAAATCATGCTGAAGGTCCGGTATTTTTGGTACCCTGTCCGTATCCCAACCGGTCTGTTACATTAGAGCTCTCTGGAGAAGTATGTTGTGTGTGGTTGCTTAGAAAGTGAAAATAAGCTATTTTAAGTGAAGTATGGCTAAACTTACATTTTACAAGACCACACCCATGTGACCAGAAAAAGCCCGGTATTTTTGTTGGGAAAGTTGGCAACCCTCTTGATCCCTATTCACACTATCAGAGCTGCTCGCCTTATTACATCACTGCAGCGGGCAGCTCTGATTGGATGAGAGCCTGGCATTTTGAATGTGGGCAGGTGACCTATGCTGGCTGGGACTTGTGAGGTCTCGCAGGATTTGGCTGCAGGAGGTTTGGGGGCGGGGCTGTTGTGAAAAGGGTGGAGTCAGAAAGCTCAGGGAGCAGAATGAGGAGGCTGCTGGAGAAGGCCTCAGAATGTCCTGGGTCTTTGTTGAAGTCCAGGAGGCCCCTCGATCAGTGGTGGATCATTTCCTTTCCCTGAGAGAGGCTGGGTGGCTGCAGAAGGTAGGCCCCAGCATGTCCTGTACACTGATGGAGGCTGAGGAGATTTCCCCCCTGTGATCCAGCTTGGCTGAGGTGAGCTGTCTGTGTTTCCTAGGAATAGAGGGAACGGGTTGCCTGGAGAGAGGCTTTGCTGTATGGGGAGAAACATTCAACAGGCCTCCAAAGCAAGTGTCTGGTTGGAACCCCTAAGAGACTCTGGCCTGGTAGTTATCATGGGCCCACTGCTGTGGGAAGTCCCAGAACGGCGTGTCCTTGGGATAGAGACATGGCCTGTGGCTTGCTGGGACCACAAAGTTACATGTGTTGGCAATTTGCATGGTTACTCTGGAAATTTGTGACTGAAAATGTTTCATGGACCACTTCAGTAGGGATTTACAAATAAAGCCTTTACTTGTTTTTTTTATGGAACAATCCAGATTATGGTGGTGCCTTCTATACAGCCCTGTTGCCTTAGCGGGGCTGTGGAATACAAACTAGGAGAGTGTGCAGCGGCTGTGTGTTTCTTGTCCTAGGAAACCAGTAAGTGCATTTAAACATGCCTGGGATAAGCACACATCTATCCTAAGATAAAGTGTGTATACAGTATATACATAAGTGCAGGCTAGATGGAGACCTAGGGTGTCTCCTTCTGCCATCAACCTTCTATGATTGAGATATATATATATAATGGCAAGAATAGGGAAAATAGAAAAGAAAGAGAGGCGAGGGACAGAGTATGGAGAAAGTGGGCCTTGAAGTGGGCCTTGAAAACAGAAGGAATGAGGAGGACAACATGGAAGGACAACATGGAAGGACAACATGGAAGGCCAACATGGAAGGCCAACATGGAAGGCCAACATGGAAGGCCAACATGGAAGGCCAACATGGAAGGGCAACATGGAAGGGCAACATGGAAGGGCAACATGGAAGGGCAACATGGAAGGGCAACATGGAAGGGCAACATGGAAGGGCAACATGGAAGGGCAACATGGAAGGGCAACATGGAAGGACAACATGGAAGGACAACATGGAAGGACAACATGGAAGGACAACATGGAAGGACAACAATGAAGAAAGTATGAGGAGAAAAACAGAAGGGGGAGGGGCGTAAGCAGGAGAAGACAGATGTACACCAAAGGGCAGAAGAACATCTGCTAGCAACCATAGGCTGAGCTGATGGACTCCAGATAATGTGGCCAATCAAAGGACACAGTTTTTGAAGAGGGAGGGAGATGCAGGTAAGGTAAAAGCATGAGCAATCAGGAATTTTATTTCAAAAACTGGGCTTTTAAAGTGACCTGAAACATGAGATTTTGACTGTCCAAGGTGATGCATCTGCGGCCCACAAATGTGCCATGGGATCGCTGGAACAGTAAGCAGACATGGCAGACCGGGGGATCTCACACCGCTCGCCATTCCTGATAGGGATGCCCCAGGGAGTGGGAGAGCATCGGCCCTAGAGTCTTAGGAAAATGAGTAATATGAAGGAAGGAGTATAGGGGGAGCAGAGGAAATGGCAACAAAAGCCCAGAACAACAGACTGAAGCAACAAAAATGGGGTAAAAAAATTTGGGGTCAAAATAGACTTTTAGACTGGCAAATAGAAGCATTGGCTGCGGGTTTAGCCAGTTAAGAAACCCACAATCAGATGCCACATGGAAGGTCTGTTTCTCTTTCTGGCACCTTTATTCCTAGAAAGAGAAACTGGGTTTCCTAACTGGTCGAACCTGTGGCCAAGGCTTTTCTTCTAGAAGTGTGCTCCAGGGGGCAGAATTAGATGATGGGCTCTCCATTGCTCCTGTAGAGTGTCTGCCAGGTAGATGGGGAGCAGTAAATGGTGCAATCAGGGGTTAAGCTTGTGTGAGGACACAGTGTGCGTTTGAGTTGGCTTCCACAGCATTTACATGACACAGCTTTTTCTGAACCTTTTCTCTGCCTCAGATGATGATGCGCTTTGATGGGCGTCTTGGTTTTCCAGGAGGCTTTGTGGATACCCGCGACACTTGCCTTGAGGATGGTCTAAACCGTGAACTGCTGGAGGAACTGGGCCCATCTTTCAACAGTCTGAAAATAACAGAGGAAAACTATAAGAGCTCACAGGTCCGGGATTCTCCGCAGAAGGTGGTCACACACTTCTTCATCAAAGAACTGACAGCAGAGGAAATGGAGTATGTTGAAAAAGAAAGTGTCAACGCAAAGGACCATGGGTTAGAGGTGTGCATGTTTTTTATTTACTTTTTTTTTATTCCAACTATGTGTATTCTTTTCCCTGGAAACCATAGCACTCTAATGGCCACCAATGCTTTCCCAGAGACTGGGAGTGCTGTGGCTTCCAACCACCACAGGCTTTTATTTTAGTCGTATTTAAAGAGAACTTCCAGTCAAAACTGATTGGTCCTCTTGCTCTAATCCCATGAGGCCATTCTCATTCAGGATTCCCCACTGCTTATCAGCGCTCAGAAACCTGGGCCTTTGCACCCTGAGACTCCCTTCCTCTATGATGTCTTGTACAGCAGACATCCATGTGACTGCTGGCAGCCAATTAAGTCTGCTGACTTGCAGCTGCACAGTGATGTGCATGGCTGCTGGGTGAACCTGATTGGCTGCTTGTGGTCACATGGGCAGCAGGGAAAGAGGAAAAGGTGTGTTCCAGTTGCAGAGACCTGGGTTGTGGAGAAGTGATGAGTGGCAGGGCATCCCGATATTAGAGCAAGATGACCCCCAATCAGTTTTTACTGGAGGTCCACTTGAATACATTAGTTTTTGGTGCTTTCATTTCCTCTCACAGAACAAATTGTAGCTCAACTGCCCTCTGCCAGTAGTGCCTATATATTCATGCCAGCATGGTTGGTTTCAAACTGCATAAAGTGGACCAAAACCCATGCCGACTCTATAAGATCCCAGAGTCGCTAGATTCCCTACCCAGTGTGAAATCCACCAGGTCAGCCAGAAACTCGCCTTCTTTCCTGGTCCAATGGCGCATGCACGAGCATCGGCCGCATCCTCGCTATGCCCGTTCCAGGCATTTGTGGATGGTCAGCGCGTGCAAGCTCCCTGTTAGAGGGTAGCGGGGGATGTGGCCGCCAGCACACTCGGGTCCGCTTGCCCTAGACGAAGGGTCGTGAGCGGATCTGAGCACACTGATTGGACGAGAGGCTGTGCATGTGCTGTAGGACCGGGAAGATGGGAGTTCGTTTGGGCGACCTGCGGGGTTTCACACAGCGGGGCATCCTTGATTGGGATGCCCTGGGGGCGAGGACCAAAACCCAGGATAGTGAAGATCCTGGGTTTTGGGCCACTTTGAAGCCGGACCTAAATTTTAGGTCCTCCGAGTACAACCTCCCTTGCTTAAGCTCTATTTTAATTTGAAAGAAAAACCTGGCTTTTTACTTGCACCCTTGGTGGAAATGGGCTGAGCATCTACAGTTTCTGCTGTATGCAGAAGTGACCATTCTTGGCCCAGTTACTGTCACACTGCTGCCCTAGGGGGCAGGAATGGGAGAGGATTGGCTTTGGCAGGATACAGGCTGGGGTGCCACACGTAACAAATTAGCCCACTGTATGGAGCCTGTGGCTGCAGTAAGTGATGGTCAGTCCAGCCATAGTGGACCCAGCAGCCCCTGCCACTTACCTTACCAGATGACTGCCCCCGCTGTGACAGTGGCCTAGTCAGCCTATCGGTGGCGGAGTGGCAGAGTAGAACGAGAATGCCCTCCTCCAGGTGGGTGAACAGATGGCCAGCACTGGTAAGGTAAGCTCCCCCCCCCCCAGCTGCTCCCTGGGTGCCTAGGCTAGGGCAGCCTACCACTTCAGGCACATGTGTGCACTCACTGCCCATAATGTGTTCACTGGTGTGTGTGTGGTTCTATTGTGTGATTAACATTTACACGGATGGGTTCAAATCGGAGCACACATTTCTTTGTATTGGCAATCATACATCATTATTATCATTATTTGTATTTGCCAAATTAATTTTCTGGAGTCCCGTTTGACTGTTCTTTCACTTTTAAAGTAATTCAGCAGCCACACACAAAAACAAAAGGGTACTTACCTTTTGTCCCCCACAGCTGATCGGTGCTAGTCCATCGATCAGTAACTCGCCTGATTACTTACTGCACCACAACCCTCACTTCCCATGCTGTCCGTGGCCTGGGATCGAGATCAATGGCGGGTTGGGATCACGAGCCGCCATCTGTCACAGAAGCACTGCCACAACCCCTTTCAATTCATTGCTATAGAGGGGGTGTTGAGGCCTGACATGCCCCCTCCATTGTAGTGAGTGGAAAGGGTGTGCCTACATCCTGTGAAAGAAGAATGGAGTTCAGGCCTGGTGCAACACAGGAAGCAAGGACTGCAACCCAGTCCGAGCCCACCCTGCAGTCACCCATCAGCTGCTGGGGACAAAAGGTAAGTCTTCTTATGTTTGGCTACTGAATGACTTCTAGTCCTTCTGGTCTCATTTTCACACTCTGACTCCCAAAATATCTCATTCTCCTCCATTTCTTTCCCTTCCTTTTGCAGTTATTCACCCCCACAACTTACAGACTATTAAGAAAAAAAATCCATATTTTGGTGTTTTTGATTGTATGTCAGATCAGATTTCTTATTGGTGGAGACTTTACTGAGGCACCCATTATTTCTATAGCAATCTCAGTATAATGTATAGGCATTTTGAAGGTCTGGATGGGCAATCCTTGTCATATCACTCACAAGCCGCTCTACCCAGTCTATATAGTTAGATAAATTATATACACACAATGACAGTAGTAATGTATATATTTTACAATCTACCCTGGTTTTTGTTTACTCCCTTGCAAAGTGACATGGAATATGCTGTAATGTAATTTTTTTTCCCCCTCCTCAGGTTATGGGTTTAGTCCGAGTACCACTATATACTTTACGTGATGGCTTTGGGGGTCTTCCAGCCTTTCTCTCGAACAACTTTATTGGGAACTCAAAAAGCCAGCTCTTGTACGGGCTGCGTTCCCTTCGTCTACTTCGCGAGGACCAGATCCAGAATGCTGTGTGGACTAGCCAGAATCAGAATAATCCGTTCTAATACTAACCAAGATGTGTCTGTGGAGTCATGGCGGAAGAAGCCGGTGTTCCTCTGCCATGATTAGTCCCTCTATTGTTTCTCTGTAACTGAAGTCATGGTATTGTTAAGAGCACTTAAACACTATTTGCACCTAAAATTTATACCAGTTCCAAGTAGGTCACTGTTGGGAATTTGAGGGCCGACTTCAATGACCATGACATGTTTGCATGTTCTTAAAATGGTGGTGGCCCTGTCTGGATCTTCTCTTTATTCCTGAAGAGCATGACACGACTGCGAACATTAAAGGAGTTTCCACGTCATAGATCAGGGTACTGTGTAATGAGGTCTTTGGCTCAAAAACCACTTATGACACCTTTCCAAATTTAGGGCTTTCCACCTTCTAGAACAAGGTATATCTCTGAAATTCTCTGAATTATGACGATCATGATTTAACTTCCTAAATAAGTTAAAATGGACCCCCAGTCAAAAATCACTGAAGGTCCACTTATAGTCCATCGCTTTTATGGCAGACCTATGCCCTCCCTGGGATGTCTTTCCATGAAAGAGAGTGTAGTTTAATTGTGAGCCCCAATAATGAACTTTTGTGTCCCATCTGTGAATACTTACCTTTTTCAAGCTGGGTCTTCGTCCTCTGGGAAAGCCACATCACCTACTGTGGCATTGAAATAGGTAGTTCTAGCTGCTGCAGTGTGTTCATCTGCTTCTGGAACCCGGGCTTGGAAAAAGTAATGCTAATGGTGCAGTGGGAGGGGAAAGATGAATACGGTATATAATATTTAATTTCTGTTTTTACCTAAACAGGTCTTGGCTGTGCTAATGATTTATTTGCTGATTATTCTATTTTTTCAAGATCTTCTTTTTATTTTCTTTTTTGAAGCTTCTAATATGTGTAAATAGTTGCACTTACAGTTATATGTAAGCATCATGTCAAACCATTTCAAGGGTGTGCCTCAGACTATAGGGTTGATTCATGACCTTGAGTCATTTTTTTACTCCCTTTTTTTATGAGTAAAACCTTTTTTCTTTTGATTTTTTTTTCCCTAAGTGGAATTCAGCACCGTATTTAGCTGTGCAAGTGTTTACTCTCAAAACACGAGTAAAAAAAATGACAGTTATGAATCAACCCTTATGTGAAATATGTATTTTTTTTTTTTTTTAGTTTGATGGTGAGATTGTGAATTGGATACTCATGTGTGGTTTTGTTTTGTTTTTTGCTTTTTATGTGAAGGTAATAAAGTCACACAATTAAATCCTAAAATCTACTTTGGATTTTCCAAATTGAGCTTTTTCTATGCTTCCATTTGAGTGCAGAGACTGCCAGTCATGTCACAGAATACCACACAGGGAAGGATATAGTTCATAAACGCCAAGTCCTGGACTCCGTGTGGCCCTCACTAAAGGAGGGGTTGTTGCAGAAATGGAAGAGATCCTCTTAGCTAAATAGGATAGGATCCTTGTGTGTGTGATACCTGGTTATTTGCAGGGCTGCCATTGGGAAATGATTATGCCCATACAGCCACATTGTCCTCTTTGGGGTCTAAAGGTCTCTATATTGAGCTGCCTTCCACAAATACCCTGTTTCCCTGAAAATGAGACCTACCCTGAGAATAACGCTAGTAAGATCTTTCTGCATTTTTCGCTTATGTGTGAAATATAAGCCCTACCCTGAAAATAAACCCCAGGTACAATTCATGATCCAGCTTGCCAGGCTTCAGCATAGATATGGGAGCGGCTGTATAGGAGGGTGAGGACATTTCGATGCTGTATAGGAGGGTGAGGACATATCGATGCTGTATAGGAGGGTGAGGACATATCGATGCTGTATAGGAGGGTGAGGACATATCGATGCTGTATAGGAGGGTGAGGACATTTCGATGCTGTATAGGAGGGTGAGGACATATCGATGCTGTATAGGAGGGTGAGGACATATCGATGCTGTATAGGAGGGTGAGGACATTTCGATGCTGTATAGGAGGGTGAGGACATTTCGATGCTGTATAGGAGGGTGAGGACATATCGATGCTGTATAGGAGGGTGAGGACATATCGATGCTGTATAGGAGGGTGAGGACATTTCGATGCTGTATAGGAGGGTATGGACATATCGATGCTGTATAGGAGGGTGAGGACATTTCGATGCTGTATAGGAGGGTGAGGACATATCGATGCTGTATAGGAGGGTGAGGACATATCGATGCTGTATAGGAGGGTAAGGACATATCGATGCTGTATAGGAGGGTGAGGACATATCGATGCTGTATAGGAGGGTGAGGACATATCGATGCTGTATAGGAGGGTGAGGACATATCGATGCTGCATAGGAGGGTGAGGACATTTCGATGCTGTATAGGAGGGTGAGGACATATCGATGCTGTATAGGAGGGTGAGGACATATCGATGCTGTATAGGAGGGTGAGGACATATCGATGCTGTATAGGAGGGTGAGGACATTTCGATGCTGTATAGGAGGGTGAGGACATATCGATGCTGTATAGGAGGGTGAGGACATATCGATGCTGTATAGGAGGGTGAGGACATTTCGATGCTGTATAGGAGGGTGAGGACATTTCGATGCTGTATAGGAGGGTGAGGACATATCGATGCTGTATAGGAGGGTGAGGACATATCGATGCTGTATAGGAGGGTGAGGACATTTCGATGCTGTATAGGAGGGTATGGACATATCGATGCTGTATAGGAGGGTGAGGACATTTCGATGCTGTATAGGAGGGTGAGGACATATCGATGCTGTATAGGAGGGTGAGGACATATCGATGCTGTATAGGAGGGTAAGGACATATCGATGCTGTATAGGAGGGTGAGGACATATCGATGCTGTATAGGAGGGTGAGGACATATCGATGCTGCATAGGAGGGTGAGGACATATCGATGCTGCATAGGAGGGTGAGGACATATCGATGCTGTATAGGAGGGTGAGGACATATCGATGCTGTATAGGAGGGTGAGGACATATCGATGCTGTATAGGAGGGTGAGGACATATCGATGCTGTATAGGAGGGTGAGGACATATCGATGCTGTATAGGAGGGTGAGGACATATCGATGCTGTATAGGAGGGTGAGGACATATCGATGCTGTATAGGAGGGTGAGGACATATCGATGCTGTATAGGAGGGTGAGGACATATCGATGCTGTATAGGAGGGTGAGGACATATCGATGCTGTATAGGAGGGTGAGGACATATCGATGCTGTATAGGAGGGTGAGGACATATCGATGCTGTATAGGAGGGTGAGGACATATCGATGCTGTATAGGAGGGTGAGGACATATCGATGCTGTATAGGAGGGTGAGGACATTTCGATGCTGTATAGGAGGGTGAGGACATATCGATGCTGTATAGGAGGGTGAGGACATATCGATGCTGTATAGGAGGGTGAGGACATATCGATGCTGTATAGGAGGGTGAGGACATATCGATGCTGTATAGGAGGGTGAGGACATTTCGATGCTGTATAGGAGGGTGAGGACATATCGATGCTGTATAGGAGGGTGAGGACATATCGATGCTGTATAGGAGGGTGAGGACATATCGATGCTGTATAGGAGGGTGAGGACATATCGATGCTGTATAGGAGGGTGAGGACATATCGATGCTGTATAGGAGGGTGAGGACATATCGATGCTGTATAGGAGGGTGAGGACATATCGATGCTGTATAGGAGGGTGAGGACATATCGATGCTGTATAGGAGGGTGAGGACATATCGATGCTGTATAGGAGGGTGAGGACATATCGATGCTGTATAGGAGGGTGAGGACATATCGATGCTGTATAGGAGGGTGAGGACATATCGATGCTGTATAGGAGGGTGAGGACATATCGATGCTGTATAGGAGGGTGAGGACATTTCGATGCTGTATAGGAGGGTGAGGACATTTCGATGCTGTATAGGAGGGTGAGGACATATCGATGCTGTATAGGAGGGTGAGGACATTTCGATGCTGTATAGGAGGGTGAGGACATTTCGATGCTGTATAGGAGGGTGAGGACATTTCGATGCTGTATAGGAGGGTATGGACATATCGATGCTGTATAGGAGGGTGAGGACATTTCGATGCTGTATAGGAGGGTGAGGACATATCGATGCTGTATAGGAGGGTGAGGACATATCGATGCTGTATAGGAGGGTGAGGACATATCGATGCTGTATAGGAGGGTGAGGACATATCGATGCTGTATAGGAGGGTGAGGACATATCGATGCTGTATAGGAGGGTGAGGACATATCGATGCTGTATAGGAGGGTGAGGACATATCGATGCTGTATAGGAGGGTGAGGACATATCGATGCTGTATAGGAGGGTGAGGACATATCGATGCTGTATAGGAGGGTGAGGACATATCGATGCTGTATAGGAGGGTGAGGACATATCGATGCTGTATAGGAGGGTGAGGACATATCGATGCTGTATAGGAGGGTGAGGACATATCGATGCTGTATAGGAGGGTGAGGACATATCGATGCTGTATAGGAGGGTGAGGACATATCGATGCTGTATAGGAGGGTGAGGACATATCGATGCTGTATAGGAGGGTGAGGACATATCGATGCTGTATAGGAGGGTGAGGACATATCGATGCTGTATAGGAGGGTGAGGACATATCGATGCTGTATAGGAGGGTGAGGACATATCGATGCTGTATAGGAGGGTGAGGACATATCGATGCTGTATAGGAGGGTGAGGACATATCGATGCTGTATAGGAGGGTGAGGACATATCGATGCTGTATAGGAGGGTGAGGACATATCGATGCTGTATAGGAGGGTGAGGACATATCGATGCTGTATAGGAGGGTGAGGACATATCGATGCTGTATAGGAGGGTGAGGACATATCGATGCTGTATAGGAGGGTGAGGACATATCGATGCTGTATAGGAGGGTGAGGACATATCGATGCTGTATAGGAGGGTGAGGACATATCGATGCTGTATAGGAGGGTGAGGACATATCGATGCTGTATAGGAGGGTGAGGACATATCGATGCTGTATAGGAGGGTGAGGACATATCGATGCTGTATAGGAGGGTGAGGACATATCGATGCTGTATAGGAGGGTGAGGACATATCGATGCTGTATAGGAGGGTGAGGACATATCGATGCTGTATAGGAGGGTGAGGACATATCGATGCTGTATAGGAGGGTGAGGACATATCGATGCTGTATAGGAGGGTGAGGACATATCGATGCTGTATAGGAGGGTGAGGACATATCGATGCTGTATAGGAGGGTGAGGACATATCGATGCTGTATAGGAGGGTGAGGACATATCGATGCTGTATAGGAGGGTGAGGACATATCGATGCTGTATAGGAGGGTGAGGACATATCGATGCTGTATAGGAGGGTGAGGACATATCGATGCTGTATAGGAGGGTGAGGACATATCGATGCTGTATAGGAGGGTGAGGACATATCGATGCTGTATAGGAGGGTGAGGACATATCGATGCTGTATAGGAGGGTGAGGACATTTCGATGCTGTATAGGAGGGTGAGGACACATCAAGTCACACAGATAAGCTTGTCTGTCTGGAGTGCAATGTCTGATCTTGCTGGCTCCACCCCAGCCTGCTCCCAAGCAGGGCACATGGCCGAATCACCCTGCTGCCAGTTGGCTCTGTGCAAGTACTGTGCTGACGCCACCATCTTGCCATCTGCCATCCCCTGAAAATAAGCCCTGGCACCTATTTTTGGAGCAAAAATTAAGACCTGTCTTATTTTAGGGAAAACACAGTACTTGTATTTATCCCCCTTATAAATCTCACAATTTCTTGCTTTCTGAGAAGTTGTTAGGGGAGAGGTTGGAATTAGTGCACCAGCAATATAGAAAAAAGGCTGGGGCTCTTACTAGAGTTATGCCTGCACTGATCTGGTGGATGACCTGTATCGTTGGTAGAGTTTTAGATCATCAATGACATACAAAAATCTACTTAAAAAAATCACTCTCCTCCCACTTTGTCTTCAGGACTTTGAACACACCTCTCCCCACTCCACTGGAATACCTTCCCACATACAGTCCCCCACTTCTCCAAATCTTTAAAAGTGCCCTTAATGTGTTCAGGATAGGTCAATCACATGCAAATAGTAGTCAGTACAGGGCTGCTATCAAATACATCTCTAACTGACCTGTGGGGACTGTTGACGCAGTTTATCCACAAGATTATCCAGGATTGACTGTTGTAATTGG
Source organism: Gastrophryne carolinensis (assembly GCA_027917425.1). Lineage (NCBI taxonomy): Eukaryota > Metazoa > Chordata > Amphibia > Anura > Microhylidae > Gastrophryne > Gastrophryne carolinensis. The sequence continues at coordinate 162,964,353 of CM051235.1, read as the reverse complement.
AGAGGGGCCTCTACACTACAGCACAGATCCTATGATTCCTACAATAGTCCTAAGCTCCAATTTTGCTTTAATTTAAGTTTTCAGATTCATCTTTTAGAACCAGAAGATGGAAATTCCCTTCTTACTTAGCTAATTCTTAGAGCAAACTAACCCAAAATAGGTTGCTAATAAATATAGATTCTTTGTTTCTGACACTTCAGAGGGAGGAATAGCAGACAGCTACATCCCATCTTGATACCCACAGACTTGGCACAGCAAGAGGTAGCATACTCCAAAAGACACTTTTTTTCATTGCGGAAACAAAGAATGGCAAATTTCAAAAACCAGTAATTAAGGACACTCAGACAGCCTGTTAGACTCGCCACATAAATTGTGAATACATTTGAACAGTACTTTTCCTAGGTTTATAAAACCCAACCAGCTTATAATACTCTAATCGAATCCCTCCTTAAAAATGTTAAACTAAACTTACTGATGATCTGATACAGACTCCTGTTAGAGTTTAGAAAATCCAACAAATTATTAGAAGGCTTTCTATTGATAACTCTCCAGGTCTAGATGGTTATCCCATTTAATTTTTTTTTTTTAAATCCTATCCGCAGAAGCAGAGGTGGGGGTTTTTCTCGCTGATGTGTACACTGCCATTATTGTCAATCAAACTCCTTTCCTTGGCTTAAGTGGGGCTGTCTGTTGTGGGACTACCCTGCTCCCTAAACCAGACAGTGTCCTAGAACAGATTTCCTCCTACCGTCTGATAGCACTATTGACAGGCAATAACATTTTTCTGAAAATCATGGCAGATAGATTTCAAAGTTTTCTCCCCATATGTATAACTCCTAAACAAATGGGATTTTTGAGAGAGCAGCACTCCACCATTGGAATCCATTAGGCTAAAGCAGCATCAGTAGTGTCCAATCGAAACCCTCATATGCTTTTCAGTTCAGATGCAGATAAAGCTTTTGACAAAATAAAATGGTCATGGCTTAAACACATTTTTGTTCAGAGGGTACTTTGGGCTCCCCTTTGTTGATTTCATCTATATTAATCCTACTTATAGCTATTCTTTAACACTCATTCTGTTCTCATGTCATGAGGCAAGAGACAGGGTTACCCCCCCTGTTGAGTGTTTTGGACTCCCTACAGAGCTTTAGAGTCATTAGTATAAGTTCTACTACACTTAAAATATCTACATTTGCAGATAATTTATTATATATTTCCAACCATATAGAATCTATAGTTATTTTTTTATCATATTGATTGATTTGGCTCTCTGTCACAATTCTCCAATAATAGGCATAAGATGGGCATTATCTTTAAAAATAATTAAAACCAAGTTGGGTGCACGCCTTTAGATTCTGGTGCTAATAACCTAGCCTCTTATTTACCCAACATCGTTCCAATTATTGAGAGTTGGAATGATGGTCACATCTGCAACCTTTTTACCTGGGCAGGGTAAACCTAATCAAGATGATCAGGTTTTCCCAGGCTAATATATATCATACAGTCTTTACCTATTTTCCCACATAAAGCCAATATTCTAAAAATAAAAAGAATCCTTCCATTGACCAAAACTTAATCCCACATACTAACCTGATGTATCTTCTACATCTTCATAAATCCCTTTTTCCAAATTCTGTAACACCGTGGCAAGTGTGGAATAGACCAAGGTCCAGCTTAAACTCAACAGTCATACCTCACTGGGTAGACAGACATTTGTTTATATGGAGTGGCACAGAGGGGGAAGACCAATATGGCATCCCTGGGCTGCTCAGACTCTAAATCGGGTCTATCATTTGATTAGGCTAAAACAAAATATCCCTGTCTTTTGGATGCTGATCCCACTACATACATTAAAAGATGCTTCGAAAATGTACCATTCCACAGCACTTTGGACTATGAGACATGAGAATTTGGCTGTCAAAATAGACCTCCAGACTTTCCAACATCTTGATACCTGGGGGCCTGAAAGAACTTGTATATCATGGATCTTCTCTCCCTTCTATATCTCACTTGTGACCAACTCTCAGAAATGCCCAATATGTGGACAGGGGAGGCAAATAATGTCCACCTACTTTGCGAATGTGTACCTATTAAACAATTTTGGCATCTAGTAATACAACTTGCCCTTATAGTTTCTCCTAAATTGTGTCCTCTTCATCCAAGAATGGGCATTATTTTGGATCATCCTGTTGGAGAGAGGATGGGTTTCCAGAGGATAATGTCTTTGTTACACTGAATAGATTCCAACCACCCCTCTGAAAAATGGATGTTCTTATAGAGTGGTTGGAGACTGCAATACAAAAAAGTGCTATTGTACCTGGGAAAGTTAAATCCACATTTTCCACATTCTCCTACTAAACTCTAAAAAAACAACTTTTGGTCAGACTAAATGGTATTGGACTCAAGTGGCGATCAGAGAACATCCAGTTAGATACACTTAATTTGAGGGGGGTGGATGCTTTTAGAATAATATTAATACATGACATGTTGGATAATCCTACTATTCCAAGTGTGACATACACTCCGCTTCAACTCTTCATGACATTTGGGTTATTCTCCAGTAGAGGGTGAACTTCTGCAGGGATGAATGAAAAAAGTAGCTCCTCCCAGTCCATAAATACTTGGGACCTCCCACCAATTCCCCAGTTTCTTCTCTGCAGGAAGGCGAGCAAGACAGAAGATGAAGACTTCTCTTACTTGCAGGTAAGCCGGGCTCGCGCCCGGCCATTTTTGTCCCTATTGCTGCCAGGACCTTTCCTAAATTATCCCTATTTGAGCCTCCCAGCCTTGGCTGCGGGTCCTGGTGAGGGTAGGTAGCACCTTATGGGTGTGCAAGGAGCCTTGCTCCACCGTGAGGCGGTTGCCCGGGTTTGGTGATCCTGTGGGATGCCCTGTCCCTTTCATTCCTATGGCCAGATTCTGGCTGGAATTCCCCCCTTCCGGGTCCCTTACTTCCCTCTGGGGGGGGGGCTGGCTGGCCGGCCTTTATACTCGGTTGTTTTTTTGGTCTTATGTGTGTGTGACTGTTTTCACTTGTGTTGGTGCTGACAGGTGTTTGCCTTGTACATGGGGCCATAACTGTAGTGTCCTCCTTCATTCAGCCTGGGGAGCTTCTCCCCCTCAGGCTTTGTTCGGGGAGGGGGTGGGGCCGGGCTCTCGGCGCGGCCGTGGTAGCCCCGCCCCCTCGTTTGGCGCGATGCTGCGGGCCAGCCCATGGCTTGGAACCGCGTTGCTGGGAGGGGGGGCGTGGCCTGGGAAGCGCGCGTTCTGCGCTGGCCCGCCCCTCTTCCTCCTCATGAGGCTCTTCTCCGGGGGCCATCTTGGTGCTGCTGTGGCTGATCCTGCGTGCTCCTGGCCGGTAAGGGCCTGTTGGCCACTTCCTTAGCTTATGCGGGGGGCCCTCTTTAGCAGGGGGGCCTCCTTTTTTCTTGCATGTGTGTATATAGGTATATATGGAGATATATGTAAATATATATATATATATATATCTTTTTTTTTTTGGAGGCGATTGTGACTTATGATGCCTTCATTGTGTGTTACAGATTGCATCGTATATGTGCATGATAAGGGGATCCTCCTGGTCCTGGGGTCCCTAGTCTTAAAATAGATCACCACAAATCCTCCAACTGGGACTTTTAAGGGGCATCCCGGGTTGCTTAGTGCTTAAATTCCCTGCGGTCTTGCGACTGACCACAAGAATCACCATATGGAGGCTCCGCAGGATACTGGGCTCGGGCTCCCTCTGGGACAATCCCGGCCATGTGTGGGGTATCCCTTACGGGTGAGAATGTGCTTATTTGTATACCATGTGCACAAAAGGCCATATCGGGGCAGTCTGGTGCCCAGCCTTCTGGGTCCCCCCCCCCCACGCTTCATCGCCTTCCCCTCCCCACCTTATCCGTACCCCAAGTGACATTGGTGCCAGCGGGGAGTCGCATTCCGATGTTTGTGCTAGGTTGGCCAGCATCGAGAAAGTTATGGTTAGCGCGGTGGGCAAGAAGGCCCAGGCTAAAAAGAGACATTTGTCGTCGGTCCAGGCGACTTGGGATATTGATGATGATTCATTTGATATGTGGGATTATTCCCCGTTAGAAGAGGGGGAATTGTATGAGGAGTCAGAGGCTGACGATGTACGGTTTGGCGAGGCTGATGTTGGGCAGGCGCTGGGGGATGCTGTTGACACGGCCACGGTTTTGTCACATCTCTTGGAGGTTTTGGATATTGTGCTGCCTGAGGCGTCCCCTCTCAAGAAGGGGGAATTTTTAGGGGCCCACAAGCCTCGTTTGGAGTTCCCTACCCAGGGTCATTTTGATGCACTGATCCTTAGGGAATGGGAGAAACCTAGCCGGCTTCCGGGTGTTCCTCAGGGATGGGATAAAAAGTATCCTTTCCCGGTGGAAGCGATTAAGCGCTGGGCTTCTCCTCCCGAGGTCGATGCGCCAGTTTTGGGGTTGACCAACTCCTCCGTGCTTCACACCCCAGACGCCACTTCCCTAAAGGATGGTGAGGATAGGCGCCTTGATCAGATGGCATGCCATGCCTTTGCCAGTGTTGGCTCGGCCTTGAGGCCTGTTTGTGCATCTGCGCTAGTGTCGGTGGCTGCTAGGTCTCTGATTAGGGACTGGTTAAATGACGCTCACATTGATCCGGCCAGCGCTGAGTTCACTACGCTTAAAAGATTTGAATTGTTCATGGATTTTGTCTTGGCTGCTATGGAAGACACTATTGTTATGTGTAGTAGGACTTCAGCCTTATTGGTGGCCATGCGCTGATCGGTATGGCTCCGTCAGTGGACGGCAGACTTTGCGGCCAAGAAATTGCTCACAGCTCTTCTCTTCTTGGGTACGCGGCTGTTTGGAGATAAGTTGGATGCTGTGGCAGAGGGAGGTAAGTTACCTCAGCAGAAGAAACAGAGCCGTCCCTTTCGGGGGGCAGGCTCTTTCAATCCTTCCTTTCGAGGTGCCAGAGCTGGCAGAGGTTTGGCCTTCTTGGGTGTCAGAGGCTCTTCCTGGAACAGGGGCAGAGGTCGGGCCCGTCCCGCTTCTGCCTGGGGTTCCAAGCCCAAGCCTGCGGGTAAACCAGCTCAGCAATGAAGGGGCGCCCTCACCCGCACGGGTGGATGGACGGCTGCGGCTCTTCTTCCAGGTCTGGGCGCGGGAGGTCACAGACAATTGGATCTTGGAAGTGGTCTCCTCCGGGTACAAACTGGAGTTCGAGTACTGGCCTCCTCCAAGATTTTTAAGGTCTCGGGTGCCCTTGGACCCTCGGGCTGCACAGGGGCTCCTGTTAACAGTGAAAAACCTTCTGGACATGGGAGCTGTATGCCCGGTGCCTCCGTCGGAGAGAGGCAGGGGTTTCTACTCCAATCTTTTCACGGTCCCCAAAAAAGAAAGTTCTGTAAGACCCATTCTGGACCTCAAGGTCCTCAACAGATTCATCAGAACCAAGAAGTTCTGCATGGAGACTCTGCGCTCGGCCATCAATTCCCTTCGTCAAGGGGATTTCATGACACCCATAGACATCAAGGATGCGTATTTGCATGTTCCAATTTTTCCAGCGCATCAGAGATTCCTCAGGTTCGCAGTGGACGAAACAACATTTTCAGTTTGTAGGCCTTCCCTTCGGGTTGACCTCAGCGCCGAGGGTCTTCACCAAGGTTCTGGCGGGCACAATGGCCCTATTCAGAGCTCAGGGAATTCGCCTTGTGCCGTATCTGGACGACCTATTGATTTCAGTTTCTTCCCTCCGTCAGGCGGAGCTGGACACCCACCAGGTGGTGTCGACCCTGGAGAGGTTTGGGTGGGTGATCAACCGCCCCAAGTCCTCTCTCTCTCGCCATCACGGGTGATTTCATTCCTGGGCATGAATCTGGATACCATTCAGGCCAGAGTGTTTCTACCCCAGACCAAGGTGCAGGGGATTCAGGATCTGATCTGCCTTCTTCTGGCCAATCCTTGCCCCTCTATCCGACAGGGGATGAAACTGGTGGGATGGTGGCCTCCTTCGAGGCGGTCCCGTTTGCGCAGTTTCACATGAGATCTCTTCAACTTCATCTATTGACGCATTGGGACAGGTGTCCGCTGTCATTGGATCAGCCGTTCAGGATGTCTCCCAGGGTTCGGCAGTCCCTTCGGTGGTGGCTGGAGTCGAGCAACCTGTTGAGGGGCAGGTCCTTTCTGATTCCTCGCTGGGAGACGGATGCGGGCCTGTCGGGCTGGGGAGGTTTCTGGAAAAGTCATCAGTTCAGCGGGGTATGGGGTCCTCAGGAGGCTCACAACTCCATCAATGTCTTAGAGCTCAGAGCCATCCGGCTTGTCCTGTCACGGCTGACGTCGCACTTACAGGGTCTTCCGGGTCAGATTCGATCAGACAATCGGAAGGCGGTTGCCTACATCAATCACCAAGGAGGGACTCGCAGCAGAAGTGCCCTCAGAGAAGTCTCTCTGATCCTGTGTTGGGCAGAGAGCAATGTTCCTTGCATTTCAGCAATCTCCCTGAGCAGGGGGTCCTCTCGCCAAGGGGAGTGGTCTCTCAACCCCGGGGTTTTTCAGTCTCTTTGTCGCAAGTGGGGGACTCCGGAGGTGGATCTCTTTGCTTCACGGCACAATCACAAACTCCCGGGCTTTGTGTTTCTATCTCAGGATCCTCTAGCTCTGGCAGTGGATGCCTTGTCCCTTGCTTGGAAGGATCTGGGGTTTCTGTACCTGTTTCCTCACTTCTCCATGCTGGGCAAGGTAGTTTGCAAACTGGCTCTGGAAGGGGCACCAGCAATTCTGGTGGCTCCAAGGTGGCCAAGAAGGGTTTGGTACGCAGACGTTGTAAGGCTGGCGGTGGATCAGTACTGGCTTCCCATGTTTCCGGATCTGTTATCTCAGGGTCAACTACTTTATCCCAATTTACCAACGCTGGCTTTGACGGCTTGGCTGCTGAAACCTTCATTCTGAAGGAGGAAGGTTTGTCTGAGACTGTGGTTCAGACCTTGATTAGAGCTAGGAAGCGGTCCTCTTCTTGCATTTACTATAGGACTTGGCGGTCCTATATTGACTGGTGTGAGGCTAGGGCCTTGCCTTGCAGGGTGTTTTCGATCCCTAGGATTTTGGAGTTTCTTCAGCATGGTCTGGATCTTGGGCTCCAGCTTAGTACCTTGAAAGGGCAGGTCTCTGCTCTGTCTGTTTTCTTCCAAAGATCTTTTGCCTTACACCCGCTGGTTAAGACTTTTTTCCAGGGGGTCACTCATGTTCGACCCCCTCGGAAGGCTATGGTTCCTGTTTGGGATTTGAATTTGGTTCTTTCGGCTCTCCAGGGTCCTCCTTTTGAGCCGTTACAGGATATTGCTCTTTCTGTTTTCACTCAAAAGTTTGCCTTCTTGGTGGCTATTACCTCTCTCTGAGTTGGCGGCTCTGACGATTCAGGCCCCTTACTTTGAAAGACACCAGGACAAGGTGGTCTTTCGCTTTAAGCCAGATTTCCTTCCTAATGTGGTTTCTGCTTTCCATCTCAATCAGGATATTGTTCTCCCTTCCTTGTGTCCTAAGCCTAACAATGACAAGGATAGGGTTTTGCACAATTTGGATGTGGTTCACTGTGTTAAGTACTATTTGGTGACTACTTCTTTCTGCAAGACGGATGCCTTTTACGTGCTGCCCTGCGGGCCCAGGAAAGGTTTGGCGCCCGCCAAGTCTACCATTAGCAAATGGATTCGTCAGGCCATTGTTGGGGCCTATTCTGCTAAGGGGAGGATTCCCCCTTTTAGGGTCACTGCGCATTCTACTCGTGCTGTTGATGCGTCCGGGGCTTTTCAGCACCAGGCTTCTGTTGAACAAGTTTGTAAGGCTGCTACTTGGTCTTCCATTCACACTTTTTCCAAGTTTTACAAGGTTGATGTGCGGGCTTCAGCGGATGCCGTTTTTGGCCGCAAGGTTCTGCAAGCTGCAGTGGTTTAAGTTGGTACATTCTTTACTGTTTATGGTTCCCACCCATGACAGACACTGCTATTGGATGTCCCAAATGTCATGAAGAGTTGAAGCGGAGTGTATGTCACACTTGGAATAATACCGTTTTGTGAGTACTCGCCTTTAAAGCGGATATTTTAAGTGTGACATACACTCCGATTCACCCACCCTTTTTGGTATTCCGTATCCTTTATATGGTGAACCATTGTTTCTTGGTTGTTAGTATTGTTTTATTTGGTTCTTCCTGGTCCCCTTACTGCTTTCTTACACTGGGGAATTGGTGGGAGGTCCCAGGTATTTATGGACTGGGAGGAGCTCCTTTTTTGCATTCATCTCTGCAGAAGTTCGCCCTCTATTGGCGAATAACCCAAATGTCATGAAGAGTTGAAGCGGAGTGTATGTCACACTTATAATATCCGTTTTAAAGGTGAGTACTCACAAACCGGTATTTTTTATTTGTGAATATTCTTCCTTCCTGTACTGATAAATATACAGACACTACAACGCTGTGTTTTCAAGGTAATGTCTGGTGCTTCAATAAAAAATACTTGAGCATGAATAGTAGTCAGTACACAACTGCCACCATTAAAGTGATATATACTTCAGCTGTTCTAATAGAATTTTCTGACATTTTCTTAGTTGCATTTAACAGCAAAAACCATGGTCTGTAAACAGCTTACAACACATCAAATGAATCTCATCGTTAAAAGGTATCAGTAAGGGTACACAAAAAATTCCATTAGATATTGCATTAGATACACCATGGACTGTGGTGAATATGGCAATTTATTTCTGTACAACTATAGCAGTGACATTTCTGGGGAATTGCCATCCGTGATGATACTTATGCTTAATCTATTTTTAGACACTGTGATCAGGAAGTGAGGGAAAATCCTTTACATACCCAGTAAAGCAGAACTGAAAACTGCCTGGCTCATCAACAGCAGCAAAACTGCAAATTAAAGGATATCTGTCACATATGTATACTGCATGATGCCTTTGGTTCCTGCTTTAATGCTATTCATGAAGGATTTTTCCTTTTCCTTATCACAGTGCCTGGCATAGAGTATCGGGCCGCCATTAGGGCGGGAGGACCAGGATCCCAGTATGGGCCCCAGGCATCGGCTGCAATGGGAGGGGCCTGGGTTCTAGCTGAGTAACCCTGAGGCAGTGTTGGACTCCTTAACAGCAAACCCAGAAATTACCCGGCGGGCCCCTGAGCCAAGATCGAGCCCCCCGCGCTCGCGATCGGGGGTGCCCCGCTGTGTGAAACCCCCCAGAAAGCCCCAAAACTCACTTCTCCCCGCTCCTACGTGACCGCTGCTGCCAATCCCCGCCGATGGACAAGCGGGAGGCAGCGACGGACAAGAGAGCACGCCCGCCGCCGCCTCCCGCGCGTCACTCTTACAGGGCGCGCGCCCGCGCCGGCCATTCACGAACGATCTTATAGATTCCCGGGCCGATCAGTGGAGGGTGTTGGTCCACTTTAAGGGTTACATTTTCCTCTTCCTCCCTCTGTAGGGCTCTGTTGTGTGATTGATAAACCAGCAGCCCGGCTTCGCCCACTGCATAGCGCAGAGGCAGCTGGGTGTGTCTGACATCACTCACAGCCTTGAGGCAACTGGATGGAACTGGGATTGCTGCTCACACAAAGGTACACCGCTTCCAATGTGGAAGGGAAATTAACCCCTGAGCCAACAATGATTTAGATATGTATGCCAAAGTGTGAAAAGTTCCCAACACACACCAATAACTTTCTGCTAAAAATCGTTTGTGTTCCTGTGAAGAGAAAGCCAGGCTACTGGATAGTCAGAGTCAGAGAGTGAACCAGGCCTGATGTTCTCCCAAATCAGGATGCCTTTGAAAGCTGACCAAAACCAAGGGGCTCAAGAATCTGTGTTTGGTCCACTTAAAAAAAAAAACAAGCCTCTTGACTGATTCCCAATAACAAGAAACGCAAAGCTGGAGGAGCCAGAGGCTAGCGCTCCAGTTAGCTTTACTAAGCCACTCTGATGTCATAGTGGCTTAGTAAAAATGAATGGAGTGCTAGTCACTTATTGGATGAAAGTTCATGCATGCACAGTGGGATTTCCAGTGAGGTGAAATCGGGGGGGGGGGTTCACACTGTGGGGCATCCCAAAGCTGGAGAGGAGCAAAACCCAGGGTAGTGATATTCTTTGTCATTGTTCTTTAATATCTTTTACTTCCAAGCACAAACTCCTCTTCTTTCTCTGCCTTTCTGCTCCATCGTGGAATTTTATTTGTAACATACATTTTATTGCAGTCTTCATTGTGTTATTTTTTTTTACTCTCCTAGAGTTAATCAAAATCACTTTAAATCATGTCACACCGTTGCTTGTTTGTTGGATTTACGCTGAAATCATTTTGCGCAGCGCATGCTGGCGAACACCTTTTCCATTTACCAGCTTTTAATGACGAATCCCATAGAAATCAATGTTATTTTTGGAGAGATTGTGTCTTTAGTTCTTTTTAGCATCTTTGACTTATTTTTCGCACATGAACATCAGAAAGTTACTTAGTATGTGAAAAACAACTAATGATAATGTTTTTAAATGACTTTTATATTTAAAATTAAACTTTTTTCTTTCGTTTTTTTAAACAACCGAGACACTCCCAAGATACCCCACATGTATTCTGAGACCCCTCCAAAATGGCAGCATATGCTCTAAAAGGGTGTTTTCAGCAAAATGTCATGTTTTTTTCTAAAAGAAATTTGTCACAGCAGTTTGCCAACATATCGCCGGCATTCTCCAAACCACTTTTCAATGTAAATACCACAGCAAAATACATTGCGAAAGACTGTGTTCACTGGTGTTGGCTGTAAGTTTAGTTCAATTCGAAAGTCGCACAAAGTAGCGCATGTTATACCCCATAATGTATATATTAGAGGGATATCTTAAATTTTACTGTATGCCACCAGCAGGGGCGGGCTTATTTCTGGGGACCCATGCAACATTGTGAGGCCCTCAAACAAAGATCTTTTTTTTTTTGTATAACAAAATACAGTATTAATGCACTGCATTTAAAAATGCGCCATTTTGGTTTGGTCTTCCACAAAAGTCTTGTACCGAATGGATGAATATGAGGGCACCCCACCCCAGCATAAATATGACAGCACCCTACCAGCACATTACCTTTCCTTGATTTTCCGGGCAGAGGCCCAAATGCTGGTAGTGCTCTGTCTCTAGGATCCCATACTGCGCCCCCATCATTGCCCAGATCCCAACTGCACTCTATGTTTGCCCTGTTCCCCTCTGCATCCCATTACTGCCACTGCACCACCATCTTTATCCTGTTCCTCGCTGTACTCTATCACTGCCCTGTTCCTTGCTGCATCACTATCTTTGCCCCTTTCCTTGTTGTACCCCATCACTGGCCTGTTCCCCACCGCACCACCATCTTTGCCCTTTTCCTTGCTGCACCACCATCTTTGTCCTGTTTCCTGCTGCACCACCATCTTTGCCCTTTTCCTTGCTGCACCAGCATCTTTGCCCTTTTCCTTGCTGCACCACCATCTTTGCCCTTTTCCTTGCTGCACCACCATCTTTGCCCTTTTCCTTGCTGCACCACCATCTTTGCCCTTTTCCTTGCTGCACCACCATCTTTGCCCTTTTCCTTGCTGCACCACCATCTTTGTCCTGTTTCCTGCTGCACCACCATCTTTTCCCTTTTCCTTGCTGCACCACCATCTTTGTCCTGTTTCCTGCTGCACCACCATCTTTGCCCTTTTCCTTGCTGCACCACCATCTTTGCCCTTTTCCTTGCTGCACCACCATCTTTGCCCTTTTCCTTGCTGCACCACCATCTTTGTCCTGTTTCCTGCTGCACCACCATCTTTTCCCTTTTCCTTGCTGCACCACCATCTTTGTCCTGTTTCCTGCTGCACCACCATCTTTGCCCTGTTTCCTGCTGCACCACCATCTTTGCCCTGTTTCCTGATGCACCACCATCTTTGCCCTGTTCTCTGTTGCCCCCTATCTTCGCACTGTTCCTACCTGCACCCCATCCCTGCCCTGTTCTTTTTTGAATTTCACCATGAAGCAATGCAGTGCAGAGATAGGGGTTAAGCAGTTGAACCCCTATCCCTGTGCTGCCCTTTATGGTGGTAAGTGTCTTACTGTTAAACTTGTCAATGGTGCTGATGCCTCCTGCGCCGTCCTCAGATGTTTCAGCTCTCTGCTCACTTCCCCATGTCAGTTGAGAAGTTCAGTGCCAGTAATGAATAGCAATGTTGTGTGGCTAATCCCAGGTACAGTGTTCACACGGATGTATTCCTTAATCATCCCCACATAGTAATCAGAATTAAAAGTTAGAGAAACATATACCAGAATCAAAGATGTGGCTAAGGGTGCTTGACCTCCACATTTATTTCCAGGCAAGATTCAGGACATAAGCTAAGCTTTCGTGGCCCTTCATCAGATCAATATCTATAGTGCAAGTGCAGTCATATTTAAACCAAAAAAGAGCACCAGTTTTCCTATAATATATATATATTAATTATTCTGTGGTGTAGGTCATTCCCAGTCAGGCAATTCAGACCCCATTACCATGTCTGTACCATAAACCTTGCTATATTCCAGCCTCAATTATAGCATGTTTAACCGACCTGCTGCCCCCCCCCCCCCCCCCTCCTCTCTGGTTTTACCTTTGGTCAGTATTTACTCGCCTCGCTGGGGGATCCATCTTCTGGTTCCCTCAGATTCCGAGCAACCTTCTGATGGGCAGCGCCATCTTGCTTCCAATCAGGCACTGTGCACGGCCCCTGATCTTGCTCCTGAGCAGTGGGATGTAATAGAGCTTCCCGAAATCCTGCGAGATCACCGTGGGATATTGATGAGCACGGCTTAGGGACGGCTATGCTTTTTTTTTTTTGCATTTAGCACAGAATAAAATAAAAACAAATATAAATAAAAATCACTAAACAGAAATAAAGAGTAGCAACCGCAAGCCTAGAGTCTGTGTTTAGACATCGTATGCCAGGCATCGATATGCATGACATATGGCACGGACCGGACGCACACCCGCACATGCTCTGTTTGTTGGGTGGCAAGGTAAGTTTTACTGGGGATCCGTGCAGTTTCACACAGTGGGGCATCCTCTAGGCCACAGATTAAAACCTAGAATAACATGGACAAAACCTAGGATTTTCACTAAAGAGGAACAATACATGGTGTTGTTCCTCTCAGGTGGGGCATTTCGCATGAACCATGGGGATACACACAGTGGGGCATTACAAATCGGGATATCTCATTGTGTGTATTTTCACGGTTCCTGCAGGAAACTTGCCTTCCTGGCGTTCCCACTGCACAGGCTTGGCCAGAACCGAGCACGCTGAATGGCTGAGCAGCGGGTTTGCTAGTTGCACAGTGGCTAGTGAGCTGAAAATGAGCGTGCCACTGGGCACATTGCTGCTCATGTCCAGCTGTCGGCGCGCTTGTGCTGATCATTTAGAAATGCCTGGCACAGATACAGGCTACAGCTAGGGGTGAGAAGGGATGCGACACAGAGACGTGGCAATGGCTCCGGGAACAGGTGGAGTCGGCAATGCAGGGGGGTTTCACACAGCTCAGATCTGTGTAGAGTTCTGGGCACTAGTGCGTAAGAAGGACATATCAGAACTGGAGTGCGTTCAAAGGAGGGCAACTAAGCCCTGAACAGATGCCGCCATGTAGAGCTGAGCTCCTGAGAAAGATACATTTTGGAATTACAGAGTGCCTGGATCCCTTGGGACCTGTGAGAAGGCGAGGGGTAGGTGGATGGATGAGGATGTAGGCCCTAGTGTCTGGTGGCCCTTTTTGAGTCTTCACAGGAGAGATGAGGAAGCCAGCTCAGGACCTGGAAGTTAGGGGTCACGGGGAGGTGACCCTAGAGTGAGGCTCGTCGGGATCCCAGGAAGGGATGCCCAAATGGAGAGAGAATAGTGTTGAATAAGAACGTGCTGGAAAGTGAGAAGAGAGGGGAGAACTGTAAAGAAAACTGTGTGCTCTGGAGGATCATGGTGACCATCGTTCCATGGACTGTGTAAGTACAAGGCCCCATCCCTGGCCAACCTCCTGGGCCCTGTTTTAGTCGGGCATCCCCAAGAACATGCACCAACCTACACTGTCTACACTGCTTCCAAGGCCACCAAGATATTATCATGCATTAACAGAGGCATGGAATCATGGTATATTGTCTCTTTACAAGGCACTGGTGCGTCCTCACCTGGAATATTCCATATTCCAGTTCTGGGCACCCATTTATAGAAAGGACGCTCTGACTATGGAAAGGGAAACTAATAAGGGGAATGAAGGATCTAAGTTATGAGGAAATATTACGAGAATTAAATCTGTTTAGTCTTGAGAGAAGACGACTGAGGGGGGACATGATTAAAGGAGCACTATCGCGAAAAAATGGGCCAATAATAAAAATCCATATAAGTATGCTGGATGGTGGGAGGAGGGGTCACTTATACACCCGGCATCAAGAAATACCCAGCTAGACTTGTTTTTTTATTTTTATTAATAGAAGTTAGAGGTAATCAGGTGACAGGTTATGTCACCCCTAATACACTAAACCTGTCACCCCTGGATTTTATTCCTAACAGGAGAAGAAAACCACAAGCTTGCCTGGAGTTTTATTCAGTTCGGGTGTATAAGTGACCCCTCCTCTCAGCCAATTTGTTTATATGGGTTTTTGATATTACACCATTTCATGCTCCTTTTACTTGTATAAATATATAAATGGGCAATACCAAAAATCTGGGGTAACACTATTTCAGGTAAAATCTTTTCTAAAGACAAGGGGGCACTCCCTTCGTCTAAGGAAAAAATGAGCGCTTTAATCTATGGCGCCTTTGTTGCAAGATGTATGTACTTGCTAATGTCAGTAGATGGCAGCATTACCCCAAAGTCCTATAGTCACCTTTGCGTGATTCACCAGGTGCTAAGAATAGAGCTGTAAACATCTGCTGAGCTGCCATAAACTATATTTGAACTGAATATATTTGTAAATCTATAAAATGTATCTGGCTGTCTATGTCTCTTATGAGGCTTCTAGTCTTCTATTTATGGACTTTGTGCCGTGTCCTGATTAGGGCAGGGTGGCCGTATCAACCATTTACGCTACATTATTATTGTATTATTAGTATTAATTACAAATAGCGATCCCCTTCTGGTTCTCTTTTGCGCTCTCCTCCTCATCATTAGCACTTCTCCCCGCCACTGCATGGACAGTCATCCTCCCCACCCCGCGTATATTTCCTGCTGCTCTGTCCTTGTTTCTGTGATTCTTGAGAGTTCTGCCAACTTGCATGCCAATATTTGCATTTGGAATGCTTGAAAATGTTGCATGTTTTTCTTGCTGCTCTGCGTAATATTTATTTAGGTCCTTATTCATGAAGGGATAGCGTCAGGTAGCACCTTGTTAATGAGAGGTAGCGACAAGTGAACGTCGGACACGACATGCAATTACACATTTATCAAGCAGAATCTGTTGGGCGACTGGGATAACGCCATGTAGCGTCCGGTTATCATTATCCCAGCCTCAGTGAACAGCGCCGGCGTCCAGCCTTGCACAGCGCCAAGTATTACCTCTAGCTACCTGTTGCTCTCCCATACATTTCAATGGACGATCCTTTTCTTCTCTTAAACTGGGTTTTTGTTTTTTTGTTTGTTTTTTTTAAATCTCTAAATCTCAAATAATGTTGTGACCCCTTCTGGCATTAAAAATGCAGTTTTTTCAAAAAATTTTACGTTTTATATATTTCTGCAGAAATGGCATTACAGGTCTGGCATTAACGTGTTCATGTTACAATGTTATTACAATGTAATTCCGTATGTTTTCACTTTGTTACTAGTGGATACATGCGAAAAACTTTAATCAAACAGCCTCCGGCGCTCCGGGCTTCAGACAAGCATTTTTCAGCGCCAGAGTTTTGTGAGGGTGTTTTTTTAAATGAATATGTTATATGAGTCGGTCGCACTGACCAGTCGCTAACATGCGCTCCCATACAGCGCTGTACATGTCAAATAGCGACTCATCACAATGTATTCATCATTGATGCACAGCGACTGAGTCGCTAAGAACTAGCGACCCACGGGCGAGCACAGTGACTACTAGCGGGCGCTCTGAAAATTCCTGCTACAGGCGCTTATCTGTCGCTACCTGGCGTTAGTGATGAATCAGCCTACCTGTGTTTTGCTATATGAAATAGGTTGCAGGCTTCATAGCCATTAAACCAGACCTAAAGCCATACCTCCCAAGTGTCCCTGATTTGGAAGGACTGTCCCTCTTTGTAGTCCATATCCCTGTGTCCATCGGCATTCCCATTTGTCTCTCTTTGAGGTTTAATATGTAGATCTGCATCAATAAATGATTCATTTGCGTATTAAAGTGTTTCTATTGTTGTAACTATTACAACATATCTCCTATCCATCAATCAATGAGGGGGCGTGGCCTAATTTAACAAATGTCCCTCTTTACCACCCTGAAAAGTTGGTGGGTCCATACAACAACTCCCTAGTCTATTGGAAAGTGTGGTGTAATGCTCCCAAAACCTTCGAAACTTCTCAGCTGGTCTTGCACGATACATGGGAAGCAATATTGGTCACCTGAAAGGAAGTTGGAATCTTTGCCAAACATCTATTTCTGGTCTTAGAATCAGGGGTCAAACCAGCCTTTTTATTTGCAGGTTGGAAAGGCTGGTATGCAATGAGTTAAAGCGGACCAAAACTCAAAAATGACTTAAACCAGACCAAAACAGCAAGCAGTGCTCATATGCATCCCTCCCCAGGGTAATTTAGATTGCTGCACTTAAAAAATGAATCTACCTTTTTCTAACTTCTGCTGTAGTAAATTTTAGAAACAGAATGGCGGCTCATGCATTTGCAGGCCACCTGCAAACAGGAAGTGCCGCTGGGCTTCCTGTTACTGTGCATTGTCAGCTAAATCCAGGCAGCAGCATGGCTGAGATGCCGCTACCTTTCTTTTCCAAATGTGCCAGACTGTTGGTCCGGTTTAAGGCCCATTTTGGAATATATCTAGTCTGGCAGAACTTAAGAAGTATTTGAACTGTCCCTCAGTGACACAAGGTCCAAGTAGGCCCTTTCAATTGGACCAATCACCCTCTGTGTCCACTAGCCTATCCCTGGGGCATCCTATGCCGGTTGCCCTGCTGTGTGTAACTCCCTGGTGCGCCGGTAATCTCCCAGCAGCTCCTGGGATGCTGTCTTTGCTGGTGGCTGCATCCCTGGCTTCCCTGTAGCTGTGCATGTCCCTGTGCCCAGCCATTCAGATAGGCCAGGTGCGTGGGAAAGCGCACTCCACAGGGGAGCCAGGGATGCGCCTGCTGCTGCGCCTATACCAGCGGCTTTAGCCCTGCATTAGTATGCACCCCATGAAGCACTGATTGGACGAGCGCCTGCTCATTCAGCAGAAAGGTGAGTGAAAGCGGTGATCTTGGGGGTTTCACACAGGGGGGAAAACGACATTGGGATGCCTCCGGGGCAAGAACCAATAACCAGGATATTCAAAATCCTGGTGACTGGTCCACTTTAAAGCAGAACAAAATCCAAATTGGCCCTCCTGGGGAACCGGTAATCACTCAGCTTTCTGCGGTTTAACGGTGCATGTGCGGGCTCTCACCCAATCAGAGCCATTTGCCTTCCAGTCTGAAAAAAATGTCGATTCCAGCATAAAAAAAAATCTCTTCCTAATATTGTATAATGAATGTAACTTTTATAGGTAGACACATAATTGATAAATATATTTGATGTTTATACCAGTCAGTGATAAGCAGCAGCACAGGGGTGATATAGTGGTGATAGATAATAAGTTCTCCAATCTCCCCTGTCCCTTATACTCTGTGTCTTCATGCTGCCCCAAGACCCAATGTTACAATGGCTGAATCAAGGTATTGTCCAGGCAGAAACAAAAATAAAAGTCTATACTCCTCCGCGCATGTCCGGTGTTCCCCCGCAGCTCCTCCACGCAGGTCCAGTGTTCCCCCGCAGCTCCTCTGCACAGGTCCGGTGTTCCCCCGCAGCTCCTCCGTGCAGGTCCGGTGTTCCCCCGCAGCTCCTCCGCACAGGTCCGGTGTTCCCCCGCAGCTCCTCTGTGCAGGTCCGGTGTTCCCCCGCAGCTCCTCTGTGCAGGTCTGGTGTTCCCCCGCAGCTCCTCTGCGCAGGTCCGGTGTTCCCCCGCAGCTCCTCCGCGCAGGTCCGGTGTTCCCCCGCAGCTCCTCTGCACAGGTCCGGTGTTCCCCCCGCAGCTCCTCCGTGCAGGTCCGGTGTTCCCCCCGCAGCTCCTCTGTGCAGGTCCGGTGTTCCCCCGCAGCTCCTCTGTGCAGGTCCGGTGTTCCCCCGCAGCGCCTCCGTGCAGGTCCGGTGTTCCCCCGCAGCGCCTCCGTGCAGGTCCGGTGTTCCCCCGCAGCTCCTCCGTGCAGGTCCGGTGTTCCCCCGCAGCTCCTCCGTGCAGGTCCGGTGTTCCCCCGCAGCTCCTCTGTGCAGGTCCGGTGTTCCCCCGCAGCTCCTCTGTGCAGGTCCGGTGTTCCCCCGCAGCTCCTCCGTGCAGGTCCGGTGTTCCCCCGCAGCTTCTCTGCACAGGTCCGGTGTTCCCCCCGCAGCTCCTCCGTGCAGGTCCGGTGTTCCCCCCGCAGCTCCTCCGTGCAGGTCCGGTGTTCCCCCCGCAGCTCCTCCGTGCAGGTCCGGTGTTCCCCCCGCAGCTCCTCTGTGCAGGTCCGGTGTTCCCCCGCAGCTCCTCTGTGCAGGTCCGGTGTTCCCCCGCAGCTCCTCCGTGCAGGTCCGGTGTTCCCCCGCAGCTCCTCCGCACAGGTCCGGTGTTCCCCCGCAGCTCCTCTGTGCAGGTCCGGTGTTCCCCCGCAGCTCCTCCGTGCAGGTCCGGTGTTCCCCCGCAGCTCCTCCGCACAGGTCCGGTGTTCCCCCGCAGCTCCTCTGTGCAGGTCTGGTGTTCCTCCGCGCAGGTCCGGTGTTCCCCCGCAGCTCCTCCGCGCAGGTCCGGTGTTCCCCCGCAGCTCCTCTGTGCAGGTCCGGTGTTCCCCCGCAGCTCCTCCGCGCAGGTCCGGTGTTCCCCCGCAGCTCCTCTGCACAGGTCCGGTGTTCCCCCCGCAGCTCCTCCGTGCAGGTCCGGTGTTCCCCCCGCAGCTCCTCCGTGCAGGTCCGGTGTTCCCCCGCAGCTCCTCTGTGCAGGTCCGGTGTTCCCCCCGCAGCTCCTCCATGCAGGTCCGGTGTTCCCCCGCAGCTCCTCCATGCAGGTCCGGTGTTCCCCCGCAGCTCCTCTGTGCAGGTCCGGTGTTCCCCCCGCAGCTCCTCCGTGCAGGTCCGGTGTTCCCCCGCAGCTCCTCTGTGCAGGTCCGGTGTTCCCCCGCAGCTCCTCCATGCAGGTCCGGTGTTCCCCCGCAGCTCCTCTGTGCAGGTCCGGTGTTCCCCCCGCAGCTCCTCCGCGCAGATCCGGTGTTCCCCCGCAGCTCCTCCATGCAGGTCCGGTGTTCCCCCCGCAGCTCCTCTGTGCAGGTCCGGTGTTCCCCCCGCAGCTCCTCCGCGCAGGTCCGGTGTTCCCCCGCGCAGGTCCAGTGTTCCCCCGCAGCTTCTCTGTGCAGGTCCAGTGTTCCCCCGCAGCTCCTCTGTGCAGGTCCGGTGTTCCCCCCGCAGCTCCTCTGTGCAGGTCCGGTGTTCCCCCGCGCAGGTCCAGTGTTCCCCCGCAGCTCCTCCGTGCAGGTCCGGTGTTCCCCCGCAGCTCCTCTGTGCAGGTCCGGTGTTCCCCCGCAGCTCCTCCGTGCAGGTCCAGTGTTCCCCCGCAGCTCCTCTGTGCAGGTCCGGTGTTCCCCCGCAGCTCCTCCGTGCAGGTCCAGTGTTCCCCCGCAGCTCCTCTGTGCAGGTCCGGTGTTCCCCCGCAGCTCCTCTGTGCAGGTCTGGTGTTCCTCCGTGCAGGTCCGGTGTTCCCCCGCAGCTCCTCCGTGCAGGTCCGGTGTTCCCCCGCAGCTCCTCTGTGCAGGTCCGGTGTTCCCCCGCAGCTCCTCTGTGCAGGTCTGGTGTTCCTCCGCGCAGGTCCGGTGTTCCCCCGCAGCTCCTCCGCGCAGGTCCGGTGTTCCCCCGCAGCTCCTCTGCGCAGGTCCGGTGTTCCCCCCGCAGCTCCTCTGTGCAGGTCCGGTGTTCCCCCCGCAGCTCCTCTGTGCAGGTCCGGTGTTCCCCCGCAGCTCCTCTGTGCAGGTCCGGTGTTCCCCCGCAGCTCCTCCGCGCAGGTCCGGTGTTCCCCCGCAGCTTCTCTGTGCAGGTCCGGTGTTCCCCCGCAGCTCCTCCATGCAGGTCCGGTGTTCCCCCGCAGCTCCTCTGTGCAGGTCCGGTGTTCCCCCGCAGCTCCTCCGTGCAGATCCGGTGTTCCCCCCGCAGCTCCTCCGCGCAGATCCGGTGTTCCCCCGCAGCTCCTCCGTGCAGGTCCGGTGTTCCCCCCGCAGCTCCTCTGTGCAGGTCCGGTGTTCCCCCCGCAGCTCCTCCGCATAGGTCCGGTGTTCCCCCCGCAGCTCCTCTGTGCAGGTCCGGTGTTCCCCCCGCAGCTCCTCCGCGCAGGTCCGGTGTTCCCCCGCGCAGGTCCAGTGTTCCCCCGCAGCTCCTCTGTGCAGGTCCGGTGTTCCCCCGCAGCTCCTCCGCATAGGTCCGGTGTTCCCCCCGCAGCTCCTCTGTGCAGGTCCGGTGTTCCCCCCGCAGCTCCTCCGCGCAGGTCCGGTGTTCCCCCGCGCAGGTCCAGTGTTCCCCCGCAGCTCCTCTGTGCAGGTCCGGTGTTCCCCCGCAGCTCCTCTGTGCAGGTCCGGTGTTCCCCCCGCGCAGGTCCAGTGTTCCCCCGCAGCTCCTCTGTGCAGGTCCGGTGTTCCCCCCGCAGCTCCTCTGTGCAGGTCCGGTGTTCCCCCGCGCAGGTCCAGTGTTCCCCCGCAGCTCCTCTGTGCAGGTCCGGTGTTCCCCCGCAGCTCCTCTGTGCAGGTCCGGTGTTCCCCCCGCGCAGGTCCAGTGTTCCCCCGCAGCTCCTCTGTGCAGGTCCGGTGTTCCCCCCGCAGCTCCTCTGTGCAGGTCCGGTGTTCCCCCGCGCAGGTCCAGTGTTCCCCCGCAGCTCCTCTGTGCAGGTCCGGTGTTCCCCCGCAGCTCCTCCGTGCAGGTCCGGTGTTCCCCCGCGCAGGTCCGGTGTTCCCCCGCAGCTCCTCTGTGCAGGTCCGGTGTTCCCCCGCGCAGGTCCGGTGTTCCCCCGCAGCTCCTCCGTGCATGTCCGGTGTTCCCCTGCAGCTCCTCCGTGCAGGTCCGGTGTTCCCCCCGCAGCTCCTCCGTGCAGGTCCGGTGTTCCCCCGCAGCTCCTCCGTGCAGGCCCGGTGTTCCCCCGCAGCTCCTCCGTGCAGGCTCGGTGTTCCCCCGCAGCTCCTCCGTGCAGGTCCGGTGTTCCCCCGCAGCTCCTCCGTGCAGGTCCGGTGTTCCCCCGCAGCTCCTCCGTGCAGGTCCGGTGTTCCCCCGCAGCTCCTCCGTGCAGGTCCGGTGTTCCCCCGCAGCTCCTCCGTGCAGGCCCGGTGTTCCCCCGCAGCTCCTCCGTGCAGGCCCGGTGTTCCCCCGCAGCTCCTCCGTGCAGGCCCGGTGTTCCCCCGCAGCTCCTCCGTGCAGGTCCGGTGTTCCCCCGCAGCTCCTCCGTGCAGGTCCGGTGTTCCCCCGCAGCTCCTCTGTGCAGGTCCGGTGTTCCCCCGCAGCTCCTCCGTGCAGGTCCGGTGTTCCCCCGCAGCTCCTCCGTGCAGGTCCGGTGTTCCCCCGCAGCTCCTCTGTGCAGGTCTGGTGTTCCCCCGCAGCTCCTCCGTGCAGGTCCGGTGTTCCCCCGCAGCTCCTCCGCACAGGTCCGGTGTTCCCCCGCAGCTCCTCTGTGCAGGTCTGGTGTTCCTCCGCGCAGGTCCGGTGTTCCCCCGCAGCTCCTCCGCGCAGGTCCGGTGTTCCCCCGCAGCTCCTCTGTGCAGGTCCGGTGTTCCCCCGCAGCTCCTCTGTGCAGGTCTGGTGTTCCTCCGCGCAGGTCCGGTGTTCCCCCGCAGCTCCTCCGCGCAGGTCCGGTGTTCCCCCGCAGCTCCTCTGCACAGGTCCGGTGTTCCCCCCGCAGCTCCTCTGTGCAGGTCCGGTGTTCCCCCGCAGCTCCTCTGTGCAGGTCCGGTGTTCCCCCGCAGCTCCTCTGTGCAGGTCCGGTGTTCCCCCGCAGCTCCTCTGTGCAGGTCCGGTGTTCCCCCGCAGCTCCTCTGTGCAGGTCCGGTGTTCCCCCGCGCAGGTCCGGTGTTCCCCCGCAGCTCCTCCGCGCAGGTCCGGTGTTCCCCCCGCAGCTCCTCCGCGCAGGTCCGGTGTTCCCCCCGCAGCTCCTCCGCGCAGGTCCGGTGTTCCCCCGCAGCTCCTCCGCGCAGGTCCGGTGTTCCCCCGCAGCTCCTCCGCGCAGGTCCGGTGCTCCCCCGCAGCTCCTCCGTGCAGGTCCGGTGCTCCCCCGCAGCTCCTCCGTGCAGGTCCGGTGTTCCCCCGCATCTCCTCCGTGCAGGTCCGGTGTTCCCCCGCAGCTCCTCCGTGCAGATCCGGTGTTCCCCCCGCAGCTCCTCCGCGCAGGTCCGGTGTTCCCCCGCAGCTCCTCCGCGCAGGTCCGGTGTTCCCCCCGCAGCTCCTCCGCGCAGGTCCGGTGTTCCCCCCGCAGCTCCTCCGCGCAGGTCCGGTGTTCCCCCCGCAGCTCCTCCGTGCAGGTCCGGTGTTCCCCCCGCAGCTCCTCCGTGCAGGTCCGGTGTTCCCCCCGCAGCTCCTCTGTGCAGGTCCGGTGTTCCCCCCGCAGCTCCTCCGCGCAGGTCCGGTGTTCCCCCCGCAGCTCCTCCGCGCAGGTCCGGTGTTCCCCCCGCAGCTCCTCCGCGCAGGTCCGGTGTTCCCCCCGCAGCTCCTCCGCGCAGGTCCGGTGTTCCCCCGCAGCTCCTCCGCGCAGGTCCGGTGTTCCCCCGCAGCTCCTCCGCGCAGGTCCGGTGTTCCCCCGCAGCTCCTCCGCGCAGGTCCGGTGTTCCCCCGCAGCTCCTCCGCGCAGGTCCGGTGTTCCCCCGCAGCTCCTCCGCGCAGGTCCGGTGTTCCCCCGCAGCTCCTCCGTGCAGGTCCGGTGTTCCCCCGCAGCTCCTCCGTGCAGGTCCGGTGTTCCCCCGCAGCTCCTCCGTGCAGGTCGGGTGTTCCCCCGCAGCTCCTCCGTGCAGGTCCGGTGTTCCCCCCGCAGCTCCTCCGTGCAGGTCCGGTGTTCCCCCCGCAGCTCCTCCGTGCAGGTCCGGTGTTCCCCCCGCAGCTCCTCCGTGCAGGTCCGGTGTTCCCCCCGCAGCTCCTCCGTGCAGGTCCGGTGTTCCCCCGCAGCTCCTCCGTGCAGGTCCGGTGTTCCCCCGCAGCTCCTCCGTGCAGGTCCGGTGTTCCCCCCGCAGCTCCTCCGTGCAGGTCCGGTGTTCCCCCGCAGCTCCTCCGTGCAGGTCCGGTGTTCCCCCCGCAGCTCCTCCGTGCAGGTCCGGTGTTCCCCCCGCAGCTCCTCCGTGCAGGTCCGGTGTTCCCCCGCAGCTCCTCCGTGCAGGTCCGGTGTTCCCCCGCAGCTCCTCCGTGCAGGTCCGGTGTTCCCCCCGCAGCTCCTCCGTGCAGGTCCGGTGTTCCCCCCGCAGCTCCTCCGTGCAGGTCCGGTGTTCCCCCGCAGCTCCTCCGTGCAGGTCCGGTGTTCCCCCCGCAGCTCCTCCGTGCAGGTCCGGTGTTCCCCCGCAGCTCCTCCGTGCAGGTCCGGTGTTCCCCCGCAGCTCCTCCGTGCAGGTCCGGTGTTCCCCCCGCAGCTCCTCCGTGCAGGTCCGGTGTTCCCCCCGCAGCTCCTCCATGCAGGTCCGGTGTTCCCCCGCAGCGCCTCCGTGCAGGCCCGGTGTTCCCCCGCAGCTCCTCTGTGCAGATCCGGTGTTCCCCCGCAGCTCCTCTGTGCAGATCCGGTGTTCCCCCGCAGCTCCTCCATGCAGGTCCGGTGTTCCCCCCGCAGCTCCTCCATGCAGGCTCGGTGTTCCCCCCGCAGCTCCTCCATGCAGGCTCGGTGTTCCCCCGCAGCTCCTCCATGCAGGTCCGGTGTTCCCCCCGCAGCTCCTCCATGCAGGCTCGGTGTTCCCCCGCAGCTCCTCTGTGTAGGTCCGGTGTTCCCCCGCAGCTCCTCCGCACAGGTCCGGTGTTCCCCCGCAGCTCCTCTGTGCAGGTCCGGTGTTCCCCCGCAGCTCCTCCATGCAGGTCCGGTGTTCCCCCCGCAGCTCCTCCATGCAGGTCCGGTGTTCCCCCCGCAGCTCCTCCATGCAGGTCCGGTGTTCCCCCCGCAGCTCCTCCGCGCAGGTCCGGTGTTCCCCCGCAGCTCCTCCGTGCAGGTCCGGTGTTCCCCCGCAGCTCCTCTGTGCAGGTCCGGTGTTCCCCCGCAGCTCCTCCATGCAGGTCCGGTGTTCCCCCGCAGCGCCTCCGTGCAGGCCCGGTGTTCCCCCGCAGCTCCTCCGTGCAGGCCCGGTGTTCCCCCGCAGCTCCTCCGTGCAGGCCCGGTGTTCCCCCGCAGCTCCTCCGTGCAGGTCCGGTGTTCCCCCGCAGCGCCTCCGTGCAGGTCCGGTGTTCCCTCGCAGCTCCTCTGGGCAGGTCCGGTGTTCCCCCGCAGCTCCTCTGTGTAGGTCCGGTGTTCCCCCCGCAGCTCCTCCGTGCAGGCCCGGTGTTCCCCCGCAGCTCCTCCGTGCAGGCCCGGTGTTCCCCCGCAGCTCCTCTGGGCAGGTCCGGTGTTCCCCCGCAGCTCCTCTGTGCAGGCCCGGTGTTCCCCCGCAGCTTCTCTGTGCAGGTCCGGTGTTCCCCCGCAGCTCCTCCGTGCAGGTCCGGTGTTCCCCCGCAGCGCCTCCGTGCAGGTCCGGTGTTCCCTCGCAGCTCCTCTGGGCAGGTCCGGTGTTCCCCCGCAGCTCCTCTGTGCAGGCCCGGTGTTCCCCCGCAGCTCCTCCGTGCAGGTCCGGTGTTCCCCCGCAGCGCCTCCGTGCAGGTCCGGTGTTCCCTCGCAGCTCCTCTGGGCAGGTCCGGTGTTCCCCCGCAGCTCCTCTGTGTAGGTCCGGTGTTCCCCCCGCAGCTCCTCCGTGCAGGCCCGGTGTTCCCCCGCAGCTCCTCTGGGCAGGTCCGGTGTTCCCCCGCAGCTCCTCTGTGCAGGCCCGGTGTTCCCCCGCAGCTCCTCTGTGCAGGTCCGGTGTTCCCCCGCAGCTTCTCTGTGCAGGTCCGGTGTTCCCCCGCAGCTCCTCTGTGCAGGTCCGGTGTTCCCCCGCAGCTCCTCCGTGCAGGTCCGGTGTTCCCCCGCAGCTCCTCTGTTCAGGTCTGGTGTTCCCCCGCAGCTCCTCTGTGCAGGTCTGGTGTTCCCCCGCAGCTCCTCTGTGCAGGTCCGGTGTTCCCCCGCAGCTCCTCTGTGCAGGTCCGGTGTTCCCCCGCAGCTCCTCTGTGCAGGTCCGGTGTTCCCCCGCAGCTCCTCCGTGCAGGTCCGGTGTTCCCCCGCAGCTCCTCTGTGCAGGTCTGGTGTTCCCCCGCAGCTCCTCTGTGCAGGTCCGGTGTTCCCCCGCAGCTCCTCTGTGCAGGTCCGGTGTTCCCCCGCAGCTCCTCCGCACAGGTCCGGTGTTCCCCCGCAGCTCCTCTGTGCAGGTCCGGTGTTCCCCCGCAGCTCCTCCGTGCAGGTCCGGTGTTCCCCCGCAGCTCCTCTGTGCAGGTCTGGTGTTCCCCCGCAGCTCCTCTGTGCAGGTCCGGTGTTCCCCCGCAGCTCCTCTGTGCAGGTCCGGTGTTCCCCCGCAGCTCCTCTGTGCAGGTCCGGTGTTCCCCCGCAGCTCCTCCGTGCAGGTCCGGTGTTCCCCCGCAGCTCCTCTGTGCAGGTCTGGTGTTCCCCCGCAGCTCCTCTGTGCAGGTCCGGTGTTCCCCCGCAGCTCCTCTGTGCAGGTCCGGTGTTCCCCCGCAGCTCCTCCGCACAGGTCCGGTGTTCCCCCGCAGCTCCTCTGTGCAGGTCCGGTGTTCCCCCGCAGCTCCTCCGTGCAGGTCCGGTGTTCCCCCGCAGCTCCTCTGTGCAGGTCTGGTGTTCCCCCGCAGCTCCTCTGTGCAGGTCCGGTGTTCCCCCGCAGCTCCTCTGTGCAGGTCCGGTGTTCCCCCGCAGCTCCTCCATGCAGTGCCGGTGTTCCCCCGCAGCTCCTCCGCACAGGTCCGGTGTTCCCCCGCAGCTCCTCTGTGCAGGTCCGGTGTTCCCCCGCAGCTTCTCTGTGCAGGTCCGGTGTTCCCCCGCAGCTTCTCTGTGCAGGTCCGGTGTTCCCCCGCAGCTCCTCTGTGCAGGTCCGGTGTTCCCCCGCAGCTTCTCTTTGCAGGTACGGTGTTCCCCCGCAGCTCCTCTGTGCAGGTTCCTCCATTTCAGTGTTAGGGGAAGTAAAGCCAAAATGATGGACGCCACCATGGAGGATGGGATTTCTCTCTCTCTCATTGGTAAGTATGAAGATGGCAGCACTGCACGGAGGAGCTGTGGGGGAAACGCTGAGTATAGACTATTTTATGTTATTTCCTGGACAGTAACTTTAATGGGACATTCCAGGCAAAAGGGATTGGCCTGAGCGTCTGTAGCGAGGCATTAAGAGCAACCGCTAGTAGTCGCTGTGCTCAGCTATTGTTCTTTGATTCAGAGCGCCTCAGTCGCTGCCCGGCATTGATGAATATGATGTCTCAGTCGCAGTACTACACTGTATGGGAGCGAACGATAGCGCCAGCTCAGTGCGACTGACTCACACCACATTCATCAAAAAAACAGCCTCAAACATCGCCAGCGCTCAAAATCATGTAGTTGTAGCCCAGTCTGATTAAAGTCTGTTTATGAACATGTATCCACTAGTAACAAAGAGAAAACATATGGAATGACATTGTTATTACATTGTAACATGAACACTTTAATACAGAACATGTAAGGACAATTCTGCATAAAAATATTATAAATCCAAAAAGTTAAAAAAAAAATGTCTTGCCCAGGACACATGTCAGAAAGTTTTGAGTTTTTAAAAAAAAAAAAAATTTGGGATCAGGAAAGGGATTTAAGGATCAGCCATAGAAATGTATGGGAGAGCGTCAGGTAGCGACAGGTAAGACGTGGTGCTCTGCAAGGCTGAACGCCGGCGCTGTACACAGAGCCTGGGATAATGATGAATCGGACGCTACATGGTGTTGCTCCAGTCGCTCTACAGATTCGGCTTCATAAATGTGTAATTGTGTGCCGTCTCCGGCGTTCACCTGCCGCTACCTGCCGCTACCTGCCGCTGTACAGGCACTACCTGGCGCTATCCCTTCATGAATAAGGCCCCTGGTGTACAGTTGCCAATAGCAACAGATTGCAGGTAGTGAAACTGCTCCCATAAACGTGTAGCATTGCAGGGTTATGCCTAAACTTTAACTTTTAAAGAAGATTAAACCAGAAGAATATACAGGTGAATGATGGAGGCTGAGGAACCTCTTATCGTACCTTTAGTCTATATCTTGATTTTTTCCTCCGTTCGGCACCATTTTTAGCTGTGTAAATGTTTGAAGAATTTGTACAGCTAAAACGATTGTAAGTTGCACCGAAGGCAAAGATCAAGATGAAATGTTTTTTCTCACAAAAAGACGTGAGAAACAAATATTCTCATGGTTCTGAATTAGCCCTTATTATTATTATTATTGTTTATTTATATAGCGCCATCATCTTCTGTAGCGCTGTACAAAGTAGTAATTACAGACAGGGTAGAAACATATGTATAATATATCAAATGCAGTTTTACAGATTTGACAGTGGATATTCTGAGTACAAGATACAATAGGAGAGAGAGCCCTGCCCTTGCGAGCTTACAGTCTAAAGGAAGAGGGGTGAAGACGAGGGGGAAGGATCACAAACAGTCAGTATTGAGCTTTGTGCCCTTTAGAAGATTGGTTAGGCCAGATTATATGCTTGTCTGAATAAGTGAGTTTTAAGGGCTCCTTTGAAGGTTTTGAGGGTTGTGGAGTGGCGGATTGGGTGGGGGAGGGCATTCCAGAAGATTGGAGTTGCATGTGAGAAGTCCTGGAGGCGGGCATGAGAGGAGGTGACCAGAGTGGAGTACAGGAGGAGGTCGGTAGCAGAGCGGAGGCTGCGTCTAGGTTGATACTGTTGGATTAGAGATGAGATGTAAGGAGGGGCCTGGTTGGAGAGAGCTTTGTATGAGAGAGTTAGAGTTTTGAACAGGAATCGCTGTGGCCTGGCAGCCAGTATAGGGATTGGCAGAGAGGCGCAGAACTAGAGGAGCGAGAGGAGAGATGGATGAGACGAGCAGCAGAGTTCAGGATAGATTGGAGGGTGCCAGTCTGTTAGTTGGTAGGCCACAAAGAAGGATGTTGCAGTAATCCAGTCAGGATATGACCCTTATATTTTAAAGTGGAACAAAACCTGGGGTTTCGAGGGTTGTGTTCCATTCCCCGGGAGCATTCTGATTTGGGATGCCCCACTGTGTGAAACCTCACCTCTCCCCGCTCCAATGGCGCATTTGCTGTGTTTACCACGTTTGGCAAATGGCTCTTATAATGGGAATGCAAGCTGCCACATCCCCTGCATCTCTGGCCGCACGCGTGATCCTGCACACGGCTGAATGGCTGGGGTGGGAGCGCGCCTTGCAGCATCCACAGTCACATGCCATTCAGATAGGCTGCTGCGGGATCACAATTGACAACAATGAGAGCCACCTGCCTAATTACGTCAGTTCAGCAGGCTCCTCTCATTGGATGCGTATGCGCTATTGGACCAGGGAAGAAAGGTGACGGGTGTACGGGTGGCGCCCTGGGGGGTTTCACACAGGGGGGCCTGCCCTGGAATCTTTTAGATAGTATTATTTAACGTTCTCAAGTACACTGTTGCTCCACCTGTGGCTTCTTTGATTGTGAACCTTACAGAGAAGGCAACTTTGAGCCTTTTCTGGTTTATTAATGTACAAAGATTGCTGAGAAAGCCGATTTCTCTGCAATGACTGCTGTAGCTTTAATTGGTCTGAGAGAAGCTTCCTGTGGGCGGGTGTGAGGCCGTGAATAGAAGCATCCTGTGTTTTGTCTCTAGGTGTTGGTAATAGTGTGAATACTGCTAGGTGTGAAAAGCTGGGATGAGGCACTCGGATGCCACTATGAGCACTTCTATTCTTTCTGTGCTAATCACAGAACATGCAGGATGGATGTTACTGGAAGCGCTGGATAAATATAGTACAGGAGATTCTTCAGTTCTTTTCACAGTTTGTCCTCACCCTAAACCAATAATCCACATACCGCAGTGGTGGGAGGGCAGAGATTTGTGGGATATAAAGGGTCAGAAGAATTGTCCGGGGTCCACAAGAGATTCCTTACTTATCTGTCAATCAGCTGGACAGCCTCAGCCTAAATCCAATAGCTTGTCTCTGCATCATACACCAGTGTGACTACTTTTTTGGAACCCTCATTGGACCTGGTCTTGACCAACAAAGGACCAAAATTAAAATTGCATCACCTTCTTTTACTCCATACCATAAACAACAAAGTACCATATTTTTACCCCAATTAGACGCACCCCAAAAGTGGTGAGAAAAGGTGCATGTGCCTTATGGGGCAAATGTAAAAAAAAAAGTCAACTCACAAGTGCCGGGCTGCCACACTACGGGAGACCAGAAGAAGATGGAGGAGTGGCAGGCGCTGTCCCTGTCCTCGCCGCTGCTGTCGCTGCCTCTTCCAAACACAAGGCTCTGTGCAACGGGTGGGTGTGGCCTGCACCGAGTCGGCCACACTGCCTATGGAAAGATGGAATGTGACACTGCTTATAGGGAATGGGAGGGGGGAATGCCACACTGCCTATAAGAATGGGGAATGCCACACTGCCTATGGAAAGAGGGAATGTGACACTGCTTATAGGAAATGGGAGGGGGGAATGCCACACTGCCTATAAGAATGGGGAATGCCACACTGCCTATGAGAATGGGGAATGCCACACTGCCTATGGAAAGAGGGAATGTGACACTGCTTATAGGGAATGGGAGGGGGGAATGCCACACTGCCTATGAGAATTGGGAATGCCACACTGCCTATGGAAAGAGGGAATGTGACACTGCTTAGGGAATGGGGAATGCCACACTGCCTATAAGAATGGGGAATGCCACACTGCCTATGGAAAGAGGGAATGTGACACTGCTTATAGGGAATGGGAGGGGGGAATGCCACACTGCCTATGGAGATTGGAAGGGGGAATGCCACACTGCCTATGGAGAATGGGGAATGCCACACTGCCTATGGAGAATGGGGAATGCCACACTGCTTATGGGGAATGCCACACTGCTTATGGAGAATGGGGAATGCCACACTGCCTATGAGAATGGGGAATGCCACACTGCCTATGGAGAATGGGGAATGCCACACTGCTTATGGAGAATGGGGAATGCCACACTGCCTATGAGAATGGGGAATGCCACACTGCCTATGGAGAATGGGGAATGCCACACTGCTTATGGAGAATGGGGAATGCCACACTGCCTATGAGAATGGGGAATGCCACACTGCCTATGAGAATGGGGAATGCCACACTGCCTATGGAGAATGGGGAATGCCACACTGCCTATGAGAATGGGGAATGCCACACTGCCTATGAGAATGGGGAATGCCACACTGCCTATGAGAATGGGGAATGCCACACTGCCTATGAGAATGGGGAATGCCACACTGCCTATGGAAAGAGGGAATGCCACACTGCCTATGAAAAGAGGGAATGCCACACTGCCTATGGAGAATGGGGAATGCCACACTGCCTATGGAGATTGGAAGGGGGGATGCCACAATGTATATAGGGAAAGTGGGCAATCTGTATGTACGGGGTGGGGGAAACATACAAGATAGGCTATTATACATGGTAAAGGTTCGGTTTAACCCTGCCAAGGGCTGGCTCAGGACAAAGGATTGTAAATAGGGAGAGATTTATAAGGAAGCATTCGTGGCATATGAGGGCCCAGAAGATAGAGAGTTAGTATGGAAAGCACAATAAGGGCACAATAGCCAAACAAGTCCGTGGAATCCTCTGTGAGCCAGAACCAACATCTCAAGGGTGTTACAGCTCAGGCAAGACATTCCAGCATGTTTTGATTAGCTGTCTACAGGCCAACATCCAATTAAAGAAAAACGGATGTTGGCCCAGTTAAAATAACAATGAATCCATGCCTGGACCTGAGAGGCATCTCAAAAGTCCCTGATCTGGACACATGCTTACAACAGCTCCATTACACACCTACCTTCCAATCTTCAGACTGTTCCATAGTGAAGTACTATGCCAAGGGGTGAAATGGACAATTGGTTATAAACTTGTGTGTCTGGCCCAAGTTGAATTTTGCTTTGCTCTTCCTCAACCCTGAACAATACATAATGCCCCAAAACGCAATAACGAAAGTTATTAAGCGTTCCTGCAGACAGGATGGAAAGAGAAAGAGGCATTCAGTGCTTTCTTTGTCCATTCTTGAACACCCATTCTTCTGTGGCAGCCATGGGGACCGGGAGCTTACTAATGCATAATAATGAACTGGACCCTTTCTACTTTTGCCACAGTATACATTTGTATGATGGGTTGGTGGGAGCGTGCTGTTGTCCTGTGCCTGCCATTAAGGAAGCAGGAAAATAGAAAACAAAAGCTGATTGAGGAAATTGTTGTGCGTTTATAAATGTAATTAGTATTATGAAACTACTCAGACGTTTTAGCAGATAACTTGATACTGCTTGAGAGGCTTCCAAATATTGGATGTGAATTGCACACCCTGACTGCACGCAATGTGACGTTAGAATTATGGCCTATGAAGATGGCTTGAATCTTAGCAGACAGTAATTCTGGCATTAAGAGAAAAATAATCATCAAGTCCAATTCGATAAACAATGCAACATGGATACAAGAACAGGCTGGATAAAAGAACACAGCCGGACACACACTTGATGCTTCTTGTCGTCACAGTCTTCCAAAATTAGAATTTGGAGACAAAATGGGCTAAGGATTAGGCTGCCAGAGGCTGAAAATATAGCCCATAAATCAATACCGATTACATATGACTTTAGTAAGGACTAGGGATGAGCGAATCGATCCGGACGAACCCGGATTCGATCCGAATTTCAGGAAAAATTCGATTCGGATCGAATCCGAATTTCCCTGCGATTCGATCGCTCGAAGTTTTCCTTTAACATCCATTCATTTACATTACAGGCATTCTAAGATGGCGGACGGGACATGTCCAGACATGTAAGCTGGGGCAGTGTATGCTGGGACAGTCACATGCAGCCTATCAGCAGCCAGCAAGCCCGGTGACGTCACAGCGGTATTTAAGGCCGGCCATCTTGCTTTCCTGCCTCATTTCTCTATTGCATTCGTGAGAGACAGAACGCTGTGTAGCTGAGGCATACCTCCCAACTTCTCAAAACGTGAAAGCGGGACAAGCCATGTCCCCGGCCACACCCCCGTCACGCCCCGGCCACGCCCCCGTCACGCCCCGGCCACGCCCCCCCGTCACGCCCCGGCCACGCTCTCCAGCTCCAGCAATGTCGGCTGCCTTCACCCCTGCATGAGGTACGTATCCCCAAACCAGCATACCGCCCGCCCCCCCACCCCCGTGCGCCTGCCCACCCACTCCCATTAACAGTTCAGCGAGCCAGCAAACAGCCTCACTGCCCGATCTAACTCCGCCCCCAACCCCCTGCAGCTGCCCCGGCACCGCCCCTTTCTCTTCCAGCTCTTACGCCGCACAGAGAGCTGCAACCTCCTGCCCGGTGTCCCAGCCGCCGCCGGATTCCGGGACATGTTGGGGCCCTGCGGGACAACGGGACAAGGGCCCCAAAGCGGGATTGTCCCGCCCAAATCGGGACAGTTGGGGGGTATGGCTGAGGGAGAGACAGTTAGACAGTTAGACAGGCAGGGACAGACAGGGACAGGCTGGAGACAGGCAGGAGACAGACAGGAGACAGACAGAAAGTCAGCGAAAAACAGGGAAAGGAAGGGAAAATCGGAGGCTGTCAGTTTTTTTTTTTTTTTTCATCCAGCCTGACAGGCTTTGTTAGCGTTTTCAGGCTGCTTATACTAACTAACTGTGCATATATACTGAACTGATCTTAAGTCTGCTGTGAGGCATCCCATTCTGTGACTACAGCAGCCTCTGTTTAAGACCATATAACCATTTGCTCTTATTATATTTGAAATTAGCCTGTTAAAGACACTTTTGCTGGGCATAGCACTACTTGTCCCTGCCAGGGCATCCCATTCTGTGACTAAAGCAGCCTCTGTTTAAGACCATATAACCATTTGCTCTTATTATATTTGAAATTAGGCCTGATAAAGACACTTTTGCTGGGCATAGCACTACTTGTCCCTGCCAGGGCATCCCATTCTGTGACTAAAGCAGCCTCTGTTTAAGACCATATAACCATTTGCTCTTATTATATTTGAAATTAGGCCTGATAAAGACACTTTTGCTGGGCATAGTACTACTGGATCTTTTTTGGGGGCATCCCATTCTGTGACTACAGCAGCCTCTGTTTAAGACCATATAACCATTTGCTCTTATTATATTTGAAATTAGCCTGATAAAGACACTTTTGCTGGGCATAGTACTACTGGATCTTTTTTGGGGGCATCCCATTCTGTGACTACAGCAGCCTCTGTTTAAGACCATATAACCATTTGCTCTTATTATATTTGAAATTAGCCTGATAAAGACACTTTTGCTGGGCATAGCACTACTTGTCCCTGCCAGGGCATCCCATTCTGTGACTAAAGCAGCCTCTGTTTAAGACCATATAACCATTTGCTCTTATTATATTTGAAATTAGGCCTGATAAAGACACTTTTGCTGGGCATAGCACTACTTGTCCCTGCCAGGGCATCCCATTCTGTGACTAAAGCAGCCTCTGTTTAAGACCATATAACCATTTGCTCTTATTATATTTGAAATTAGGCCTGATAAAGACACTTTTGCTGGGCATAGTACTACTGGATCTTTTTTGGGGGCATCCCATTCTGTGACTAAAGCAGCCTCTGTTTAAGACCATATAACCATTTGCTCTTATTATATTTGAAATTAGGCCTGATAAAGACACTTTTGCTGGGCATAGCACTACTTGTCCCTGCCAGGGCATCCCATTCTGTGACTAAAGCAGCCTCTGTTTAAGACCATATAACCATTTGCTCTTATTATATTTGAAATTAGCCTGATAAAGACACTTTTGCTGGGCATAGTACTACTGGATCTTTTTTGGGGGCATCCCATTCTGTGACTAAAGCAGCCTCTGTTTAAGACCATATAACCATTTGCTCCTATTATATTTGAAATTAGCCTGATAAAGACACTTTTGCTGGGCATAGCACTACTTGTCCCTGCCAGGGCATCCCATTCTGTGACTACAGCAGCCTCTGTTTAAGACCATATAACCATTTGCTCTTATTATATTTGAAATTAGCCTGATAAAGACACTTTTGCTGGGCATAGCACTACTTGTCCCTGCCAGGGCATCCCATTCTGTGACTAAAGCAGCCTCTGTTTAAGACCATATAACCATTTGCTCTTATTATATTTGAAATTAGGCCTGATAAAGACACTTTTGCTGGGCATAGCACTACTTGTCCCTGCCAGGGCATCCCATTCTGTGACTAAAGCAGCCTCTGTTTAAGACCATATAACCATTTGCTCTTATTATATTTGAAATTAGGCCTGATAAAGACACTTTTGCTGGGCATAGCACTACTTGTCCCTGCCAGGGCATCCCATTCTGTGACTAAAGCAGCCTCTGTTTAAGACCATATAACCATTTGCTCTTATTATATTTGAAATTAGCCTGATAAAGACACTTTTGCTGGGCATAGTACTACTGGATCTTTTTTGGGGGCATCCCATTCTGTGACTAAAGCAGCCTCTGTTTAAGACCATATAACCATTTGCTCTTATTATATTTGAAATTAGCCTGATAAAGACACTTTTGCTGGGCATAGCACTACTTGTCCCTGCCAGGGCATCCCATTCTGTGACTACAGCAGCCTCTGTTTAAGACCATATAACCATTTGCTCTTATTATATTTGAAATTAGCCTGATAAAGACACTTTTGCTGGGCATAGCACTACTTGTCCCTGCCAGGGCATCCCATTCTGTGACTAAAGCAGCCTCTGTTTAAGACCATATAACCATTTGCTCTTATTATATTTGAAATTAGGCCTGATAAAGACACTTTTGCTGGGCATAGCACTACTTGTCCCTGCCAGGGCATCCCATTCTGTGACTAAAGCAGCCTCTGTTTAAGACCATATAACCATTTGCTCTTATTATATTTGAAATTAGCCTGATAAAGACACTTTTGCTGGGCATAGTACTACTGGATCTTTTTTGGGGGCATCCCATTCTGTGACCACAGCAGCCTCTGTTTAAGACCATATAACCATTTGCTCTTATTATATTTGAAATTAGGCCTGATAAAGACACTTTTGCTGGGCATAGCACTACTTGTCCCTGCCAGGGCATCCCATTCTGTGACTAAAGCAGCCTCTGTTTAAGACCATATAACCATTTGCTCTTATTATATTTGAAATTAGGCCTGATAAAGACACTTTTGCTGGGCATAGCACTACTTGTCCCTGCCAGGGCATCCCATTCTGTGACTAAAGCAGCCTCTGTTTAAGACCATATAACCATTTGCTCTTATTATATTTGAAATTAGCCTGATAAAGACACTTTTGCTGGGCATAGTACTACTGGATCTTTTTTGGGGGCATCCCATTCTGTGACTACAGCAGCCTCTGTTTAAGACCATATAACCATTTGCTCTTATTATATTTGAAATTAGCCTGATAAAGACACTTTTGCTGGGCATAGTACTACTGGATCTTTTTTGGGGGCATCCCATTCTGTGACTACAGCAGCCTCTGTTTAAGACCATATAACCATTTGCTCTTATTATATTTGAAATTAGCCTGATAAAGACACTTTTGCTGGGCATAGCACTACTTGTCCCTGCCAGGGCATCCCATTCTGTGACTAAAGCAGCCTCTGTTTAAGACCATATAACCATTTGCTCTTAATATATTTGAAATTAGGCCTGATAAAGACACTTTTGCTGGGCATAGCACTACTTGTCCCTGCCAGGGCATCCCATTCTGTGACTAAAGCAGCCTCTGTTTAAGACCATATAACCATTTGCTCTTAATATATTTGAAATTAGGCCTGATAAAGACACTTTTGCTGGGCATAGCACTACTTGTCCCTGCCAGGGCATCCCATTCTGTGACTAAAGCAGCCTCTGTTTAAGACCATATAATCATTTGCTCTTATTATATTTGAAATTAGCCTGATAAAGACACTTTTGCTGGGCATAGTACTACTGGATCTTTTTTGGGGGCATCCCATTCTGTGACTACAGCAGCCTCTGTTTAAGACCATATAACCATTTGCTCTTATTATATTTGAAATTAGCCTGATAAAGACACTTTTGCTGGGCATAGCACTACTTGTCCCTGCCAGGGCATCCCATTCTGTGACTAAAGCAGCCTCTGTTTAAGACCATATAACCATTTGCTCTTATTATATTTGAAATTAGCCTGATAAAGACACTTTTGCTGGGCATAGTACTACTGGATCTTTTTTGGGGGCATCCCATTCTGTGACTACAGCAGCCTCTGTTTAAGACCATATAACCATTTGCTCTTATTATATTTGAAATTAGGCCTGATAAAGACACTTTTGCTGGGCATAGCACTACTTGTCCCTGCCAGGGCATCCCATTCTGTGACTAAAGCAGCCTCTGTTTAAGACCATATAACCATTTGCTCTTAATATATTTGAAATTAGGCCTGATAAAGACACTTTTGCTGGGCATAGCACTACTTGTCCCTGCCAGGGCATCCCATTCTGTGACTAAAGCAGCCTCTGTTTAAGACCATATAACCATTTACTCTTATTATATTTGAAATTAGCCTGATAAAGACACTTTTGCTGGGCATAGTACTACTGGATCTTTTTTGGGGGCATCCCATTCTGTGACTAAAGCAGCCTCTGTTTAAGACCATATAACCATTTGCTCTTATTATATTTGAAATTAGGCCTGATAAAGACACTTTTGCTGGGCATAGCACTACTTGTCCCTGCCAGGGCATCCCATTCTGTGACTAAAGCAGCCTCTGTTTAAGACCATATAACCATTTGCTCTTATTATATTTGAAATTAGCCCTGATAAAGACACTTTTGCTGGGCATAGGCTTACTGCTGCCTGCCAGGTGCACTTCTGTTGAGGCATCCCATTCTGTAACATACCATACCCCTCTTTATTTACACTAAGCAGCTCTCTTATTTACACTAAGCAGGCCTGTTGGAGGCTGAGTGTTACTGCTCACTTTTGGTGTGCATTATATTCTGTTTCATATAGACCCACCGCTGCCCGGGGGATCTTAAAATATCACCTACTACCACGCCAGTTAGACTATGTCGGGCAGACAAGTGCCTGGAAGTGAAAAGAGGAGTGGCAGAGGCCAAGATTCCGCAGGCAGAGCTCGCATCAGACTGGGGGCCAGTAGCAGCAGGAGTCACGCTGAGAGACCTAATCTGCCAGTATCTGCTAGCGGTCGGGTCTCCACCAGTAACGCATCTGCCGTGGTAGATTGGTTGACGCGCTCATCAACAACATCATCACAACTTACGTCTGAGACCCCCAGTCTAGGGTCGGTAGGTTCCTCTGACACAACCCTGAGTTGGCATGCCCCGAGAGCAGTCCCTGTCCTCCCATTGCCTCTGTCCTACGCCGTTCCCTCCCCCAGCGACGTATCCTATGCTTTGGGTTCAGCTCCACTCTTTAGTGAGGAGGACCATCAGATAGAGGACAGTCAGCAGCTACTGCCCAGCCAAGAAATGGAGGTGGCTTCTCTAGCTAGGCAGACAGATAGTGATGTGGACAGTGTCGTGGGTGCTGCGAGCGTTCCAGCTCCTGCGCCAGACACTGTTGACGAATCCACGAACATCAGTGACGTACAGCCACAACTCGGTGATGATGATGATGACGATGAAGCCGATCGCACTTGGGAGCCGGGTGATGAAGGGGCTTCATCGTCATCATCAGGAGAAGAGGGGCGCAGGTTGCCCCGGAGTCAGCAGCTGAGGCAGCAAGGTGGTAGCAGTCAGCATGGGGGCACAATTCCAAAGGCTGGAGCCGGCCGGGGCCGGGGCCGGGGTAGAGCACCTGCTGTGCGGCAGTCTACCTTATCGGGAGGTAGTGGAGCAGGGGTTCCTGGAGTTGGCAACAGCAGCAGTGAATCAGTGAGGCCAGGGGGTGGGAAAAGTAGCTACTCGGCAGTGTGGCAGTTTTTCCTGAGGCATCCGCAGGAGGGTAACATGGCCACATGCAAGATATGTAGGCAAAAGGTGAAGCGTGGCCAGGGTCCAAATGTTGGCACCACGGCCCTGCGTCAACATATGATGCGTCACCATAAAACGACCTGGGAGAACCGAGGCTCCCAAGGGGTGGTCCAGTCTGCTTCCTCACCAAGTGAGCTCCCAATTTCTGCCAGCCAAGGCTCCAGCACCTCAGCCGAAGGCAGCTGTGCGTCATACCCATCCTCTGTCGCTCCTGCTCCTCCTCCTCCAAGTCATGCATCCCGCCAGCAATCCATCAGCGAAGCCATGTCCAAGAGACAGCAGTATGCGCCCACTCATCCTACGGCGCAGAAGCTGAATGTGCTCCTGTCCAAGTTGCTGGTGCTGCAGTCGCTCCCTTTTCAGGTGGTGGAATCTGCACCTTTCAGAGAACTGATGGCTTGTGCCGAGCCGAGGTGGAGAGTCCCAAGCCGTCATTTCTTTGCCAAGAAGGCAGTACCAGCGCTGCACACTTTTGTTGAACAGAAGGTGGGCCAGTCCTTGAGCCTGTCGGTGTGTAGCAAAATACATGGCAGCGCCGACATCTGGAGCTGTAACTACGGTCAGGGGCAGTACATGTCGTTTACGGCCCACTGGGTGAATGTGGTCCCTTTGCAGCAGCAACTTGGACAGGTCACGCCGCTTCGGCCTCCGCGCTCTCTGCCCATTGGGCCTGTGACACCGTGCGACTCGGCCTCCTCATCCTCCGCCATCTCCTCACCCTCCACTGTAGGCTCAAGTCTCAGTGCCCCTCCAGTCTACCATGTGTGCAGGGCACGGAGGTGTCACGCAGTGCTTCACATGGTTTGTCTTGGCGAACGGAGTCACACAGGGGAGGAACTGCTTAAATGTATTCATCAGGAAATCCAAACATGGCTTACTCCGAGAAAACTTAAAATGGGAATCATGGTTACCGACAATGGGAAGAACATTTTGTCTGCGCTGCGCCAAGGAAGCCTGACCCATGCCCCCTGCATGGCTCACGTCTTCAATCTGGTTGTCAAGCGGTTTCTGAAGTGTTCCCCCCATCTGCAGGACATCCTAACAACTTCAAGGAAACTTTGCATGCACTTCAGCCACTCCTACACCGCCAAACACACCCTTCTTGAGCTACAGCGTCAGAATGGTATCCCCCAACATAGTCTGATTTGCGATGTTTCCACCCGTTGGAATTCCACCCTTCACATGTTGGACCGATTATATGAACAGAGAAACGCCATCATGGATTTCCTGATGATCCAAGCAGATAGGGGGACTCCCCTGTGTAACTTCAATGTCAACCAGTGGCAGCTCATACGTGACACCTGCCGTTTGCTCAGGCCCTTTGAGGAAGCCACTTTATTTGTCAGTCGGCAGGATTACGGGATGAACGACGTGATTCCACTGCTTCATGTACTACAGCACATGTTGGAAACCATGGCTGGTCAGGGCACTGGAGACATGGCGTTTACATCTTACGGCCACATGAACCCCGTTGGAGCTGAACTGGAGGAGGAGGAGGAGGAGTTGCCCAGCGAAACACAGTTTAGGCTTGGCGAAATGGCTGGTTTATCTAGTCAGCGGACAGGAGAGGAGGAGCAGGAGCAGCCAGAGGAGCTAGAGGTTTTTGAGGAAGGCGAGACAGAGGACCCGGGCACACCGTGGCAGTATGCAGTGGAGATGGAGACAGGTAGTCCATCCAAGTCACTTGCGCAAATGGCACGAAGCATGCTCACGTGCTTGCGTAGTGACCCCAGAATTGTTTCCATCTGTCGGCGGGATGACTTCTGGCTGTCCACCTTATTGGACCCTCGCTTCCGGCACAAAATGGGGGCATTTTTTAAACCCACCGAGAGGGAGGACAAACTCAACTACTACAAAGACATTCTACGTAGGCAGTTGGCCGATGCCTATCTGCGCCATGGTCCATACTCTCGCAGGTCTGACTCGAGGGGACCTCTGCGCTCACCTTCCACTGCCATGGCCGCTGGGGGGGTTGGCAGGAGCAGCAGCAGCAGCTCCATCAGCAGCAGCAGCCTCAGTCTTCAGTCGCTAATGAGTAGCTTTCTACACCCGCATAGTGAGGCTACTCATGAGCAGCAGGAAGACCTGGAGCAGGACCTCAACCAGCAGGTCATGTCATACTTTGACATGACCATGCCAACACACCTTGAGGATCCGCTGGACTTCTGGGCAGCCAAACTTGATTTGTGGCCGCAACTAGCAGAGTTTGCCCTGGAAAAGCTGTCCTGCCCGGCAAGTAGCGTGCCATCTGAGCGGGTGTTTAGTGCGGCGGGGGCCATAGTTACGGCGAGGAGAACTCGTCTGTCAACTAAAAATGTGGAGAGACTCACCTTTGTCAAAATGAATCAGGGATGGATCAGCCAGGATTTCCACCCACCAATGCCTGATGCATGCGACTAGATTCAGCATGGTGCCACGTTTTACACTTTCCAAATGGTGCAAAACATATTTATGTCTTTAGGCCATTTTTTGGGCTCCTGCTGCTGCCAACTTCTGCCAACTCCAGGGTGTGATTCATCCAATTGTTGGGCTCCTGAAGCCAACCCCAGTGTCACGGATATCTCCCGGGAGATAACCGTTAATAAGGGGTGACCAATTATTAGAGAACTGAAAGGCAGAGAGACTGGCATAGTGCAGCAACACAATGTGTTTATTGTGAACAAGCAAACAAACACTCAGATTGCTATACATACAGTGGTAGTGAGGAATAACATGCAAACACGAAGTCCAGTCCAATATAGTCCAAGGCAACAGAAATGAACACAATGGTTCACAAGGGGATACAGGATACAGATGCTCTGCTATACAGAGTTCAGGCTCAAGATCAAAGGGTCCAGGTTCACAGAGTACACGAAGCAATGATCATCAACAACAACAACAATGTTAAGCCACTGACTACATGTCAGCATCAGCTTATAAAGGGTAGCAGCTAATTAGCCCAGGTGCTGGCTGATCCCAGGAGTTCTGCTGGACAGCACCATCTGGTGGTCAGGCTGCAAAAATACACAGGCAATCGGCTAAGGAGGAACTCCGGGCATGACAGTATCCCCCCCCCCCGACCAGGCGGGCACCGAACGCCTTTAGATACCTGCTCCGCAGGACAGGGATAAAGACCAAAGCAGGCGAAGACTTGGCGGACATCGAAGTCCCCCCAGGATCAAAGTCCACGAAATGGTGGCACGGGTGATCAAACCCAGCAACCGGGGCGCGTTGAGCAGGGCGATCCAACCCGGCAGGCAGGGCGCGTTGAGCAGGCTGGACCGACAGGTCAGATTGAGCAGACGGGTCAGGTTGATCAGACAAGACAGACGGGTCAGGTTGATCAGACAAGACAGACGGGTCAGGTTGATCAGACAAGACAGACGGGTCAGGTTGATCAGACAAGACAGACGGGTCAGGTTGATCAGACAAGACAGACGGGTCAGGTTGATCAGACAAGACAGACGGGTCAGGTTGATCAGACAAGACAGACGGGTCAGGTTGATCAGACAAGACAGACGGGTCAGGTTGATCAGACAAGACAGACGGGTCAGGTTGATCAGACAAGACAGACGGGTCAGGTTGATCAGACAAGACAGACGGGTCAGGTTGATCAGACAAGACAGACGGGTCAGGTTGATCAGACAAGACAGACGGGTCAGGTTGATCAGACAAGACAGACGGGTCAGGTTGATCAGACAAGACAGACGGGTCAGGTTGATCAGACAAGACAGACGGGTCAGGTTGATCAGACAAGACAGACGGGTCAGGTTGATCAGACAAGACAGACGGGTCAGGTTGATCAGACAAGACAGACGGGTCAGGTTGATCAGACAAGACAGACGGGTCAGGTTGATCAGACAAGACAGACGGGTCAGGTTGATCAGACAAGACAGACGGGTCAGGTTGATCAGACAAGACAGACGGGTCAGGTTGATCAGACAAGACAGACGGGTCAGGTTGATCAGACAAGACAGACGGGTCAGGTTGATCAGACAAGACAGACGGGTCAGGTTGATCAGACAAGACAGACGGGTCAGGTTGATCAGACAAGACAGACGGGTCAGGTTGATCAGACAAGACAGACGGGTCAGGTTGATCAGACAAGACAGACGGGTCAGGTTGATCAGACAAGACAGACGGGTCAGGTTGATCAGACAAGACAGACGGGTCAGGTTGATCAGACAAGACAGACGGGTCAGGTTGATCAGACAAGACAGACGGGTCAGGTTGATCAGACAAGACAGACGGGTCAGGTTGATCAGACAAGACAGACGGGTCAGGTTGATCAGACAAGACAGGTTGGTCAGATTGATCAGACATTTTAGATTTCTGGGCTGCAAATACTGAAGCCAGGTCCAAGCCAGCAAACACTGTCTCAGGAATATTTAAGTAGGAAGTACCTAAAAATTTCAGGAATTCGACTACATTTTCACTGAGATGTTTGCAATGATTTAACCAAGCTTCAGCCCAGAAAAACAGGTCATCCTCCAACAGAAAGTAGGCCACCTGACGACTTAAGGTAGTCTTAGGAGACTGCTGAAAATAAGGCTCCGACAGTAATTTTGCGGCAGCCTGGAGGAACTGGGAATAAGTGGTCAGGGTGAGCTCTTTAAAGCGAGGTGGGGGCACAAATATGTATCTGTCTGTGGGAGAAGTGGGATGGTCAGGGTCCATAGCTACAGATGCCTTTTTGGACATCTTGGGAGGCTGACTAAACACACAACAGACAGACAACCCGCCTGCGCCACCAGGGAGGCAACTGCCGACTAACCAGAGGCGTAGGGGACCTGGAACTCAAGGAGCCCGTTATCCACCTACTTCTTCAGCAGAGCTTCTGAAGGTGAAGATGCACAGGCCCCAGGTAATCCCGTGGTGGTCGCAGACTTGGGAAGGGGAAACACAGGAGAGACAAATACTAGACAGACAAACTAGACAGAAAAGAACTGGGCCCCAAACTACCAAAACAAGGTGGGCCCCAATACACTCAGCACACCAAAGCCAGCTCAGCCTTACAGTCTCTTATGGTCTTAATGGGCTTAACATTCTGTCACGGATATCTCCCGGGAGATAACCGTTAATAAGGGGTGACCAATTATTAGAGAACTGAAAGGCAGAGAGACTGGCATAGTGCAGCAACACAATGTGTTTATTGTGAACAAGCAAACAAACACTCAGATTGCTATACATACAGTGGTAGTGAGGAATAACATGCAAACACGAAGTCCAGTCCAATATAGTCCAAGGCAACAGAAATGA
Organism: Gastrophryne carolinensis; assembly: GCA_027917425.1. Classification (NCBI taxonomy): domain Eukaryota; kingdom Metazoa; phylum Chordata; class Amphibia; order Anura; family Microhylidae; genus Gastrophryne; species Gastrophryne carolinensis. The sequence goes on along the minus strand of CM051235.1, from coordinate 162,920,729 downwards.
ACACAATGGTTCACAAGGGGATACAGGATACAGATGCTCTGCTATACAGAGTTCAGGCTCAAGATCAAAGGGTCCAGGTTCACAGAGTACACAAAGCAATGATCATCAACAACAACAACAATGTTAAGCCACTGACTACATGTCAGCATCAGCTTATAAAGGGTAGCAGCTAATTAGCCCAGGTGCTGGCTGATCCCAGGAGTTCTGCTGGACAGCACCATCTGGTGGTCAGGCTGCAAAAATACACAGGCAATCGGCTAAGGAGGAACTCCGGGCATGACACCCAGTGTCTCTTTAAAGTAATATTTGGGCTCCTGCTGCTGCTGCTGCTGTCAACTCCTGCCAACTCTAGGGTGTGATTCATCCAAATTTTGTGCTCCTGAAGCCAACTCCAGTGTATATTTGGGCTCCTGCTGCTGCTGCTGCCAACTCCAGGGTGTGATTCATCCAATTTTTGGGCTCCTGAGGCCAACCCCAGGGTCTCTTTAAAGTAATATTTGGGCTCCTGCTGCTGCTGCTGCTGTCAACTCCTGCCAACTCCAGGGTGTGATTCATCCAATTTTTGGGCTCCTGAAGCCAACTCCTGTGTATATTTGGGCTCCTGCTGCTGCCAACTCCAGTGTGTGATTCATCCAATTTTTGGGCTCCTGAAGGCAACTCCAGTGTATATTTGGGCTCCTGCTGCTGCTGCTGCCAACTCCAGTGTGTGATTCATCCAATTTTTGGGCTCCTGAAGGCAACTCCAGTTTATATTTGGGCTCCTGCTGCTGCTGCTGCCAACTCCAGGGTGTGATTCATCCAATTTTTGGGCTCCTGAAGCCAACCCCAGTGTCTCTTTTAAGTAATGTTTGGGCTCCTGCTGCTGCTGTCAACTCCTGCCAACTCCAGGGTGTGATTCATCCAATTTTTGGGCTCCTGAAGCCAACTCCAGTGTATATTTGGGCTCCTGCTGCTGCTGCTGCCAACTTCTGCCAACTCCAGGGTGTGATTCATCCAATTTTTGGGCTCCTGAAGCCAACTCCAGTGTATATTTGGGCTCCTGCTGCTGCTGCTGCCAACTTCTGCCAACTCCAGGGTGTGATTCATCCAATTTTTGGGCTCCTGAAGCCAACTCCAGTGTATATTTGGGCTCCTGCTGCTGCTGCTGCCAACTTCTGCCAACTCCAGGGTGTGATTCATCCAATTTTTGGGCTCCTGAAGCCAACTCCAGTGTATATTTGGGCTCCTGCTGCTGCCAACTTCTGCCAACTCCAGGGTGTGATTCATCCAATTTTTGGGCTCCTGAGGCCAACCCCAGGGTCTCTTTAAAGTAATATTTGGGCTCCTGCTGCTGCCAACTCCAGGGTGTGATTCATCCAATTTTTGGGCTCCTGAGGCCAACCCCAGGGTCTCTTTAAAGTAATATTTGGGCTCCTGCTGCTGCTGCTGCTGTCAACTCCTGCCAACTCCAGGGTGTGATTCATCCAATTTTTGGGCTCCTGAAGCCAACTCCAGTGTATATTTGGGCTCCTGCTGCTGCTGCTGCCAACTTCTGCCAACTCCAGGGTGTGATTCATCCAATTTTTGGGCTCCTGAAGCCAACTCCAGTGTATATTTGGGCTCCTGCTGCTGCTGCTGCCAACTTCTGCCAACTCCAGGGTGTGATTCATCCAATTTTTGGGCTCCTGAAGCCAACTCCAGTGTATATTTGGGCTCCTGCTGCTGCTGCTGCCAACTCCAGGGTGTGATTCATCCAATTTTTGTGCTCCTGAAGCCAACTCCAGTGTATATTTGGGCTCCTGCTGCTGCTGCTGCCAACTCCAGGGTGTGATTCATCCAATTTTTGGGCTCCTGAGGCCAACCCCAGGGTCTCTTTAAAGTAATATTTGGGCTCCTGCTGCTGCTGCTGCTGTCAACTCCTGCCAACTCCAGGGTGTGATTCATCCAATTTTTGGGCTCCTGAAGCCAACTCCTGTGTATATTTGGGCTCCTGCTGCTGCCAACTCCAGTGTGTGATTCATCCAATTTTTGGGCTCCTGAAGGCAACTCCAGTGTATATTTGGGCTCCTGCTGCTGCTGCTGCCAACTTCTGCCAACTCCAGGGTGTGATTCATCCAATTTTTGGGCTCCTGAAGCCAACTCCAGTGTATATTTGGGCTCCTGCTGCTGCTGCTGCCAACTTCTGCCAACTCCAGGGTGTGATTCATCCAATTTTTGGGCTCCTGAAGCCAACTCCAGTGTATATTTGGGCTCCTGCTGCTGCTGCTGCCAACTTCTGCCAACTCCAGGGTGTGATTCATCCAATTTTTGGGCTCCTGAGGCCAACCCCAGGGTCTCTTTAAAGTAATATTTGGGCTCCTGCTGCTGCCAACTCCAGGGTGTGATTCATCCAATTTTTGGGCTCCTGAGGCCAACCCCAGGGTCTCTTTAAAGTAATATTTGGGCTCCTGCTGCTGCTGCTGCTGTCAACTCCTGCCAACTCCAGGGTGTGATTCATCCAATTTTTGGGCTCCTGAAGCCAACTCCAGTGTATATTTGGGCTCCTGCTGCTGCTGCTGCCAACTTCTGCCAACTCCAGGGTGTGATTCATCCAATTTTTGGGCTCCTGAAGCCAACTCCAGTGTATATTTGGGCTCCTGCTGCTGCTGCTGCCAACTTCTGCCAACTCCAGGGTGTGATTCATCCAATTTTTGGGCTCCTGAAGCCAACTCCAGTGTATATTTGGGCTCCTGCTGCTGCCGCTGCCAACTCCAGGGTGTGATTCATCCAATTTTTGTGCTCCTGAAGCCAACTCCAGTGTATATTTGGGCTCCTGCTGCTGCTGCTGCCAACTCCAGGGTGTGATTCATCCAATTTTTGGGCTCCTGAGGCCAACCCCAGGGTCTCTTTAAAGTAATATTTGGGCTCCTGCTGCTGCTGCTGCTGTCAACTCCTGCCAACTCCAGGGTGTGATTCATCCAATTTTTGGGCTCCTGAAGCCAACTCCTGTGTATATTTGGGCTCCTGCTGCTGCTGCTGCTGTCAACTCCTGCCAACTCCAGGGTGTGATTCATCCAATTTTTGGGCTCCTGAAGCCAACTCCAGTGTATATTTGGGCTCCTGCTGCTGCCAACTTCTGCCAACTCCAGGGTGTGATTCATCCAATTTTTGGGCTCCTGAAGCCAACTCCAGTGTATATTTGGGCTCCTGCTGCTGCTGCTGCCAACTTCTGCCAACTCCAGGGTGTGATTCATCCAATTTTTGGGCTCCTGAGGCCAACCCCAGGGTCTCTTTAAAGTAATATTTGGGCTCCTGCTGCTGCCAACTCCAGGGTGTGATTCATCCAATTTTTGGGCTCCTGAGGCCAACCCCAGGGTCTCTTTAATGTAATATTTGGGCTCCTGCTGCTGCTGTCAACTCCTGCCAACTCCAGGGTGTGATTCATCCAATTTTTGGGCTCCTGAAGCCAACCCCAGTGTCTCTTTTAAGTAATGTTTGGGCTCCTGCTGCTGCTGTCAACTCCTGCCAACTCCAGGGTGTGATTCATCCAATTTTTGGGCTCCTGAAGCCAACTCCAGTGTATATTTGGGCTCCTGCTGCTGCTGCTGCCAACTTCTGCCAACTCCAGGGTGTGATTCATCCAATTTTTGGGCTCCTGAAGCCAACCCCAGTGTCTCTTTTAAGTAATGTTTGGGCTCCTGCTGCTGCTGTCAACTCCTGCCAACTCCAGGGTGTGATTCATCCAATTTTTGGGCTCCTGAAGCCAACTCCAGTGTATATTTGGGCTCCTGCTGCTGCCAACTTCTGCCAACTCCAGGGTGTGATTCATCCAATTTTTGGGCTCCTGAAGCCAACTCCAGTGTATATTTGGGCTCCTGCTGCTGCTGCTGCCAACTTCTGCCAACTCCAGGGTGTGATTCATCCAATTTTTGGGCTCCTGAGGCCAACCCCAGGGTCTCTTTAAAGTAATATTTGGGCTCCTGCTGCTGCCAACTCCAGGGTGTGATTCATCCAATTTTTGGGCTCCTGAGGCCAACCCCAGGGTCTCTTTAAAGTAATATTTGGGCTCCTGCTGCTGCCAACTCCAGGGTGTGATTCATCCAATTTTTGGGCTCCTGAGGCCAACCCCAGGGTCTCTTTAAAGTAATATTTGGGCTCCTGCTGCTGCTGCTGCTGTCAACTCCTGCCAACTCCAGGGTGTGATTCATCCAATTTTTGGGCTCCTGAAGCCAACTCCAGTGTATATTTGGGCTCCTGCTGCTGCTGCTGCCAACTTCTGCCAACTCCAGGGTGTGATTCATCCAATTTTTGGGCTCCTGAAGCCAACTCCAGTGTATATTTGGGCTCCTGCTGCTGCTGCTGCCAACTTCTGCCAACTCCAGGGTGTGATTCATCCAATTTTTGTGCTCCTGAAGCCAACTCCAGTGTATATTTGGGCTCCTGCTGCTGCTGCTGCCAACTCCAGGGTGTGATTCATCCAATTTTTGGGCTCCTGAGGCCAACCCCAGGGTCTCTTTAAAGTAATATTTGGGCTCCTGCTGCTGCTGCTGCTGTCAACTCCTGCCAACTCCAGGGTGTGATTCATCCAATTTTTGGGCTCCTGAAGCCAACTCCTGTGTATATTTGGGCTCCTGCTGCTGCTGCTGCTGTCAACTCCTGCCAACTCCAGGGTGTGATTCATCCAATTTTTGGGCTCCTGAAGCCAACTCCAGTGTATATTTGGGCTCCTGCTGCTGCTGCTGCCAACTTCTGCCAACTCCAGGGTGTGATTCATCCAATTTTTGGGCTCCTGAAGCCAACTCCAGTGTATATTTGGGCTCCTGCTGCTGCTGCTGCCAACTTCTGCCAACTCCAGGGTGTGATTCATCCAATTTTTGGGCTCCTGAGGCCAACCCCAGGGTCTCTTTAAAGTAATATTTGGGCTCCTGCTGCTGCCAACTCCAGGGTGTGATTCATCCAATTTTTGGGCTCCTGAGGCCAACCCCAGGGTCTCTTTAATGTAATATTTGGGCTCCTGCTGCTGCTGTCAACTCCTGCCAACTCCAGGGTGTGATTCATCCAATTTTTGGGCTCCTGAAGCCAACCCCAGTGTCTCTTTTAAGTAATGTTTGGGCTCCTGCTGCTGCTGTCAACTCCTGCCAACTCCAGGGTGTGATTCATCCAATTTTTGGGCTCCTGAAGCCAACTCCAGTGTATATTTGGGCTCCTGCTGCTGCTGCTGTCAACTCCTGCCAACTCCAGGGTGTGATTCATCCAATTTTTGGGCTCCTGAAGCCAACCCCAGTGTCTCTTTTAAGTAATGTTTGGGCTCCTGCTGCTGCTGTCAACTCCTGCCAACTCCAGGGTGTGATTCATCCAATTTTTGGGCTCCTGAAGCCAACTCCAGTGTATATTTGGGCTCCTGCTGCTGCTGCTGCCAACTTCTGCCAACTCCAGGGTGTGATTCATCCAATTTTTGGGCTCCTGAAGCCAACTCCAGTGTATATTTGGGCTCCTGCTGCTGCTGCTGCCAACTTCTGCCAACTCCAGGGTGTGATTCATCCAATTTTTGGGCTCCTGAGGCCAACCCCAGGGTCTCTTTAAAGTAATATTTGGGCTCCTGCTGCTGCCAACTCCAGGGTGTGATTCATCCAATTTTTGGGCTCCTGAGGCCAACCCCAGGGTCTCTTTAAAGTAATATTTGGGCTCCTGCTGCTGCTGCTGCTGTCAACTCCTGCCAACTCCAGGGTGTGATTCATCCAATTTTTGGGCTCCTGAAGCCAACTCCAGTGTATATTTGGGCTCCTGCTGCTGCCAACTTCTGCCAACTCCAGGGTGTGATTCATCCAATTTTTGGGCTCCTGAAGCCAACTCCAGTGTATATTTGGGCTCCTGCTGCTGCTGCTGCCAACTTCTGCCAACTCCAGGGTGTGATTCATCCAATTTTTGGGCTCCTGAGGCCAACCCCAGGGTCTCTTTAAAGTAATATTTGGGCTCCTGCTGCTGCCAACTCCAGGGTGTGATTCATCCAATTTTTGGGCTCCTGAGGCCAACCCCAGGGTCTCTTTAATGTAATATTTGGGCTCCTGCTGCTGCTGTCAACTCCTGCCAACTCCAGGGTGTGATTCATCCAATTTTCGGGCTCCTGAAGCCAACCCCAGTGTCTCTTTTAAGTAATGTTTGGGCTCCTGCTGCTGCTGTCAACTCCTGCCAACTCCAGGGTGTGATTCATCCAATTTTTGGGCTCCTGAAGCCAACTCCAGTGTATATTTGGGCTCCTGCTGCTGCTGCTGCTGTCAACTCCTGCCAACTCCAGGGTGTGATTCATCCAATTTTTGGGCTCCTGAAGCCAACCCCAGTGTCTCTTTTAAGTAATGTTTGGGCTCCTGCTGCTGCTGTCAACTCCTGCCAACTCCAGGGTGTGATTCATCCAATTTTTGGGCTCCTGAAGCCAACTCCAGTGTATATTTGGGCTCCTGTTGCTGCTGCTGCCAACTTCTGCCAACTCCAGGGTGTGATTCATCCAATTTTTGGGCTCCTGAAGCCAACTCCAGTGTATATTTGGGCTCCTGCTGCTGCTGCTGCCAACTTCTGCCAACTCCAGGGTGTGATTCATCCAATTTTTGGGCTCCTGAAGCCAACTCCAGTGTATATTTGGGCTCCTGCTGCTGCTGCTGCCAACTTCTGCCAACTCCAGGGTGTGATTCATCCAATTTTTGGGCTCCTGAGGCCAACCCCAGGGTCTCTTTAAAGTAATATTTGGGCTCCTGCTGCTGCCAACTCCAGGGTGTGATTCATCCAATTTTTGGGCTCCTGAGGCCAACCCCAGGGTCTCTTTAATGTAATATTTGGGCTCCTGCTGCTGCTGTCAACTCCTGCCAACTCCAGGGTGTGATTCATCCAATTTTTGGGCTCCTGAAGCCAACCCCAGTGTCTCTTTTAAGTAATGTTTGGGCTCCTGCTGCTGCTGTCAACTCCTGCCAACTCCAGGGTGTGATTCATCCAATTTTTGGGCTCCTGAAGCCAACTCCAGTGTATATTTGGGCTCCTGCTGCTGCTGCTGCTGTCAACTCCTGCCAACTCCAGGGTGTGATTCATCCAATTTTTGGGCTCCTGAAGCCAACCCCAGTGTCTCTTTTAAGTAATGTTTGGGCTCCTGCTGCTGCTGTCAACTCCTGCCAACTCCAGGGTGTGATTCATCCAATTTTTGGGCTCCTGAAGCCAACTCCAGTGTATATTTGGGCTCCTGCTGCTGCTGCTGCCAACTTCTGCCAACTCCAGGGTGTGATTCATCCAATTTTTGGGCTCCTGAAGCCAACTCCAGTGTATATTTGGGCTCCTGCTGCTGCTGCTGCCAACTTCTGCCAACTCCAGGGTGTGATTCATCCAATTTTTGGGCTCCTGAGGCCAACCCCAGGGTCTCTTTAAAGTAATATTTGGGCTCCTGCTGCTGCCAACTCCAGGGTGTGATTCATCCAATTTTTGGGCTCCTGAGGCCAACCCCAGGGTCTCTTTAAAGTAATATTTGGGCTCCTGCTGCTGCTGCTGCTGTCAACTCCTGCCAACTCCAGGGTGTGATTCATCCAATTTTTGGGCTCCTGAAGCCAACTCCAGTGTATATTTGGGCTCCTGCTGCTGCTGCTGCCAACTTCTGCCAACTCCAGGGTGTGATTCATCCAATTTTTGGGCTCCTGAAGCCAACTCCAGTGTATATTTGGGCTCCTGCTGCTGCTGCTGCCAACTTCTGCCAACTCCAGGGTGTGATTCATCCAATTTTTGGGCTCCTGAGGCCAACCCCAGGGTCTCTTTAAAGTAATATTTGGGCTCCTGCTGCTGCCAACTCCAGGGTGTGATTCATCCAATTTTTGGGCTCCTGAGGCCAACCCCAGGGTCTCTTTAATGTAATATTTGGGCTCCTGCTGCTGCTGTCAACTCCTGCCAACTCCAGGGTGTGATTCATCCAATTTTTGGGCTCCTGAAGCCAACCCCAGTGTCTCTTTTAAGTAATGTTTGGGCTCCTGCTGCTGCTGTCAACTCCTGCCAACTCCAGGGTGTGATTCATCCAATTTTTGGGCTCCTGAAGCCAACTCCAGTGTATATTTGGGCTCCTGCTGCTGCTGCTGTCAACTCCTGCCAACTCCAGGGTGTGATTCATCCAATTTTTGGGCTCCTGAAGCCAACCCCAGTGTCTCTTTTAAGTAATGTTTGGGCTCCTGCTGCTGCTGTCAACTCCTGCCAACTCCAGGGTGTGATTCATCCAATTTTTGGGCTCCTGAAGCCAACTCCAGTGTATATTTGGGCTCCTGCTGCTGCTGCTGCCAACTTCTGCCAACTCCAGGGTGTGATTCATCCAATTTTTGGGCTCCTGGAGCCAACTCCAGTGTATATTTGGGCTCCTGCTGCTGCTGCTGCCAACTTCTGCCAACTCCAGGGTGTGATTCATCCAATTTTTGGGCTCCTGAGGCCAACCCCAGGGTCTCTTTAAAGTAATATTTGGGCTCCTGCTGCTGCCAACTCCAGGGTGTGATTCATCCAATTTTTGGGCTCCTGAAGCCAACCCCAGGGTCTCTTTAAAGTAATGTTTGGGCTCCTGCTGCTGCTGCCAACTCCAGGGTGTGATTCATCCAATTTTTGGGCTCCTGCTGCTGCCAACTCCAGTGTCTCTTTAAAGCAATGTTTGGGCTCCTTCTGCCCCTCATAGTGATGCCACTTCAACTCTCTTGAATTCAATTGTGCCGCTCTGCGATTCTATTAGCGATGCCTCTGATCTGCATGTGATATTTCTTCAAAGTATTATTTAACTAACCCAGCACGCATCCTGTGCGTGTTACAGCAAGGCAGAATGGTTTACAACCCTATTGAGGCTCTAGGAGGCTCAGAAATAGCCGTTTTTAATAGCGACTCGTCGCGAATTTATTCGGGTCGAAACGATTTTTGTCGGAAAATTCGGCGAATCAGTCGAATCGAATTTTTCAAAAGTTCGCTCATCTCTAGTAAGGACTAGAAAGAATTAATCTAATCAACCATTAAGCAGTAAAGAATAGTTATTACCCAATGCAGCAATTAATGGAATATTGTCACAAAATACTTACCTGCATTTGTCGCTCATTAAGATGCACCTGACCATAAAACACATGGGACCAAAATAAGAAAAAATACATTCTGATCCAAATGGTGTGGTAAAATAACCCGCTCCCAACCACCACATTATAGGTACTGTGCAGAATCCCCCCCAATCACCCCTTTACAGGCAGTGAGTGGCATCCCCCAATACAATACAATACATCCCCCCATTTCAGGCGGTGTTCCACATCCCCCTATTGCAGGCATTGTGTAGCATTTCCCCTATTACAGGCAGTGTGTGGCATCCCCCATTTAAGGCAGTGTACATCATTCCCCTATTACAGGCAGTGTGTGGCGTCCCCCATTTAAGGCAGTGTACATCATTCTCCTATTACAGGTAGTGTGAGACATCCCCCAATTGCAGGAAGAGTACGGCATCCCCCATTACAGGCAGTGTGTGGCATCCCCCATTACAGGCAGTGTGTGGCATCCCCCATTACAGGCAGTGTGTGGCATCCCCCATTACAGGCAGTGTGTGGCATCCCCCATTACTGGCAGTGTGTGGCATCCCCCATTACAGGCAGTGTGTGGCATCCCCCATTACAGGCTGTGTGTGGCATCCCCCATTACAGGCAGTGTGTGGCATCCCCCATTACTGGCAGTGTGTGGCATCCCCCATTACAGGCAGTGTGTGGCATCCCCCATTACAGGCTGTGTGTGGCATCCCCCATTACAGGCAGTGTGTGGCATCCCCCATTACAGGCAGTGTGTGGCATCCCCCATTACTGGCAATTTGTGGCATCCCCCCATATTGGGCAGAGTGTGACATCCCCCCATTTCAGGCAGTGTGCACCATCCCCCCATTATAGGTAGGGTGTGGCACGCCCCATCGCCCCACCTATCGGATGTGAGGAGGGAGTGCAATGGAGGACTAACGAGAAGAAAGCATTTAAACTTGCATGGGCACACCTCTGATCAGCATTTTAGGCTGTGCAAATAAATGAATGGCATAAAACACTGTTTGTAAGAAGAGTCCAGCAGGCAGCCCTCTGGCTATGCGTGGGTGCACCAGTTAATCCGATAGGCCTGGTGTGCATGTATTGTGGGATCGATGGAAAGGTACATTTTTTAGAGGCATCAGGAAATGTCACATAGTAGGCCATCCCAAATCTGAAAGGCTCTGGTGCTGGCCAGCAAAGTTTGGCCCAAATTATTAAGTCACAGAGCTGAAGCTGATGTTTAAACAATGTTGCCAGACCCACCTGGAGCTTAAAATAAGTAGCACAACTTGTATAACGATTGCAAGGTTGTTACGAGCAAAAACAACTGGTCCTAGGTTATAAACATGTTACATACACATGATTCAGCCTGATATGACTATTAGGCATAAAAGTGGCACAGGAATAAGTGATCAACTTACCAACGCAAATACAGAGACCAAGATTTAACCTTGGCTTCAGTTTTAGTTAAAGCAGAACAACAACATTCCATGGAAGGTTAAATTTTTTCTTCGAAGAAGCCCATGTATCAACTCCCCTTAGTGTTCTGGTAATGAATTAGATAAAAAATACTCACAAACGATTTTGGCTTCACAGGAAATATTTGGGGGAAAATGAAGAGAAAATTAAATCTTCTTTTGGCTCTTATGTTTCTAGCACTAGGTTCTAATTGCTCCCAGCATATGATTGAAAGGAGGGGCCTTAAATTTAGTTTAAGTTTAGAACAATGGTATCCTGTCATAAACCAATGGCATGCAATGGCATAACTGGGGAAAACAAAAATTAAAATCATTATAACACAAATATTAAACAGCATTGAGGATGGAAAAAATCCAAAATGGTACCTGGGGTGTGGGAGCAAAATAGATTGAGTTGTGTTGGGGGGTTTTGCTTACCTTTAAAGCAGTTATGGAAGTCGCCAAGGAGTATCCTGGAATGAACTAGAGGACATAAATACAGAACCACAAAAAACATTGAGTAGCCTTGAGACTACAAAGATTGAGGCTACTTGCAGGCAATGGAAACATTCCGGGGGCCCCTATCCAGTCACACCGCATTAATTATATATCTATGTAAGGGCAACTCCAAACATTCTATCTGGTGTGAGCGATTGGGTCGAACGACAGTGACACGGACAACAGTTCTTCAAAATTAAAGACCAGTTTTATTGAAAACCAAAATGTTCAGCAGAAAAGAAATGTCTCTAACTTCAGAGGTTGCAGCATGCAATGCAATAAATCAAGTGGTTACTTCACCAACACAATGCAAGTCCTAGGTTCCATACTTCAGCAAGCTGCAAGTCTGGGGTATCAGGTTCTGCTTTACAGGGCATACACGCCCACGCTGCTCAGCCACACAAGTCTAAGTTTTGGGGCCGCAGAAGCCAAGTCATTCGGCTTAAATCCAGTCTCTCATTCACCACTGAGCAGTACAGCCTGGGCTCCTTCCTCCAGGCTGGTTAACAGCAAACTGACAGGCTCAGCGGCTCCTTTTATTTCGGCTTCCCCTGCAATCAGCCTGATCACCTGTGCTAGGCCTGGAATCAGGGAACAAACCTGTAGAAGACTGGGGAATGTGAACTGGGTCCTGAAAACCTGGCATGGACCGTGTCTGATACAGCATAGCAGGGGAAAAATACACACCATTTATCACTTTTCCATACACATTACCACACTGGTTTAAACCCATTCCCCGAAAGACACTGCAAGACATTTTGTATTGGAGGAGATGAGTCTGGAGGTCGGGGAATAATAGCTCATTTACATTGACAGATAAATCGACCGTTCGTTGAATGAACAGACAACTCTTAAACGAGCAACGATTTGCGTTCGGACGTGGAAGATTTGTCTGCTAATTGTTCGCGCCATAGCTGGAGCTTTGCGCTCTACATCATATATGTGGCTGATTTTTGTTTCCATGTGTCAACGGTCTTGCGATGAACAAGATATTTTTTTAAGAGGAAACACTATGATGTTTGACCAACTAACTAATTCTTGTTCATCACTCGATCGCACCAGGCATCCATTATTGTCTGATTGTGATTGATTTAATGATTTTTCATTCTCAAATCACATCACAACGGACTGATATTGTGCAGCACAGAAAGTTTGTTCTGGCAGCATGGGAGCCAATAGCACAGTACACACAACACATCTCTTAATGACTTACAACAGGATTAGTGCACTAAATGATTCCGGGCTCTTTGGTTTCAAGCCTTTCTTAGTAATCGGTGCATCAGTGTAAACAGATTTGCCAAAAAAATGGGAAACATCTAATGATGGGGTTCCATGAGCAGATATATTGGTTGTTCGCTCTGTGACCGACCATACAAATCTTCTGCGATTGAACGTCTGCGATCGCTCATGTTGAGAATTCTCATAACAAATCACTTTTTTTTATGGCGACTTCTGTTTCCACACTTCAACCACCAATCGATAAATGAAAAATGTTTGGGCAGCTGAAACGATACGACGGTTGATTAACCAATTCTCATTCATTGCTTGATCGCAGCGGCCATTTCCATGGAGTGAATATAGCTTAAACCGGACCAACACCCGTTTTACCTTAACGGGTGTTGGTCTGGCTGTGTGGTCATTGTAAGAAGTGAGGGGGGGCAGCCACAATGCTGGAGCCCCCCTCGCAGCAAACCGCATAAATAGCTTGTTTTACTCACCTTCGTAACGAGCCAGCGGCGAGAACGGAGTCCCGTGATTGGCCGTCGGGTGGTCACGTGGGCAGGTCCTGCCGGTGGCCGGCACAGAGGACGCGACTGCGCCCACGTGACCGCCCAGCTGCCAATCGCGAGACTCCGTTCTCACCGCTGGCTCGTTATGAAGTTGAGTAAAACAAGCTATTTATACGGTTTGAGCGAGGGGGGCTCCAGCATTGTGGCTGCCCCCCCCCCCCTCACTTCTTACAATGACAACACAGTGGGACCAACAACCGTTAAGGTAATAACGGGTGTTGGTCCAGTTTAATTGTGGTAGCTTTAGCTTATTATAATTGCTCCTTCTAAATGAGCCATAGGAAATCAAACAAACTCTGCAGTGTCTCAACAGACTCCATCTAACAGAAAAAGAGGACTGAGGGAATCGTTTTCAGTTTCAGGATACATTGTAGGTGACCTCTGTTTTATGACGCTCTGTAAATATCTTACTGTAACATACAGTAGTTTGCTATTTCAAGCCTATTTAGCCTTCCTTTAACTGACCTTCATCACCTCACAGGCTCACCCAGCTGAATGTTATGTTTGGCCTCCTATTGGAGGATAGATATTCATTTAGGGTCCTAAGCCTGCACGTCAGCCCCAGTAAATCAGCGAGTGCTTCTGATTCATTTGCTGCAGGAGGTACTTTGATAAACAGTATCCATACACCCAGGGTGGCCTTTTCTGGCTCTGGAAGAGTTGCCCTTGAGTGCGCATCAGTGGAAGGATGATTCTACTTCCAGCTCTTCTAAAGACTTAAGGACTTTATAAATTATGTTAGGGCTAGACCACTAAGTGACAGTAAAACGCACCACCTAATGTTGCTAAGCTACACATTTACATAGTAAAGTGCAACAGTCAACCAAAGATCATCCACTAATTAAAGCCCCTAAATCCCAGCCTCCCGAGACCAGCATTAGGACAAAAAAAGACTTAACAGGAGCTGCCATTGAGCCCACTCTTATGGCAGAAGCAGGGCTGTCATAAGTAGCCTATTCCCAGCACATGCAGACACTATGATTGGGTGAGAATACTGTCACTCAAGATCTGCAGGTGCCCTGGAAAACTAGAAATCGACGTTGTAGCGTCTGTAGGCTGCAGGCTGTAGCGTCTGTTTAAAGAATTTGGGGAAATTTCTCACACAGTAGTCCTGTGCCATGTGCCCCACCTCCCTGGGATCCTGATTTGGGGCACCTGACTGTCAGATCCCAGGAAATGTCTGAAAATGTCAAGTTCTGAGGGCACTTTTGAAAGCGTGACGTGTTGGCAAGTGTTGAATTGAACAAGGGAGGACATTCCAGAGAAGTGGAAAGGTGGATGAGAAGTATTGGAGGTGGGAGTGAGAGAAAGTGACCAGGGTGGTGTATAGGAGAAGGTTAGCGGCAGATCCATTGCCTCCCTGTTGAACTGTAGATCTGGTTGTAGGCATCTCCCTGTTGTAGACAAGTGCTTCACAGAATGTTTCCACTTAAATGGTTGGCTTAGTGTACAGGAATTAATGGTGCCCAGGCAACAAACATTTTTCCTGTCCCTTTCCAGGTGAGTTTTTTCATCTCAGGATCAGGGCTCCCTGCTCGTGTTTCCAGTTTCTGGTCTGTGCTTCAGTTATCCTGGTCCATGCACTGTTCCAAGTCCTTGTTCTTGGTCCATGACTCTGCACTGGGTTCCTGTTAACCCTAACTGGCACAGTGAGTAGCCTTTGATTTGTTAAAAAAACATGTTAAAAGACTCATCCTGTTAAAGTGGAGGGACTGTGGGAAACAGGGGCGGACTGGCCATAGGAAGCACAGGGAGAATTCCTGGTGGGTCACACTGATTTGGGACCAATTGGCCTGGCAACTTACCCAGGCCCTTTGTCAGAATTTACCTTATACCCAGCCCTGCCACAGTATCCTACAATACTAAAGTATCAGTACTATAACATTTAAAGCCCTACTGGTGACATAGGCTTTTGTTGACCGTCTGGGAAGCACCCAGGAGACGGGGCTCATCAGTTTGTGGGGTGGTCATGGGCTGGCAAGGGCCAATGAGGTCCCAGGCTGATTTTTGGCAGCAGTCCATCCCTGGTGGGGAAACATCATATTTGATGAAGTAATGTGGTCTTGAATGATTGTTATTGTTGATCACATAAACTTTTGTTGAAAATTTTTAGAAAAACAACAGCAGAAATCAGGGACAGCTTTAATGGTAAAAGTTAGAGTATTTCCACATGCACTATGCACCATGTGAAGGGAACTCAAGGGATTGGGGCAAAGCAGCCATGTAGCCTAAAGAAAACCACTTGTCAGTGAGGCAAAAATGCCTTTAGTTTGTTTGGGAGCCTAGAGATTGGACGAAGGTCATGTGGTCTGGTGAATTCAAATTGTACCCTGTTCCAGAATTATGGGTGCATCAGAGTAAGAGGAGAGGCAGCTGAAGTGATGCACCCATCATGCCTAGTGCTTACTGTACAAGCCTGTGGAGGCAATGCTATGATCTGTGGTTCCTGCAGTTGGTCAGGTCTAGGTCCAGCAATCTTATGTGCCAAAAGACTGAAGTCAGCTGACTACCTGAATATACTGAAAGACCAGATTATTATATCAGTGGATATTTTCTTTCCTGATGGCAAGTTGGGCATATTACAAGATGACAGGAATCATCTGGCTCATATTGTGAAAGAGGTTCAGGGAGCATGAGACATCATTTTCACACATGGATTAGGGACCAGACCTGAGCAGCATTGAGAATCTTTGGGGTGTTCTGGAGGAAACTGCAGGGGTCCAAATCTCCCACTATATATCAGATAAAAATGAATACAAATCTGCACAGAAATAAATATTGTGACATTGCAGAAGCTTGTGAAAATTATGCTACAGCAAATAGTGCCATAACTAATGACTCATTATTAGAGTGTGGCTCAGCAATTTATGTGATATTTGTGTAAACCTTCATGTTTGTTTTGTGGTTTTTACCCTGTATTGCTGGTTCGTGCTCCTGGTCTCTATTCCTGCCACCTATCCCTGTTCTTTGTTCTGCACCTCTGGTACCAGCTCTTGGTTTATGTTCCTGACACTCATTCGGGCCTGCACTTAGACCCTCTGATACATGTTCCTGGTCCATGTTATCCGTGTAATATTATCCTGCTAGATACATTGTTTTATCACTTTAAGCAATGCTGCATTTGTAGCATCCCCTTCCAAAGCAAAATCTTAAAAAAGGTATCAATCAAGAGTGAGGGTCACATTGCTTCATATCACCCCCACCAGTGTATAGATTCCAAGCTGATGGCGCTGTCTCCTGCCATGCTGCCCTGCCGCCGTGCAGCGCTGAGGTGGCCTCACACACATCCTGTGTAGAAGATGTTTCAAAAATAACAAAAAACACAGCAGTGTCAAGTCGTAGGGGCCCCCCATCACTGTTAACAGGTGGTGGAGGCCCCAGGGCTGGTTTGCCCCTCCTTTAATCTGATCCTGGACTAAAGTAATTTGCCTGCAAACTGCATGTCAAATTCTAATTTTAAAACTGACTTTGGAGCTTCTCTATAGCCCAATCTAACTCTGCAGAGACGTAATCAAATAAAATATAGGATTCAAATGAATAGGGAAAAATAATTAATGATGCACCAAAAGGTTCATTGAAAACAAATTGACTTAACAGAATAATAAGAATGACAAGTCAGTTACTTTACAATGCTCAGAGGCTCAGTTACTATACAATACTCAGAGGATAAAAAAAAATATTGGGCAAGCAAACCATGAGGAAAGGAAGGGAATTAATGTTGATCCATTCCCAAATGTTGAAAATGAGGTGTCATAACATGTTATTGTATTCAACAGATGCCTGGTATGAGAAATCCAGCTCTGATAATGACTTAATTCTCTTCCCATACAGTTATGTGCCCCTTAGTACCGATGCTAGTGCTGACCCGAAATGCTGTCCCATCCTTGTTATAGGTGTGATGCTCAAAGCAATCAGTATGTGTGAGAGAAATAGCTTTGGCCCCATTCTGTAATAAAGGTTAATAGACTGGCACTGGCCCAAGTAGAGTCTGGATGCTGCAGCAGAAGTAGGATGTTTTGTACCTACATAAATAGGACAAACTGGCAAGGTTTTTATAATCCAGTTATTTCCCATGAGACAATTGCTGCAGAACTGGAAGTGAGAGATCCTTTTTAATTTAAAGGACAGTTTTAGGCAAAATAGCCTCTGTAACATGGTGTGGTACAATACTAAAGCTTCAGTACCAGCTCTTTAAACTGGAACACCCAATTTTCACAAAATGGTGTTGTTACCCACCCCTGCCCATAATATGTTTCTGAAATGCTAGTTCTTCAGCCTTAGGGGCAGCAGGGATGGAGCTATCTGGACGTGGGCTGGCCATAGGATGGTAAAATCCTAAATCTTAGGCCCAGTACACTACCATACTGTATGACCTGACTCCAGAAGAGGTGAGAAAGCTGAACAGAGGGGGAGCAAGTAGGTGCAGGTGTTTGAGGAGCAGAGGGGAGGCCTGTGCCATAGTGACAGACTTAGCTTTGGCTAATACCAAGAGAGACCCGTGTCAATTTACAGGCATTCCTTGTACTGTCCAATCACGTGTAGGAGGTTGGAAATTACATTTCTTACATTTGACTGCAGGGCCGGCATCAGCACTCGGCAAAGTGGGGCAGCTGCAGGGGCCCCCATTCTCTGGGGGGGGGGCCCACTGACAGGGCCGGCCTTTGGGGTGTGTGACGGTGCTTGAGCCGGCGGCAGACTGGGGGGGCACTTCCACAGCTGGTGCCCAACTTCTCCTCGAATAGCTGGATTCTACACAATGGGGCATCTTGTTTTAGGTTCCAGGGGAGGAAGTGTTGGGTTTTGTTCTGCTTTTAAGTTGCCCACCCCAGCTGATTTTCTATCCCTGGAGCATCCCAATCTATGAAACCCTACTGTGTGATACCCCCTGGGATTGATGGCATACCTACTATGCAAGTAATTCCACCCCTGAGTTTTGGTCCACTTTACAGGGGCATCTCAGCTTGGGATGCCCTTGTTTGTGAAAGAACCCCCCTGGTTTGGCCGTTAACTCAAACCGGCAATCCCACCGTGCAGTCACCAGTTCATGGAAAGTAATGAACAAAGGGGGGGGGGGTCACATACAGGGGCATCCAAAATTAGGAGAATCTAGATTTGTTTAGACTCCAAGGTCAGGTTTAAAGGGGGTTGGTGCGCTTCAAAGTAGACCAGAAACTAGAGTTTTGATCCAAATAGCATGATCCTTAGGGGGCATACAGATTTGGTATGCCAGACTGCCCAAACACTCACTTTTGCTTTGTGTGCCGGTCTAGCCGCTCGCTTGTTCTTGCTTTGTGTGCCACCCTGACCATACATTCGTCCTTGCTTTGTGTGCCACTCGGCCCATATGCGTATTCTCCTATTAGGTGCCGGTCTCCACATATGCTTATTCTCGCATTGTGTGCCACTCTGCCCACTGTGTGCCACCCTGACTATACATTCGTTCTAGCTTTGTGTACCACCAGGCCCATACACTTATTCTCCTTTTATGTGCCAGTCTGCACATATGCTCGTTCTCGCTTTGTGTGCTCTGTCCATACGCACGCTTTTCCTTTCTGTGCCACTCTGTCCTCGCCTATACATTGGTTCTCGCTATTTGGGTCACTCTGCCACTGTGACCCTGCTTATACATTAGCACTGGCTTTGTGTGCCATTCTTCCCATATATATCGCTCTTGCTTCCTGTGCTTCTCAGACTTGATTTGCATGCTGAACTGCTCATGCGTTTATTCTTGCTTTCTGTGCTGTTGTGGCCAAATGCTCATTCTTGCTTTTTGTGCAGCTCTGCCCATATGCTTACTATTACTGCATGCCCATATACTTATTTTTTATACTTGCTTTTGTTATGGCCTGGCCATATACTTATGCCCTTATTCATCAAGCGATAGCGCCAGGTAGTGTCTGACGAGCGCCAGGTCCCGCCAGCTAACGGCGGCTACCGACTCAAGTACGCCCGGCGTCGGCCACAATGACGCATTTATCAAGCTAAATGAGGCTAGTGCCGGCGAGAGCGACAGCTACCGCGGGATTCATCATGTAGCCGACTGCAACGAACAGCGCCGCTGCTAATCCCATCACAGCGCCAGGTCTGACCTGTCGCTCCCTGGCGATGTCCAATGCATTTCAATGGAGCAATCTTTAATTAATCATAATTAATTGCTATTAATGTTTTTTTTTTTTTTTTTTTTTTTTAATGTCAAAAATTCTGTGACCACTTCTGCAATGTTAGGATTTTTTTTTAAGGTAAAAATAAAAAAAAAAGATTTTGTGCAGAATTGATATTACAGGTCTGATATTAATGTATTCATATTACAAAATGTTTATAAAAACTTGTATAATTTTTCAATCAAAAAATATGGTTGTTTGGGGGTTAAAAACTATTTTAAATCCATCGCCGCTAGCGCTCTGGGGTTTAAACAAGGAATTCACAGCGCGAAATTCGGAGCGTGATTTGTTAATGAATCTGCAGCAAGCCGTTCGCTCTGGCCATTCGTTGTCAGGCGCACCCATACAACGCTGAACCTGTGAAACAGCGACCCCCCAGCCCGTATTCAACATTACCGCACACCGACTGAGTCGCTGTCAACAAGCAAACCCCGGCCAAGCACAGCGAATACTAGCTGGCGCTGTGAAAATCACGCTACTGGCGCTCATCTGTCGCTACCTGGCGCTATTAATGAATCGGCCTCCCCTTCTTGTATTGTGTGCTGCTCTGCCCAAACACTTGTTTTTGCTTTGTGTCAGTTTGCCCATGCACTTGTTTCCCCCTTTTCTATGCTGGACTGCCCTAGCTTTGCTTTCTGTGTTGGTTTGTCCATACGCTTGCTCTTTCATTCTTTGTACATTCAGGCCATAAGCTTGCACTGTGTGCCATTCTGCAATACGTTTGTTTTTAATGTGTATGCCTCTATGCCCATAAGCCTGTCCTCGTTTGTATGTCTCTCTGCCCATAAGCCTGTTCTTGCTTTGTATGTCTCTATGCCCATAAGCCTGTCCTCGTTTGTATGTCTCTCTGCCCATAAGCCTGTTCTTGCTTTGTATGTCTCTCTGCCCATAAGCCTGTTCTTGCTTTGTATGTCTCTCTGCCCATAAGCCTGTTCTAGTTTTGTATGTCTCTCTGCTCATAAGCCTGTTCTTGCTTAGTATGTCTCTCTGCCCATAAGCCTGTTCTTGCTTTGCATGTCTCTCTGCCCATAAGCCTGTTCTAGTTTTGTATGTCTCTCTGCTCATAAGCCTGTTCTTGCTTTGTATGTCTCTCTGCTCATAAGCCTGTTCTTGCTTTGTATGTCTCTCTGCCCATAAGCCTGTTCTAGTTTTGTATGTCTCTCTGCCCATAAGCCTGTTCTTGCTTTGTATGTCTCTCTGCCCATAAGCCTGTTCAAGTTTTGTATGTCTCTCTGCTCATAAGCCCGTTCTTACTTTGTATGTCTCTCTGCCCATAAGCCTGTTCTAGTTTTGTATGTCTCTCTGCTCATAAGCCTGTTCTTGCTTAGTATGTCTCTCTGCCCATAAGCCTGTTCTTGCTTTGCATGTCTCTCTGCCCATAAGCCTGTTCTAGTTTTGTATGTCTCTCTGCTCATAAGCCTGTTCTTGCTTTGTATGTCTCTCTGCTCATAAGCCTGTTCTTGCTTTGTATGTCTCTCTGCCCATAAGCCTGTTCTAGTTTTGTATGTCTCTCTGCTCATAAGCCTGTTCTTGCTTTGTATGTCTCTCTGCCCATAAGCCTGTTCTAGTTTTGTATGTCTCTCTGCTCATAAGCCTGTTCTTGCTTTGCATGTCTCTCTGCCCATAAGCCTGTTCTAGTTTTGTATGTCTCTCTGCTCATAAGCCTGTTCTTGCTTTGTATGTCTCTCTGCCCATAAGCCTGTTCTAGTTTTGTATGTCTCTCTGCTCATAAGCCTGTTCTTGCTTTGTATGTCTCTCTGCTCATAAGCCTGTTCTTGCTTTGTATGTCTCTCTGCCCATAAGCCTGTTCTAGTTTTGTATGTCTCTCTGCTCATAAGCCTGTTCTTGCTTTGTATGTCTCTCTGCTCATAAGCCTGTTCTTGCTTTGCATGTCTCTCTGCCCATAAGCCTGTTCTAGTTTTGTATGTCTCTCTGCTCATAAGCCTGTTCTTGCTTTGTATGTCTCTCTGCCCATAAGCCTGTTCTAGTTTTGTATGTCTCTCTGCTCATAAGCCTATTCTTGCTTTGTATGTCTCTCTGCTCATAAGCCTGTTCTTGCTTAGTATGTCTCTCTGCCCATAAGCCTGTTCTTGCTTTGTATGTCTCTCTGCTCATAAGCCTGTTCTTGCTTTGTATGTCTCTCTGCCCATAAGCCTGTTCTTGCTTTGTATGTCTCTCTGCTCATAAGCCTGTTCTAGTTTTGTATGTCTCTCTGCTCATAAGCCTGTTCTTGCTTTGTATGTCTCTCTGCCCATAAGCCTGTTCTTGCTTTGTATGTCTCTCTGCTCATAAGCCTGTTCTAGTTTTGTATGTCTCTCTGCTCATAAGCCTGTTCTTGCTTTGTATGTCTCTCTGCCCATAAGCCTGTTCTTGCTTTGTATGTCTCTCTGCTCATAAGCCTGTTCTTGCTTTGTATGTCTCTCTGCCCATAAGCCTGTTCTTGCTTTGTATGTCTCTCTGCTCATAAGCCTGTTCTAGTTTTGTATGTCTCTCTGCTCATAAGCCTGTTCTTGCTTTGTATGTCTCTCTGCCCATAAGCCTGTTCTTGCTTTGTATGTCTCTCTGCCCATAAGCCTGTTCTAGTTTTGTATGTCTCTCTGCCCATAAGCCTGTTCTTGCTTTGTATGTCTCTCTGCCCATAAGCCTGTTCTTGCTTTGTATGTCTCTCTGCCCATAAGCCTTTTCTTGCTTTGTATGTCTCTCTGCCCATAAGCCTGTTCTAGTTTTGTATGTCTCTCTGCCCATAAGCCTGTTCTTGCTTTGTATGTCTCTCTGCCCATAAGCCTGTTCTTGCTTCGTATGTCTCTATGCCCATAAGCCTGTCCTCGTTTGTATGTCTCTCTGCCCATAAGCCTGTTCTTGCTTTGTATGTCTCTCTGCTCATAAGCCTGTTCTAGTTTTGTATGTCTCTCTGCCCATAAGCCTGTCCTCGTTTGTATGTCTCTCTGCCCATAAGCCTGTTCTTGCTTTGTATGTCTCTCTGCCCATAAGCCTGTTCTAGTTTTGTATGTCTCTCTGCTCATAAGCCTGTTCTTGCTTAGTATGTCTCTCTGCCCATAAGCCTGTTCTAGTTTTGTATGTCTCTCTGCTCATAAGCCTGTTCTTGCTTTGTATGTCTCTCTGCTCATAAGCCTGTTCTTGCTTTGTATGTCTCTCTGCCCATAAGCCTGTTCTAGTTTTGTATGTCTCTCTGCCCATAAGCCTGTTCTAGTTTTGTATGTCTCTCTGCCCATAAGCCTGTTCTAGTTTTGTATGTCTCTCTGCTCATAAGCCTGTTCTTGCTTAGTATGTCTCTCTGCCCATAAGCCTGTTCTAGTTTTGTATGTCTCTCTGCTCATAAGCCTGTTCTTGCTTTGTATGTCTCTCTGCTCATAAGCCTGTTCTTGCTTAGTATGTCTCTATGCCCATAAGCCTGTTCTTGCTTTGTATGTCTATCTGCCCATAAGCCTGTTCAAGTTTTGTATGTCTCTCTGCTCATAAGCCCGTTCTTACTTTGTATGTCTCTCTGCCCATAAGCCTGTTCTAGTTTTGTATGTCTCTCTGCTCATAAGCCTGTTCTTGCTTAGTATGTCTCTCTGCTCATAAGCCTGTTCTTGCTTTGTATGTCTCTCTGCCCATAGGCCTGTTCTAGTTTTGTATGTCTCTCTGCTCATAAGCCTGTTCTTGCTTTATATGTCTCTCTGCTCATAAGCCTGTTCTTGCTTTGTATGTCTCTCTGCCCATAAGCCTGTTCTAGTTTTGTATGTCTCTCTGCCCATAAGCCTGTTCTTGCTTTGTATGTCTCTCTGCCCATAAGCCTGTTCAAGTTTTGTATGTCTCTCTGCTCATAAGCCTGTTCTTGCTTTGTATGTCTCTCTGCCCATAAGCCTGTTCTTGCTTTGTATGTCTCTCTGCTCATAAGCCTGTTCTTGCTTTGTATGTCTCTCTGCCCATAAGCCTGTTCTAGTTTTGTATGTCTCTCTGCTCATAAGCCTGTTCTTGCTTTGTATGTCTCTCTGCCCATAAGCCTGTTCTAGTTTTGTATGTCTCTCTGCTCATAAGCCTGTTCTTGCTTTGTATGTCTCTCTGCCCATAAGCCTGTTCTAGTTTTGTATGTCTCTCTGCTCATAAGCCTGTTCTTGCTTTGTATGTCTCTCTGCCCATAAGCCTGTTCTTGCTTTGTATGTCTCTCTGCTCATAAGCCTGTTCTTGCTTTGTATGTCTCTCTGCCCATAAGCCTGTTCTAGTTTTGTATGTCTCTCTGCCCATAAGCCTGTTCTAGTTTTGTATGTCTCTCTGCTCATAAGCCTGTTCTTGCTTTGTATGTCTCTCTGCCCATAAGCCTGTTCTAGTTTTGTATGTCTCTCTGCTCATAAGCCTGTTCTTGCTTTGTATGTCTCTCTGCCCATAAGCCTGTTCTAGTTTTGTATGTCTCTCTGCCCATAAGCCTGTTCTAGTTTTGTATGTCTCTCTGCCCATAAGCCTGTTCTTGCTTTGTATGTCTCTCTGCTCATAAGCCCGTTCTTACTTTGTATGTCTCTCTGCCCATAAGCCTGTTCTAGTTTTGTATGTCTCTCTGCTCATAAGCCTGTTCTTGCTTAGTATGTCTCTCTGCCCATAAGCCTGTTCTTGCTTTGTATGTCTCTCTGCCCATAAGCCTGTTCTAGTTTTGTATGTCTCTCTGCTCATAAGCCTGTTCTTGCTTTGTATGTCTCTCTGCTCATAAGCCTGTTCTTGCTTTGTATGTCTCTCTGCCCATAAGCCTGTTCTAGTTTTGTATGTCTCTCTGCTCATAAGCCTGTTCTTGCTTTGTATGTCTCTCTGCCCATAAGCCTGTTCTTGCTTTGTATGTCTCTCTGCTCATAAGCCTGTTCTAGTTTTGTATGTCTCTCTGCTCATAAGCCTGTTCTTGCTTTGTATGTCTCTCTGCTCATAAGCCTGTTCTTGCTTTGTATGTCTCTCTGCCCATAAGCCTGTTCTTGCTTTGTATGTCTCTCTGCTCATAAGCCTGTTCTTGCTTTGTATGTCTCTCTGCCCATAAGCCTGTTCTTGCTTTGTATGTCTCTCTGCCCATAAGCCTGTTCTTGCTTTGTATGTCTCTCTGCTCATAAGCCTGTTCTAGTTTTGTATGTCTCTCTGCTCATAAGCCTGTTCTTGCTTTGTATGTCTCTCTGCCCATAAGCCTGTTCTTGCTTTGTATGTCTCTCTGCCCATAAGCCTGTTCTAGTTTTGTATGTCTCTCTGCCCATAAGCCTGTTCTTGCTTTGTATGTCTCTCTGCCCATAAGCCTGTTCTTGCTTTGTATGTCTCTCTGCCCATAAGCCTTTTCTTGCTTTGTATGTCTCTCTGCCCATAAGCCTGTTCTAGTTTTGTATGTCTCTCTGCCCATAAGCCTGTTCTAGTTTTGTATGTCTCTCTGCTCATAAGCCTGTTCTTGCTTTGTATGTCTCTCTGCCCATAAGCCTGTTCTTGCTTTGTATGTCTCTCTGCCCATAAGCCTGTTCTAGTTTTGTATGTCTCTCTGCCCATAAGCCTGTTCTAGTTTTGTATGTCTCTCTGCCCATAAGCCTATTCTAGTTTTGTATGTCTCTCTGCTCATAAGCCTGTTCTTGCTTTGTATGTCTCTCTGCCCATAAGCCTGTTCTTGCTTTGTATGTCTCTCTGCCCATAAGCCTGTTCTAGTTTTGTATGTCTCTCTGCCCATAAGCCTGTTCTAGTTTTGTATGTCTCTCTGCCCATAAGCCTGTTCTAGTTTTGTATGTCTCTCTGCCCATAAGCCTATTCTTGCTTTGTATGCCGCTCTGCCCATAAGCCTGTTCTTGCTTTGTATGTCTCTCTGCCCATAAGCCAATTCTCGCTTTGTATGCCTCTCTGCCCATAAGCCTGTTCTTGCTTTGTATGGCGCTCTGCCCATAAGCCTGTTCTTGCTTTGTAAGGCGCTCTGCCGATAACACTGCCCTATCATTCTATGGACCTTTTACAATAGCGAAACCATTGCATTTCGATATCCAAGCAGCTTTTTTTGGAATTTGAAATGCAACTGGTCCCCTGGGCCTAAAGGGCTGTAGAATAATATAGGAAAGGATTGGAACCTGTGATGGTGGTGCATTGCAGATCACAATCATAGCCAACCAACTAGGTGCGAACGTCGCCTTAATGAGTGATTTCTCTTCAATCATCACCTATCATCACTTACACTAAAGTGTATCAGATTTGGATCAGGGAGGTTAGTCTGCACCTGCATTCATACTCCAAAGCCACTAAGGCAGGGGTCAGCCATTAAAGGGCAACTAACAATATTCAGTCTCCATGGTTCCTCTGACCTGAATTCTGTCCTCCTAATACCTCTAGTTTCTGCTTTGTAATCTAGGATGGTATTTCTTTGTATGTATTATTCTCCCTTCTCACAAGAGGAGATAATTGTATGACAACGCAGATGAAGGACCTTCTGTGACTTCTGGTGCAATTAACCCTCAAATGTCCATCCTAAGCAAAAAAACACCCATCTTAAGCAAAGAAAAGACCAGTGCTCTGGAAACAGAAGGTTAAATAGTAACCCTTGCATGCCCAGTCAGGGGTAGTGTGGTAACGGCAGTGGCCTCCTTTGTGTCAGGGATGGCAGCCTCACACCATTAGACCTTTCTGGCAGGGACGGTTTGCCGCACAGTTGGAGAAGTGTGACGGTGATGAGGGAAGTCTCGCTGACACTAGGCCATGCTGCTGCTGATTATCCGGGAGGAGGGACAGAGAGGAGACATTCATTCTTCCACTCTCTGTATGGACCCCCACCCTGCTTTGTACACAGCCGCCAGAATGTTGGCGCTTCATTAATAAATGATCATAGACATAAAAGAATGGGAGGGGGATATACGAGAGGAAGAGGAATCAAACAGGCAGGGAGGACCCACTGACACATATAGGAGATGTCTAGCCATACCAGACAGTCTCACATATATGTGATCTGATCTACACATACATAAAGAGATGTCTGAAGAAATAAATCAGTCTGTGATCTCTCTCACACAGAGAGGGGGGAAGGAAAAATTAGTTTCCTACAGAGAAAGACAGAGACAGTCATCACATATATATTGCCAGATATATACAGAGACAGACAAGCATCAATAGTATCATAAAGAGACAGATATAGAAACAGGCATCTGTCATTACACAGAGACCACCCGATATAGAAAGGCGGTTAGACATTGTTCTGTCATCTCAATGACAGTCAGATATAGAGACAAGGGAAGCTATCGGGGCTGTACTAATTCAGCTCTCTTACAGGGGCCAAACAAAAGGCTGATCCAATGGGGCCAAATCTGTCCAAATTTTTTTTAAAGACAAATATTTCTAATATTCTATATATTCAAATATTTAGAGGGACCATACCTATTTGTGGTCCAAATTCCTAAAGCCCCTCTTTTGCTTTAATTTTTGATTCTGATTCCATCACTATACACAGTTCGACAGGAATAAGTCAGCCTTTACAACAGAACAGAAACAGATATAGAGAAAGTCAGCCATCACAGTTTATACAGGCACAGATACAGAGACAGTTACATATGAAGACAACCATCACTTACAAACAGGTACAGAGACAAGTCAGATATAAAAACAGTGGACCATCACCTAGAAACGGTCAAATATAGAAAGACAGTCAGACGTCAAGATATACAGATAAAGATAGAAAAAGTGAGATATAGAGACAGCCAGTGACCACACAGAGACAATCTAATATAAACACAGTCAACCATCACACAGAAACAGGTATAGAGACAGTCAGCTATCACATACAGACAGTAAGATATAAAGACAGTCGACCATCATATAGAAACAGGTATAGAGACAGTCAGCTATCACATAGAGACAGTAAGATATTAAGACAGCTGACCATCACATAGAAACAGTTGGATATAAGGAGAGTCAGCATTCAATATAGACAGTCAGAGATAGTCAGATATAAAGATTGTCACCCATCACAAAGAAATAGTTGGATTTAGGGAGACAGCCATCAATATATTCAGACGGTCAGATGGAGGAAGTCAGCCTTCACACAGAAACGGAAATAGGGACAGTCAGCCATCACAGTTTATACAGGCAGTCACAGATAGAAAGTTACATATGAAGACAACCATCACGTACAAACAGGTACAAAAATCAAATATAGAAAGACAGTCAGACGTCAATATATACAGAGATAGAGACAGTAAGATATAAAAACCATCACATAGAAACAGTTGGATATAAGGCGAGTCAACAATCAATATATACAGACAGTCAGAGATAGATACAGTCAGATATGGAGTACGTCAACCTCCACACAGAAACAGATATAAAGACCGCCAACTATTACATAGAGACAGTCAGATATAAAGACTGTCACCCATCACAAAGAAATAGTTAGATATAGGGAGACAGCCATCAGTATATATATATATATATATATATATATATATATAAAAAAACAGAGATACAATCAGATTTGAAGGAAGTCAAAGTCACACAGGATACGGAGACAGTCAGCCATCAATATTCATAGACAGTTATGGCCCGTTTACACGAAACGATTATTGAGTGAGAAATCGCTAAAGCTACAGCAAATTGGAAACGGCCGCTGCAATCAAGCAATGAAGGAGAATTGGTTAAAAAGTCTGCCGTTGCATTGTTTCAGCTGACCAAAAATTTTGCGTTTATCGCTTGATTGTTGGAATGTGTAAAAAGAAGTCGCCCTAAAAAAGTGTTTTGCTATGAGAACAAGCGATTGCATTAGAGACCAATTGACCAACAAATCTTCAGCGTTTGAACGCAATCGCTCAATCGATGATGATTTGCTTGTGTAATATGTATATAGACAGTCAGAGATAGATACAGTGAGATATTGGAGGAAGTCAACCATCATCACATGACAGTCATCACATGGAGACAGTAACATAGAGACAGCCAGTCATCATATGGAGACAGTAACATAGAGACAGCCAGTCATCACATGGAGACAGTAACATAGAGACAGCCAGTCATCACATGGGCACAGTAACATAGAGACAGCCAGTCATCATATGGAGACAGTAACATAGAGACAGCCAGTCATCACATGGAGGCAGTAACATAGAGACAGCCAGTCATCATATGGAGACAGTAACATAGAGACAGCCAGTCATCATATGGAGACAGTAACATAGAGACAGCCAGTCATCACATGGGCACAGTAACATAGAGACAGCCAGTCATCACATGGAGACAGTAACATAGAGACAGCCAGTCATCACATGGAGACAGTAACATAGAGACAGCCAGTCATCACATGGAGACAGTAACATAGAGACAGCCAGTCATCACATGGAGACAGTAACATAGAGACAGCCAGTCATCACATGGGCACAGTAACATAGAGACAGCCAGTCATCACATGGAGACAGTAACATAAAGACAGCCAGTCATCATATGGAGACAGTAACATAGAGACAGCCAGTCATCACATGGAGACAGTAACATAGAGACAGCCAGTCATCACATGGAGACAGTAACATAGAGACAGCCAGTCATCACATGGAGACAGTAACATAGAGACAGTCAGTCATCACATGGAGACAGTAACATAGAGACAGCCAGTCATCACATGGAGACAGTAACATAAAGACAGCCAGTCATCATATGGAGACAGTAACATAGAGACAGCCAGTCATCACATGGAGACAGTAACATAGAGACAGCCAGTCATCACATGGAGACAGTAACATAAAGACAGCCAGTCATCATATGGAGACAGTAACATAGAGACAGCCAGTGATCACATGGAGACAGTAACATGGAGACAGCCAGTCATCACATGGAGACAGTAACATAGATACAGACAGTCATCACATGGAGGCAGTAACACATAAGAGACAGCCAGTCATCCCATGGAGGCAGTAACATAGAGACAGCCAGTCATCACATGGAGACAGTAACATAGAGACAGCCAGTCATCCCATGGAGGCAGTAACATAGAGACAGCCAGTCATCACATGGAGACAGTAACATAGAGACAGCTAGTCATCACATGGAGACAGTAACATAGATACAGACAGTCATCACATGGAGACAGTAACATAGAGACAGACAGTCATCACATGGAGACAGTAACATAGAGACAGCCAGTCATCACATGGAGACAGTAACATAGATACAGACAGTCATCACATGGAGGCAGTAACACATAAGAGACAGCCAGTCATCCCATGGAGGCAGTAACATAGAGACAACCAGTCATCACATGGAGACAGTAACATAGAGACAGCCAGTCATCCCATGGAGGCAGTAACATAGAGACAGCCAGTCATCACATGGGCACAGTAACATAGAGACAGCCAGTCATCACATGGAGACAGTAACATAAAGACAGCCAGTCATCATATGGAGACAGTAACATAGAGACAGCCAGTCATCACATGGAGACAGTAACATAGAGACAGCCAGTCATCACATGGAGACAGTAACATAGAGACAGCCAGTCATCACATGGAGACAGTAACATAGAGACAGTCAGTCATCACATGGAGACAGTAACATAGAGACAGCCAGTCATCACATGGAGACAGTAACATAAAGACAGCCAGTCATCATATGGAGACAGTAACATAGAGACAGCCAGTCATCACATGGAGACAGTAACATAGAGACAGCCAGTCATCACATGGAGACAGTAACATAAAGACAGCCAGTCATCATATGGAGACAGTAACATAGAGACAGCCAGTGATCACATGGAGACAGTAACATGGAGACAGCCAGTCATCACATGGAGACAGTAACATAGATACAGACAGTCATCACATGGAGGCAGTAACACATAAGAGACAGCCAGTCATCCCATGGAGGCAGTAACATAGAGACAACCAGTCATCACATGGAGACAGTAACATAGAGACAGCCAGTCATCCCATGGAGGCAGTAACATAGAGACAGCCAGTCATCACATGGAGACAGTAACATAGAGACAGACAGTCATCACATGGAGACAGTAACATAAAGACAGCCAGTCATCATATGGAGACAGTAACATAGATACAGACAGTCATCACATGGAGACAGTAACATAAAGACAGCTAGTCATCACATGGAGACAGTAACATAGATACAGACAGTCATCACATGGAGACAGTAACATAGAGACAGACAGTCATCACATGGAGACAGTAACATAGAGACAGCCAGTCATCACATGGAGACAGTAACATAGATACAGACAGTCATCACATGGAGACAGTAACATAGAGACAGACAGTCATCACATGGAGACAGTAACATAGAGACAGCCAGTCATCACATGGAGACAGTAACATAGAGACAGACAGTCATCACATGGAGACAGTAACATAAAGACAGCTAGTCATCACATGGAGACAGTAACATAGATACAGACAGTCATCACATGGAGACAGTAACATAGAGACAGACAGTCATCACATGGAGACAGTAACATAGAGACAGCCAGTCATCACATGGAGACAGTAACATAGATACAGACAGTCATCACATGGAGACAGTAACATAGAGACAGACAGTCATCACATGGAGACAGTAACATAGAGACAGCCAGTCATCACATGAAGACAGTAACATAGAGACAGCCAGTCATCATATGGAGGTAGTAACATAGAGACAGCCAGTCATCCCATGGAGGCAGTAACATAGAGACAGCCAGTCATCACACGGAGACAGTAACATAGAGACAGCCAGTCATCACACGGAGACAGTAACATAGAGACAGCCAGTCATCACATGGAGGCAGTAACATAGAGACAGCCAGTCATCACATGGAGACAGTAACATAGAGACAGCCAGTCATCACATGGAGACAGTAACAAAGAGACAGCCAGTCATCACATGGAGGTAGTAACATAGAGACAGCCAGTCATCACATGGAGACAGTAACATAGAGACAGCCAGTCATCACATGGAGACAGTAACATAGAGACAGCCAGTCATCACATGGAGACAGTAACATAGAGACAGCTAGTCATCACATGGAGACAGTAACATAGATACAGACAGTCATCACATGGAGGCAGTAACATAGAGACAGCCAGTCATCACATGAAGACAGTAACATAGAGACAGCCAGTCATCACATGGAGACAGTAACATAGAGACAGCCAGTCATCACATGGAGACAGTAACATAGAGACAGCCAGTCATCACACGGAGACAGTAACATAGAGAAAGCCAGTCATCACACGGAGGCAGTAACATAGAGACAGACAGTCATCACATGGAGACAGTGACATAGAGACAGCCAGTCATCACATGAAGACAGTAACATAGAGACAGCCAGTCATCACACGGAGGCAGTAACATAGAGACAGCCAGTCATCACACGGAGGCAGTAACATAGAGACAGACAGTCATCACATGGAGACAGTAACATAGAGACAGCCAGTCATCACATGGAGACAGTAACATAGAGACAGCCAGTCATCACATGGAGGCAGTAACATAGAGACAGCCAGTCATCACATGGAGACAGTAACATAGAGACAGCCAGTCATCACATGGAGACAGTAACATAGAGACAGCCAGTCATCACATGGAGGCAGTAACATACAGACAGCCAGTCATCACATGGAGGCAGTAACATAGAGACAGCCAGTCATCACATGGAGGCAGTAACATAGAGACAGCCAGTGATCACATGGAGACAGTAACATAGAGACAGCCAGTCATCACATGGAAACAGTAACATAGAGACAGCCAGTCATCACATGGAGACAGTAACATAGAGACAGCCAGTCATCACATGGAGGCAGTAACATACAGACAGCCAGTCATCACATGGAGACAGTAACATAGAGACAGCCAGTCATCACATGGAGGCAGTAACATAGAGACAGCCAGTCATCACATGGAGGCAGTAACATAGAGACAGCCAGTCATCACATGGAGGCAGTAACATAGAGACAGCCAGTCATCACATGGAGGCAGTAACATAGAGACAGCCAGTCATCACATGGAGGCAGTAACATAGAGACAGCCAGTCATCACATGGAGGCAGTAACATAGAGACAGCCAGTGATCACATGGAGACAGTAACATAGAGACAGCCAGTCATCACACGGAGACAGTAACATAGAGACAGCCAGTCATCACACGGAGGCAGTAACATAGAGACAGACAGTCATCACATGGAGACAGTGACATAGAGACAGCCAGTCATCACATGAAGACAGTAACATAGAGACAGCCAGTCAGCACATGGAGACAGTAACATAGAGACAGCCAGTCATCACATGGAGGCAGTAACATAGAGACAGCCAGTGATCAAATGGAGACAGTAACATAGAGACAGCAAGTCAACACACGGAGACAGTAACATAGAGACAGCCAGTCATCACATGGAGGCAGTAACATAGAGACTGCCAGTCATCATATGGAGACAGTAACATAGATACAGACAGTCATCACATGGAGGCAGTAACATAGAGACAGCCAGTCATCATATGGAGACAGTAACATAGATACAGACAGTCATCACATGGAGGCAGTAACATAGAGACAGCCAGTCATCATATGGAGGTAGTAACATAGAGACAGCCAGTCATCCCATGGAGGCAGTAACATAGAGACAGCCAGTCATCACATGGAGGCAGTAACATAGAGACAGCCAGCCATCACATGGAGACAGTAACATAGAGACAGCCAGTCATCATATGGAGGCAGTAACATAGAGACAGCCAGTCATCACATGGAGGCAGTAACATAGAGACAGCCAGTCATCACATGGAGGCAGTAACATAGAGACAGCCAGCCATCACATGGAGACAGTAACATAGAGACAGCCAGTCATCATATGGAGGCAGTAACATAGATACAGCCAGTCATCACATGGAGGCAGTAACATAGAGACAGCCAGTCATCACATGGAGACAGTAACATAGAGACAGCCAGTCATCACATGGAGGCATTAACATAGAGACAGCCAGTCATCACATGGCGACAGTCACACATAAGAGACAGCCAGTCATCACATGGAGACAGTAACATAGAGACAGCCAGTCATCACATGGGCACAGTAACATAGAGACAGCCAGTCATCACATGGAGGCATTAACATAGAGACAGCCAGTCATCACATGGCGACAGTCACACATAAGAGACAGCCAGTCGTCACATGGAGACAGTAACATAGAGACAGCCAGTCATCACATGGAGACAGTAACATAGAGACAGCCAGTCATCACATGGAGACAGTAACACATAAGAGACAGCCAGTCATCATATGGAGGCAGTAACATAGAGACAGCCAGTCATCACATGGAGACAGTAACATAGAGACAGCCAGTCATCACATGGAGACAGTAACACATAAGAGACAGCCAGTCATCATATGGAGGCAGTAACATAGAGACAGCCAGTCATCACATGGAGACAGTAACATAGAGACAGCCAGTCATCACATGGAGGCAGTAACATAGAGACAGACAGTCATCACATGGAGGCAGTAACATAGAGACAGACAGTCATCACATGGAGGCAGTAACATAGAGACTGCCAGTCATCATATGGAGACAGTAACATAGATACAGACAGTCATCACATGGAGGCAGTAACATAGAGACAGCCAGTCATCACATGGAGGCAGTAACATAGAGACTGCCAGTCATCATATGGAGACAGTAACATAGATACAGACAGTCATCATATGGAGACAGTAACATAGAGACAGCCAGTCATCATATGGAGACAGTAACATAGATACAGACAGTCATCACATGGAGACAGTAACATAGAGACAGCCAGTCATCACATGGAGGCAGTAACATAGAGACAGCCAGTCATCATATGGAGACAGTAACATAGAGACAGCCAGTCATCATATGGAGACAGTAACATAGATACAGACAGTCATCACATGGAGGCAGTAACATAGAGACAGCCAGTCATCACATGAAGACAGTAACATAGAGACAGCCAGTCATCACATGGAGGCAGTAACATAGAGACAGCCAGTCATCACATGGAGACAGTAACATAGAGACAGCCAGTCATCACATGGAGACAGTAACATAGAGACAGCCAGTCATCACATGGGGACAGTAACATTGAGACAGCCAGTCATCACATGGAGGCAGTAACATAGAGACAGCCAGTCATCATATGGAGACAGTAACATAGAGACAGCCAGTCATCATATGGAGACAGTAACATAGATACAGACAGTCATCACGTGGAGGCAGTAACATAGAGACAGCCAGTCATCACATGAAGACAGTAACATAGAGACAGCCAGTCATCACATGGAGGCAGTAACATAGAGACAGCCAGTCATCACATGGAGGCAGTAACATAGAGACAGCCAGTCATCATATGGAGGTAGTAACATAGAGACAGCCAGTCATCACATGGAGGCAGTAACATAGAGACAGCCAGTGATCAAATGGAGACAGTAACATAGAGACAGCAAGTCAACACACGGAGACAGTAACATAGAGACAGCCAGTCATCACATGGAGGCAGTAACATAGAGACTGCCAGTCATCATATGGAGACAGTAACATAGATACAGACAGTCATCACATGGAGGCAGTAGTAACATAGAGACAGCCAGTCATCATATGGAGACAGTAACATAGATACAGACAGTCATCACATGGAGGCAGTAACATAGAGACAGCCAGTCATCACATGAAGACAGTAACATAGAGACAGCCAGTCATCATATGGAGGTAGTAACATAGAGACAGCCAGTCATCCCATGGAGGCAGTAACATAGAGACAGCCAGTCATCACATGGGCACAGTAACATAGAGACAGACAGTCATCACATGGGCACAGTAACATAGAGACAGCCAGTCATCACATGGAGGCAGTAACATAGAGACAGCCAGCCATCACATGGAGACAGTAACATAGAGACAGCCAGTCATCATATGGAGACAGTAACATAGAGACAGCCAGTCATCACATGGGCACAGTAACATAGAGACAGCCAGTCATCACATGGAGGCAGTAACATAGAGACAGCCAGCCATCACATGGAGACAGTAACATAGAGACAGCCAGTCATCATATGGAGACAGTAACATAGAGACAGCCAGTCATCACATGGGCACAGTAACATAGAGACAGCCAGTCATCACATGGAGGCATTAACATAGAGACAGCCAGTCATCACATGGCGACAGTCACACATAAGAGACAGCCAGTCATCACATGGAGACAGTAACATAGAGACAGCCAGTCATCACATGGAGACAGTAACACATAAGAGACAGCCAGTCATCATATGGAGGCAGTAACATAGAGACAGCCAGTCATCACATGGAGACAGTAACATAGAGACAGCCAGTCATCACATGGAGACAGTAACACATAAGAGACAGCCAGTCATCATATGGAGGCAGTAACATAGAGACAGCCAGTCATCACATGGAGACAGTAACATAGAGACAGCCATTCATCACATGGAGGCAGTAACATAGAGACAGACAGTCATCACATGGAGGCAGTAACATAGAGACAGACAGTCATCACATGGAGGCAGTAACATAGAGACAGCAAGTCATCACATGGAGACAGTAACATAGAGACAGCCAGTCATCACATGGAGACAGTAACATAGAGACAGCCAGTCATCATATGGAGACAGTAACATAGAGACAGCCAGTCATCATATGGAGACAGTAACATAGAGACAGCCAGTCATCACATGGAGACAGTAACATAGAGACAGCCAGTCATCACATGGAGGCAGTAACATAGAGACAGCCAGTCATCACATGGAGACAGTAACATAGAGACAGCCAGTCATCATATGGAGACATTAACATAGAGACAGCCAGTCATCATATGGAGGCAGTAACATAGAGACAGACAGTCATCACATGGAGGCAGTAACATAGAGACAGCCAGTCATCACATGGAGGCAGTAACATAGAGACAGACAGTCATCACATGGAGGCAGTAACATAGAGACAGACAGTCATCACATGGAGGCAGTAGCATAGAGACAGCCAGTCATCACATGGAGACAGTAACATAGAGACAGCCAGTCATCACATGGAGGCAGTAACATAGAGACAGCCAGTCATCACATGGAGACAGTAACATAGAGACAGCCAGTCATCACATAGAGGCAGTAACATAGAGACAGCCAGTCATCTCATGGAGACAGTAACATAGAGACAGCCAGTCATCACATGGAGACAGTAACATAGAGACAGCCAGTCATCACATGGAGACAGTAACATAGAGACAGCCAGTCATCACATGGAGACAGTAACATAGAGACAGACAGTCATCACATGGAGGCAGTAACATAGAGACAGCCAGTCATCACATGGAGGCAGTAACATAGAGACAGACAGTCATCACATGGAGGCAGTAACATAGAGACAGACAGTCATCACATGGAGGCAGTAGCATAGAGACAGCCAGTCATCACATGGAGACAGTAACATAGAGACAGCCAGTCATCACATGGAGGCAGTAACATAGAGACAGCCAGTCATCACATGGAGACAGTAACATAGAGACAGCCAGTCATCACATAGAGGCAGTAACATAGAGACAGCCAGTCATCTCATGGAGACAGTAACATAGAGACAGCCAGTCATCACATGGAGACAGTAACATAGAGACAGCCAGTCATCACATTGAGACAGTAACATAGAGACAGCCAGTCATCACATGGAGACAGTAACATAGAGACAGTCAGTCATCACATGGAGACAGTAACATAGAGACAGCCAGTCATCACATGGGCACAGTAACATAGAGACAGCCAGTCATCACATGGAGACAGTAACAAAGATACAGACAGTCATCACATGGAGACAGTAACATAGAGACAGCCAGTCATCACATGGAGGCAGTAACATAGAGACAGCCAGTCATCACATGGAGGCAGTAACATAGAGACAGCCAGTCATCACATGGAGACAGTAACATAGAGACAGCCAGTCATCACATGGAGACAGTAACATAGAGACAGCCAGTCATCACATGGAGGCAGTAACATAGAGACAGCCAGTCATCACATGGAGGCAGTAACATAGAGACAGCCAGTCATCACATGGAGGCAGTAACATAGAGACAGCCAGTCATCACATGGAGACAGTAAGAGATAGAGTTAGTCAGTCATGACATAGACACATTAAGAGATAGAGACAGTCAGTCATGACATAGAGACAGTAAGAGATAGAGACAGTCAGTCATGACATAGAGACAGTAAGAGATAGAGACAGTCAGTCATGACATAGAGACAGTAAGAGATAGAGACAGCTAGTGATCACATGGAGACAGTAAGAGATAGCCATCCCCCCATCATGCTATGTACAGGCAGCCAGCTATAGTGGGCTACACAGATCAGTATGGTAATTTTCCCACGTCTGAGCTATAGAGAAAGTGAGAGCTGTCAATACAGAGATATGCAGACATCTGTCATCATATGCAGAGAATTCAGACATCGCACATTGTAAATGCAGCCAGTTAGAAACATGGAGCCATATGTATATCTATATGTATGGTTGTGTCACCCCAGAGACAGCAAGATGTATGTCTTCACCCAAACATTGTGCCACACATTCTTTCAGCGCAGAGACAGTTCTACTTTAGCTATGGAGACAGCTGCCATGTAACGAGTGACACTATTCTATAGAGACAGGCAGAGGAAGGAGTGGGCGGGGCCGGCGGCCAGTGGGCGGGGCTGAAGCTGGCAGCAGCGGCCACTGGTTGCAGCACACTGCACTGCGCTGACAGCCCGGCACCCCTGGGCGCTGCTGCTTCGCTACAATGAACGCCCGGCACGACGCCCGCTAAAGCCCTCCCGGAGGATCACGTGGGCTGCAGGACGCACAAGGGTGGAGGGCACCCTGCTAGCCGCCACACAGCGCTGATGGATGCCCGGAGCGGCCACTGACACCGCGCCCGCCCGCCCCACAGGGAGAGACTATGGCGTCTCACGGGAAGCCCCGGAGGGATCGCACCGCCGACTATGAAAGCCAGATCAAAGGTAAGTAAGGGTCACCTCTCTGTGTATAACGTCTATACAGGGGTCTATAGAGGGTGAGAGCTGCGCTGCCTCTGTCTATGGAGATCACTCACCCACTGTCACCCGACAGCTCATTATCATTCTGCTACTGTACTCACCAGTCACCACCAGCGCTGTGCCCTATACTATATATATATATATATATATATATATATATATATATATATATATATATATATATTGACTCCTCCAGCATAGCTCCTCTCATCCCATCACCACAATGTCAGTGACCATACAGACAGGTCAGTCCAGGCTGTTCTTGGCTTGTAGGTCTCTGATCACCTTTGTGATCTCTGGTGTGTGTCCCTATAGCCTGACATAGGTGCCCCTGTAGCCTGACATATAGGCAGCCCTATAGCCTAACATATAGGTAGCCCTATAGCCTAACATATAGGTCGCCATGTAGTCTGACATATAGGTGCCCCTGTAACCTGACATATCGGTATCCCTGTAACCTGACATATAGGTATCCCTGTAACCTGACATATAGGTATCCCTGTAACCTGACATATAGGTATCCCTGTAACCTGACATATAGGTATCCCTGTAACCTGACATATAGGTATCCCTGTAACCTGATATATAGGTATCCCTGTAACCTGACATATAGGTATCCCTGTAACCTGACATATAGGTATCCCTGTAACCTGACATATAGGTATCCCTGTAACCTGATATATAGGTATCCCTGTAACCTGACATATAGGTGCCCCTGTAACCTGACATATAGGTATCACTGTAACCTGACATATAGGTGCCCCTATAGCTTAACATATAGGTATCCCTGTAGCCTAACATATAGGTATCCCTGTAACCTGTCATATAGGTATCCCTGTAACCTGTCATATAGGTATCCCTGTAACTTGACATATAGGTACCTCTGTAACCTGACATATAGGTACCTCTGTAACCTGACATATAGGTATCCCTGTAACCTGACATATAGGTATCCCTGTAACCTGACATATAGGTGCCCCCTGTAGCCTGACATAGAGTGGGTATCCTCTATGTATCTGAACATAAGATAATTTTAAGCTACTGGCACAATAATATTATAAATCTGTGTGGGTCATTCTAGCTGTAGCATGACATTTAGTGCTTTAGTGATTATTAGACCATCTCAATCTTCTGGTATAAATGTACCATTTCAATATGCATGTGGGTCATTCTAAAAGCCACCATGTATGGCATTGTTACCGTATAATACGTGTGTGTGTATCTCGGACCTTGGCAGTCTCTCTAGGTTGGCAGCTATACGATCACTAAAAAGAAAAGACAACCTAGCCCGCTATTACTACTTTCTATCTGTCTGCCTGTCTGTGGGGGTCGTGCTGGTTATTTGATGAAGCCTGTGTGACTTGCAGTGTGACTTGCTACCTGCATCTTGGGGAGCTTCTTAGCATTTAGACCCAAAAAAAGATGTTCCCCAAACATGACCAGTACCTGTGATGGGGTATATTTACAGGTGAATTACATCATTTTTCCTATTGCATCCCATGGGCTATGCAACAAAATGGTGGATTGGTTGGTTAGCATAGCATAGATTAGTTAGCATAGCCTATAGGGTGCTGTTATTTCCAAACTTTACATGAAAGGAAAAATGATGGACCTCACCTGTAAAAATGTCCCATCACAGGTACAAATGATTTTTGGGGAAAAAAAGTAGAAAATAAATTTTTTTTGCACCTTTTTTGTATCTAAGTGCTAAAACGCTCCCCGAGGTGCAGGTTGCAATTCACACCGCAATGCACACTGCAAGTCACACTGACTTTACCACATAATTAGCATGACCCCCTGTGTCAGTGGCGGCGTATGTGTCATAAGACTTCCTCTGTGTGTGATGTGTGTGTGTCATTGGTGGTGTATGTGTACTCTGTATGTCATAAGACTTCCTCTGTGTGTGTGTGATGTGTAGTGTGTGTGATGTGTGTGTGTGTGTGTGTGTGTGATGTGTAGTGTGTGTGATGTGTAGTGTGTGTGAGTGTGTGTGTGATGTGTAGTGTGTGTGATGTGTAGTGTGTGTGATGTGTAGTGTGTGTGATGTGTAGTGTGT
The DNA here is from genome assembly GCA_027917425.1 of Gastrophryne carolinensis. Taxonomy (NCBI): domain Eukaryota; kingdom Metazoa; phylum Chordata; class Amphibia; order Anura; family Microhylidae; genus Gastrophryne; species Gastrophryne carolinensis. The sequence goes on along the minus strand of CM051235.1, from coordinate 162,880,768 downwards.
GTGAGTGTATGTGTGGTGTGTGTGTGATGTGTAGTGTGTGTGATGTGTAGTGTAGTGTGTGTGATGTGTAGTGTGTGTGAGTGTATGTGTGGTGTGTGTGTGATGTGTAGTGTAGTGTGTGTGATGTGTAGTGTGTGTGAGTGTATGTGTGGTGTGTGTGTGATGTGTAGTGTGTGTGATGTGTAGTGTAGTGTGTGTGATGTGTAGTGTAGTGTGTGTGATGTGTAGTGTGTGATGTGTGTGTGTGTGTGTGTGTGTGATGTGTTGTGTCTTCCAGTCACCTCTGCATAGCAAGCTGTGGCGACATATCCTACAATAAGTCCTCTGCAGCCATAGTGTACTGGTGCATCAATCTATTATCTTTTATTTGTGTTTCTATACCCCGTGTCATGTCGCAGCACTGTCAACAGGTGCCTGCTTGTGTTTATATCACATTCATTGTACAATGTCCTCAATTCATTGTACAGCCTGGACCACCCCGCATAATAATAAACACACACACTTACTCTCCATCACTATCTGTCAGTCTACACATATCTGGATCTGGACCATTTTGTGTGGTGCTGCTTGTGTGTCTACAGGTCTGTGGGCTCACCTGACCATGTTGTAAGACTGGGTAACATACACTGTAATATCTTAAAAAAAAGACATTGTGTTTGTTGGGGTGGGTATATCCTGTTCATACTCATAGCATAGGGTCATAGGGTGTTTTAGCCATTAGCTAGGCCCATGTTCTGCTACTGTATACCCCAACATCTTTCTATCTGTCTATCTTTTTATTTCATATCTATCTATCTATCTATTCATCCCTTATCTATCTTTCTATCTATGTGTTCACCCAACCATCCGGCTATCCATCCAACCAACAAACCCATATATGTCTATCTATCCATCAGTCTATCTTTCTTTTATTTCCAAAGTTACCCTATCTATCTATTTATTCATTTATCATATACCTATCTATTCATCCAATGTCTATCTATCTGTCGGTCTGTCTGTCTATCTATCCCATATTTGTCTATCTGTCTATTCACCTATCATCCTATCTATCTATCTATCTATCTATCTATCCATCCCTTATCTATCTTTCTATCTATGTGTTCACCCATCCATCCGGCTATCCATCCAACCAACAAACCCATATATGTCTATCTATCCATCAGTCTATCTTTCTTTTATTTCCAAAGTTACCCTATCTATCTATTTATTCATTTATCATATACCTATCTATTCATCCAATGTCTATCTATCTGTTGGTCTGTCTGTCTGTCTATCTATCCCATATTTGTCTATCTGTCTATTCACCCACCCCATATCTATCTATCTATCTATCTATCTACCTATCTATAAATGTATTCATTCATTACATATCTATCTATCTATCTATCTATCTATCTATCTATCTATCTCATATTTATCTATCTATCTGTCTGTCTATTCATCCAATGTCTATCCATCTATCTATCAGCTTATCTATAAATGTATTCATTCATTACATACCTATATATCTATTCATCCAAAATCTGTTATGTCTGTCTGTCTGTCTATCTATCTCTCTGCCTATCCCATATTCGTCTATCTTTCTATCATAGCCTGGGTTGGCGCCCCTGTTTCCCAATGGCATTCATGCAATTCCTTGTACTGTGTAGATGCAGCACATTAGGGGCTATTCAGCTCATTGTAATATTCAACCTGTAAGCAGACCTAAAGCCCTCGCCAGTGGGCATTCTGATTTAGAATGCCAGTCTGACATAAAAAATGCTTGTAAATCAGGCATCAAACTCACTTCTCTGAATTTTTAGGTGCACAACATGTCACATTACTGCCAGTCATACAGACTGTATTGGGTTGGGGGTATTGAGGAAAAGAATTTCTTTGATTGTTAGTTTTCTGATGAACTAGACACAAATATGTGTAATATATATGTGTAATATATGTAAAATAAGTACCGTAAGTACAAGTATATTTGGGATATCTATTAATGCAGGGCGAGCTCTCTATTCAAGGTGAAAGGGTTTCCCAGACAAAGCTGAGAGATTGCTACATTTTAATGATTAACTACTTTGGCTCCAAACAGCTGATCTAACAAAAAACTTTGGCTGCCACTAGTGGATATTTTATGGTTGGCACCACCTGTCACACAGGATTACACCTTTAAAGCAGAACTAAAATCCTTAAGGAATCCAACTACTTCCTCTGCTTGTGACCCTCCAAGTCAGGAGATGCTCACCTTTTCCAAGTGGAAAAGCTCCTTCGAACAGGGGACAGGGAACAGCTTTGGATGGAATATCAGGGCTTATTTATGGTGTGAGAGGATACATGAGGCTGGTTTTGTCTCCATGTGAACCAGGACTGTTTCTGCCACAGAATTGCAATGGAGGGTTTTGGTCCACTTTAAATTAACTTCCTGGTATTAGTGACTAAATAGAAAGTGATACTAAACCCATTTGGTTCACACACACTCTAAAACTAGAAAGAGGACGAAGACCTGTTCAAAAAGCTCTCTCCTGCCAACCTCAGCCCCTCAATACTTACCTTCTCTCTCCGGCGGCTTCCTGTCCTCCATCGAAAGACACCCCACAAAAGAGGTCTAAATACTCACTGTTGGACAGGCCCTTGCCACACTTTAAAGTGGACCCCCAAGCAAAATTTGGAATATCTCACTGCACTAGCAGGAACAGGACTTACCTGCTTTTGTGTTCCCTTGCTGGTAGCAGCCACTTCGCCACCCCATGTGGATGCTATAGGTGGCAGGTGAGAATGTGGTAACAGGTAAGTTGCTGCCATCGGCCATACTGTTGCAACAAGCATGTTGTGGTATCCTAAGTCAGGATGCCCCCTCCCACACTGAGGTGGTGAGCGGGTTTCTAGTCATTTTTGACTGTAGGTCCACTTTAAGAAGAAGGTGATCTTGTGGTTTACTCATAATACAAAAACGTCAGCAATCTATTACTGTACACACCAGTGTATCTGTATTATTTGTGTCCCTAGGCATAATATATCTGATGGAAACCTGACGTTTTCGACGCTGTCAAACTGACAGCCGACATGTTTACCTGATTTCAGCAATGCAGGGACACGTCATTCATGGCCGTCACATAGGAAGCTGTTTACTGCTGGTCCTCAACTCATTCCTGGAAGTTTCTCAGGACTGGTCTTCAGGGCTGAGAGTACATTAGAGGCTCCACCACCTACTACCTATCTGATTGCCTTTATCGCTCAGCTCGCCATTGCAGGCCGACTGTTTGCTCATTGAATCCTATAAATGGTGGAGGGAGTTGGATAGAGCTGCCTTCCTTTCCGACTAGGGGAAATTACCCCCCCCCCCCTTTCTATATTTAACTATATCTTATGACACTCTGCATGCTGAAAAGATGAACTTGATCATTTCCCCCCAAGTCAACACTGAAACTCTCGAAGGGAAGCGCTGAACACGGGTTTCGATACAAACTGTCGGCTACTTTCCGGGAATCCGCCATGGTGTGATAGAGAGAGCAGAGGAGATTGGGGGGGGGGGGGGGGGGAGAAAACTCTGTGTCCGGCCTTGAGGTCACACTGTGTGCAGACAGCCCTGTGCCTTGTGCTGTTGTTTTCTTTGTTACATCATAGTAGTCATAGTGGGGTTATGGATAAAGTGGGCCTACACTCATAGCTTGAAGCCTGCTGCTGTTAGACTGGCTTCCCCTTTGTTTTTAATGGCATCGCGGTGTCTAGGCCCCCCCAGCAAGAATATATGCTTGAAACATTTGTGTGTCATGTAGTGTAATGTTAAAGCAGGCCTGTCACCTATGTGTATTCTATTATTAAAGCAGGCCTTTCACCTATATGTATTCTATTATTAAAGCAGGCCTGACACCTATATGTATTCTATTATTAAAGCAGGCCTGACACCTATATGTATTCTATTATTAAAGCAGGCCTGTCACCTATATGTATTCTATTATTAAAGCAGGCCTGTCACCTATATGTATTCTATTATTAAAGCAGCCTGTCACCTATATGTATTCTATTATTAAAGCAGGCCTGTCACCTATATGTATTCTATTATTAAAGCAGGCCTGTCACCTATATGTATTCTATTATTAAAGCAGGCCTGTCACCTATATGTATTCTATTATTAAAGCAGGCCTGTCACCTATATGTATTCTATTATTAAAGCAGGCCTGTCACCTATATGTATTCTATTATTAAAGCAGGCCTGTCATCTATATGTATTCTATTATTAAAGCAGGCCTGTCACCTATATGTATTCTATTATTAAAGCAGCCTGTCACCTATATGTATTCTATTATTAAAGCAGGCCTGTCACCTATATGTATTCTATTATTAAAGCAGGCCTGTCACCTATATGTATTCTATTATTAAAGCAGGCCTGTCACCTATATGTATTCTATTATTAAAGCAGGCCTGTCACCTATATGTATTCTATTATTAAAGCAGGCCTGTCACCTATATGTATTCTATTATTAAAGCAGGCCTGTCATCTATATGTATTCTATTATTAAAGCAGGCCTGTCACCTATATGTATTCTATTATTAAAGCAGGCCTGTCACCTATATGTATTCTATTATTAAAGCAGGCCTGTCATCTATGGGGGTTATTGAAGAACAGATAGCGGCAGGTAGTGCCTCGTAGCGGCAGGCAGCGTCTGGTGAACGCCGAGTGCTGTACCCAAAACCACACTTATGAAAGCGAATCTGGTGAACGTCTCTAAAAGCGCAATGTAGCGCCACTTGTATTATTACAGGCGGCTCAGCGTATAGCGCCGGCGCTGTAGGCTCAGGAGTGCCATGTATTACCTGTCGCTCTGTAGCACTCTCCCATACATTTTAATGGGGTTTCATTAGTTGTGTTTAAATAGCGTGTTCTGCAATTTATTTATTTATTTTGCTCAAATCATTGTGTGTCCTCTCCTGGCTGCAAACAAACACTTTTGGAAACATTTTTGACTTTTTAAATTTTTATGCAGAATTGTCATTACAGGTCTGGCACTAAAGTGTTAATGTCACAGTGTTAAAACAATGTCATTCTATGTGTTTTCACTTTGTTACTAGTGGATATGTGTTCAAAAACAGACTTTAATCACACAGCGTCTGGCGCTCTATGCTTTAGCAGATTTAGAGCGCCAGCGCTGTGTGTGTGTGTCTAGTCTTTCGTTAAATATGGTGTGGAGTGCAGAGTGCCGGACGCACTGAGCTGGCGCTACCTAACGCTCGCTGCAGCGATGTACTGTTGTTCGAGCGCCCAACACACACCACATTCATCAATGTTACTAGAGTGACCAAGACGATCTGTTATAGCACCCGATACCCGCTTTCGGTCATTCTAAGCGCTGCTATACGGGCGCTCATCTGGCAATACGTGGCGCTAGGAGTGAATCAGCATCTATATGTATTCTATTATTAAAGCAGGCCTGTCATCTATATGTATTCTATTATTAAAGTGGGCCTCTCACATGCCTATATTCTACTGTTAAAGAGCAGGCGTTTTGTAAGTATGCCAGAAGTGCATTGTATCAAAACAAATTATACGCTTATGATGTGTTGCAATATGCTTGCATTGCGTTTGTTTTGCGTTTTTAAAAAGAAAAACAGTTTTTGCACAATAAGTAAATGGTGAACTCTAGGGCAACACAAACGCAATGCCAGCGCAGAGGCAGGTACACTGTGTTATACGCGTGTTACGCTTGCATCGACATAGACCTCTACTGACCTGCGTTGTTACTATGCAAATGTGTAAACTATGTAGAATGATGTGCAGTGAGGTGTGAACATCGGCGTTCCACTCGGGATGCCCCGAGTCTAAAGAGGGCCTGTGAGCTACAGGTCTTCTTCTATAAAAGGAAGCCCATCATCTACTTATTTCCTGCTATTAAAGGGACTCTGTAAAGTGCATAAACTGTCGTTCAGCAGCTCACCTCATCATGGCTGTGCTGTCTGTCAGAACACAGATGCTTCTGAAAGCAAAGCAAAGAGTAGTGACACACACCCTGAATTCCTTTCCCATAGACCACCAATAATTGGGCTAAGCTGGTGGTCTAAAGGCCTGTGGACAGCGCCCAGGATTGTAACATGCCATTGTTCAAATTTTGCAGCGCTGGATTCTCTTTCATTTTGTATAAAAACCCAGGGGGGACTTCATATTCTGGTGTAAAAGCCTAGGAATATAAAGCCAAAAAGCAGGGTTTACTGGGTTGTTGTAAATTAAAATAGCGATACATTTTTCTACTCCCAGGGAGAGGACTATTGGCAGGGAGAAATTGGTTTTGCATCACTGGTGGGTTTTGGCCTCTCATCTATAATACATATATTCTGCTAATAAAGAGGGCCCCTCACTGACAAGTATTCTGCCATTAAAAAGGGGCTTTCATCTATAAGTACTGTATTATTAAAGAGGCAAGTAGATACTTATAAAACAGCAATGACAACAATACATATAACACACACAATATTATGAATCAAATGTAACAGACAAGTAAGAAACACAAATATGCAGGAATACATTAGCAGCTTACAATCTGGAGGGAAAGGAGCTGAGGCAATAGGATCACAAAGGGACTAAGCAGGTGCCCAGATCGCCCGGTCTCACTCACCTTTCCCTGGTCCTACGGCGCATGTGCAGCCTCTCGTCCAGTCAGCACGCTCGGATCCGCTCCGGCCCCTTCATCCAAGAAAGGGGATGAAACAATACAGTCACAAACAGTATGTACTAAGCCGGTGGCCAGTATTCTGAGGGATGATAAAATGGGTGGGTTAAAGTGGACCAAAACCCCATATTTTGACTATCCTGGGTTTTGGTCTTTGTCCCCCCGGGCACCCTGATCATGGATGCCCTCCTAGGTTATAAAGCAGACCTGTATGGGGTTACCATCTAACTTTTGCCTCTCTTGTTTTGAGAGAAAGACCCTCTAGCTGCAGCTGACCTCCCCTTAATACCTAACTCCAGGTCTACTCTAAAGCCTTTCTGTACCCAAAATCAAACAACCTATACTTACCCTTCTTTTTGGCAAATTAATTCAACATTGGTCTTAAACAAAAAAGGTCTCCCATCATCTGTCTTTGGAGAGCACCTGAATACTCCAATGTACTTTATACTGACAGGGAGGGAGCCTGGAGCCTCACAGATCAAGTGCAGAACACAATGCAGTCACCTCCGGCAAGGTTTGCCTGCCTTGGAGATAGAAGAATGACAAGTAATTCATATTTATAGGCTCTTGTGCCTTGATGGCGCTCTCACTGGCTGTAGCGTTGTCCTATTATACAGGCACACACACATTAGTGCAGCACGCAGTGTCACGGCTCGCTGTCCTCTGTGCACTCGTCTTATGTCTCTGCATTGCAGGGTGGTCTCTAACGCCATAGCCCTGTTCCCTCTATAAGAAGGGCCTTGTGCCGGGCTTGGATCTCTGTGGCTGGATGACAGTGATCAATAATCAATCCATGTCAGCCAATCACACCTCACCTGTCATTAGCTAATAGCTATCAGAATTGGTTAATTGCCAAATGATTTGTAGTGGCTTAGGGCTTCCTCATCAATCATACCAATAGTACATAGATTATGACAGTTTTCTTCCGGTTGTTTTATGCATGTTTATGTTATGTAATGCGTTTAACCCCTTCCAGTCCAAAGGAAAGCTGCACTATTCTATGCCCATGTTTTCTGCAATACAGACATATCAAGTAACTATGTAAAAAAGAAAGTTCAAGCAGCTCACCTGACACTTTGAGAGGCACGGAGAGGAAATCCTCTGGCACAATTCCACAATGCAATGGTCAGTGAGGTGTCCAGCCTTCTCATTCAATTAAAACATACCTTTTAATCCAGAGGTTTAAAATGCTGTAATCCACATAAAGTGCAAGTGTCCTTGTGAAAAATCAAATAATCAAACCTAATAATATACGTGCCTGGACCTTATAAATGTGTGCCCCACAGCGGGGACCCTGTGACACGTTTCGGACATATGGTTGCCCTTAATCATAGATCAAGTCACTATGAAACAGCAGGTGACACCTATAGACATTACTGCCATTACATAGCCAATGTGGCTGCTATGGGGCTTAGGGGGGGAATCCATTTGGAGGATTTAGTTAGGATTGAATGAGTTAATAAGGTTTATGGTTAAGGTAGACCTAACCCCCCCCCCCCCGAAACTTTGTCAGAGACAGAGGCACTAAACTAACCTGCCCCCTGTTATCAGAGAACCCAGCATTAGAGAGATACTCACCTTTTCCTAGTGGAGCTCCATTCAATGTTCCAGAGACCTACACCCATAGTTTTTAGTTATAGTTTAGTCCCTCTAGTCTCTAGTGTCTCTAGTCTCTCGTATCTAGTGTCTCTATTCCCTTGTCTTTAGTCCCTGGTCTCCAGTGTTTCTACTCTCTAGTGTCTCTAGTCCCTGGGTCTCTAGTGTCTCCAATATCTATAGTGTCTCTAGTTCCTGGGTCTCTAGTGTCTCCAGTATTTATAGTGCCTCTAGTCCCTAGTCTCTAGTATCTCTGTTACTTAGTCTCTAGTGTCTCTAGTCCCTGGTCTCTAGTGTCTCTAGTCCCTGGTCTCTAGTGTCTCTAGTCCCTGGTCTCTAGTGTCCCTGGTCTCTAGTGTCTCTGTTCCTTAGTCTCTAGTGTCTCTGTTCCTTAGTCTCTAGGCCCCAGTCTCTAGTGGCTTTAGTCCATGGTCTCTAGTGTCTCTAGTCCCTGGTCTCTTGTGTCTCTAGTCCCTAGTCTCTAGTGTCTCTAGCCCCACCTCTCAGGCTGTCTTACTATCCTGATTGGGGGATGCCTTTTAGGAAGCTGGAGATCAGGCAGCATCTCTTACCCATCTGTGATCTGAAGGTTGGTGCAGTCCCATCCCCATGATCCAGTTTGGTTCACCAGACAGACATGGCTACAGCATGTGACCCTGTACATCTGGCGAATCCCACTGGCTGGCGGTGGTGTGGGACACAGGAGCAGTGCAGGGGCATGGACTACATGAATATTACTGCGTTACCCAGGGGCCTGCTGATCCAGTGCTGAGCTGATAGAAGTAGACAGCTTCTCCTTCTGTTATTAGCTAAGTGGTACATGCTCCTCAGCTGGCATCAGTGTGCTCTCCTGTTATGAGGAAAGCGGTTAGGGGAGCGCTCTCAGACCAGCTACGCTAAGTGCTCTTATCTCTGCATTGCCAGTCTGGAGCTTGCACTGCCTAAGACGGGTGATTACCTGGAAGAGCCATCTTCCTTTAACAGCTCAGAGCTGTCTCAGCTAGCCGAGAGTAAGGCTCCCAAGTGTCCCTAATTTGGAGGGACTGTCCCTCTTTTGAGTCAGTCCCCCTGTCCCTCTTGTTCTCCTTTGCTCCCCTTTGAAGTTTAACATGCAGATCTGCATCAATAAATTATTCATTTTCCTATTTTAAGTGTTTATATTGTTTTAACTGTTATAACCTAATCTCCGATCCATCCCCCAATGAGGGGGCGTGGCCTAATTTAACAAATGTCCCTCTTTCCCACCCTGAAAAGTTGGCAGGTATGTGTTTATATGATTACAGTAGTTGAGCAGAGGTGGCGGCTTGTTCTCTCTTTATTGGCTTTGCTTTGTGACCTTGTGGACTTTGGCAGCGCAGCGCGTCTATCAGTAGTGGTGAGGACTAACACAGGTTCATATTCATGGCTCCTGTAATGCTGCCTGCTGAATGGATGGACTCCGGGCCCCCATGAATGGAGCGCTGATGGATGGCGCTGTGTGCTGGAGCAGGGATGGCCAGAGATCACGCTTGTGAACTAAGGCTATTCTGCTTTTGTGTGTAAAATCAATTAGCGAGATTTATTGGTGACGCCATGCTGGGCTATAGGGGAAACCATCACGCCGCTTTCACGAGGGCTGTGTATACTTTTACCATATACTGGTTATTCTGAGATGTTTAAAATAGAAATAGAAAACATTCAGGTATCGAAAAATGAGTGGGAGTGATTTGCTGCTATGCAAATTGCTTATATAGGATGCATGCATGAGGACACCCAAGAAATATATGATTGGGGGACATTCAGTATGTATCCAATAAACTGAATATATATATATATATATATATATATATATATATATATATATATATATATTTATATTTAACATGAATACTAAAGCCCATTTCTGGCCTTAAAGGACATCTATGGGCAAAATACTGAAAAAAATGATACTTTCCTATACTCCCCTGCAGCCTTTTCCTCTGAGTCTGGCTATTCGGTTGTCACCTGGTAACTCTATCTAGCCCTGTGATGAGCTGGTGGTTTTATACTCTGCTCTGAGCCTGCAGACCGTGGCTAGGACGCCTCCCACATCATAGTGAAACACACAGATCTATTCAATTTGTGCTTCGATTGGTGTTTTACTGATTCCTGAAGTTTTGGACCCAGAGGAATGTGCTGCAGGGGAATAAGGGTAAGTATCCTTTTTTTGCCTTCAGAATAGACTGGAGATCACCTTGTACTTGCATCTCTGTTTGGGATGCCTCTCTGCATTTTCACCATTCTACAGCATGGATCCTTGCACCCAATATGCAACTATTCCAGCTTATCTGATACCCACGTGACCATGAGCAGCCAATAAGTTTTGCCCAACGGGCAAACACATTACTGTGCATGTAGCGGACAGCAAACTTGATTGGTGGTCATGTGTCTGGCTGCTGTGAAGCATTACCCGGAAGAGATAAGTCTCAGGGTGCAGGGAGCCGGGCTGTGGTGCATTGAGTAGCAGCAGAGCGTTCCAAACAGGGATACCCCCATGTTATTAGCACAAGGGACCCTCAGTCTATTTTGATTGGAGGTCCTTTTTTTTTTTTTTGTTTCAATATTTTTATTAGGTTTTCAACAGTACAGATATGGAAGGCATATAGTCGATATAGCCATCCCTCACAGGGGAGGTAAAAGGTTGCAATCTGTCTTACATAGAATTGTGCCTTAACCGTACCTAATTAACATTCTACAAAGTGCATTAGATAAAGGTGGAGCAAGTGGAATGCAGCAAATTCTAAATGACAGTATTCCCCGACCTGTGTCAAGGACAGTGCGGGCTGCAGGGGCCATCAGCTCCCGCAGCACGCACCGCCACCGGCACACCAACCATCCCCTGGTCCAAGTGCCAGGTGTGATGGGGCGTGGTTCAGACTATCAAACGCTTCCAAGAATGTAGACAGAGAGAAATCGTTGAAAACTGCTAAATCCCTAATATTACAAGAGGAAGAGGGGCAAAAAAAGAGGGGACCTGGAGTAGAGGGGTCAGGGCTGAGGGGAAAGGGCGTTGGGGATGGGGGGGAGAAAGGAAGGGGGGGAGGGAAGAGAAGGTTGCTCCCACGTTCCAGCTGCCGCTCGTCTGGTCATTGGATAACAATCCTTATAATACCAGTGGGGGTTCCCCAGGCCATGTAAACGTTATCCAGGGCTCCCATAAGGAAGTGAATTTATCATGAGAGTCGGTCAGGATGCTGGATAATCTCTCATTAGTGAAGAACTTGTTCATCATGGCTGACACCTCTGAGATTGGGGTAAATTGTTTTTTCCAGGCTTTAGCTATAGTCTGCTTAGCCGTTAGCAGCAGATATACAAAGAGTCTATGTTGCTTGTTAGTCAGCTCCCGGGGCTTGCAGTGCAGGAGGGCAACCCATGGGTCTTTTCTCATACTGGTTTTGAAGACCTCATTGGCCATCCTGTACACCTGGCTCCAGAGGCTCCCCCTCCACGCTGCAGCCTCTAAAGCATGAGCTAGATTGCCCCAGAAATATCCTGCTTAGACGGCCTGGCACCAAGTACCAGCGGAGCATTACCTTGTAGGCTGTTTCAGCTGTCAGAACGTTCACGGAACATTTGGAGGCATATGACCATATCTCTGTCCACCCTCTCTCTCCTGGGCAGGGACCTAGGTCCTTCTCCCAGCCCCCCTCAGTTTTGTCAGGGGCAGAATCCAGTGCCTTAATTGAATGTAGCGAAAGTATTCCTTTTGGGGGATATCATATTTTCCTTGCAAATCTTGGAAGGACCTGAGGCCCTCTCTTGTGAGCAAGTCGGATATTTTGTTTATACCCCTGCTTTGCCACCACCTAAAAGCCATTCTTTTTTGTTCACCTGGGGGGAAGTTTGGGTTATCCCATAGGTGTGCCAGGGGAGTGTGGGGAGACATCAAGGCAGCAGAGACCTGACTGAGTCCCACACAGTGAGAGAGTGTTTCATTATGGGACTCAGCATTTTGGGTCTGAGTCTCGGGTCCATCCAGAGCAGGCTATCGATGGGTACCGATGCGCAGTTGGGGAGTTCCAAAAATACCCACAATGGGGGATTAAGGGCGGAGTGCATGGGGACCATTTGGGCGATCTACGAGGCCTTGTAATATTTAAAAATGTCTGGCACCCCTAACCCTCCCTGAGCTCTTTGTGCTAGCATAGTGCGTTTGGAAACCCTTGGGCGCCCCCTGGACCATATGAACGTCAAGATCCTCCCCTGCATCACCCGGAGCATGTATAGCGGAATTCTCGTGGGCAACACCCTAAAAAATTAAAGCAGTTTCGGGAGTATAGACATCTTAACCGTGTTAATACGGCCTATCCAGGAATTTGGATATGATTTCCAATTTTCCAGGCAAGTTAGGGATTTGAATAGAGGGGGATAATTAGCCTCATACAAGTCTGTGTACAGAGATGCGCACACCTAGATATGGGAGTGGTTCCACTGACCAGCGAAAGGGGAAACTGGCTTTGATCTGGTCCACCACTTCCATCAACAGAGACGCATTTAATGCCCTCAATTTCTCACTATTTATCTTTAGACCCGAGACCTGGGCAAATTGATTTAGAATTTTGTACAGATTTGGGAGTGATGTGACCGGTTGGGAAATGGCATAATCAGGGCGTCGTCAGCAAAAAACATGGCTTTATGGTAAACACCCGCTATCTCCAATCCCTTGATATTAGAGAAATTACGTATTGCTATTCCCAGCAGCTCCATGGCCAGGATAAAGAGGAGCGGGGACAGGGGGCATCCCTGCCATGTTCCCCTTGAAATATTAAATGCTCCTGAGGTGAAACCCAGATACCGCACTCTAGATTGGAGGTCCTTTTTAAATGAAAAATAACCCGACCCCTCTAGAGTCCATGTTTCTGGGCAGATTACAGGTAAATCATGATATAGAGCAGTCTATGGTGTTGGTTGTGATATAGATTAATCAGGATACAACTTAAAGGAGAACTACCGCATTCTAAAAATTGTCTAATTTTCACCGTGTGAAAAAAACTGCATTTTTTTTTTTTTGCCTTTTGTAAAAGGGATCAAAACAAATGACAGATGAGTTGGGTTGTGGGTTATGTTTTATGCAGATGAGTCGGGCTGTGTGTCAGGCTTTGTACAGATGAGTTGGGATTGTGGCTCATGTATTGTGCAGATGAGTCGGGTTGGGGCTTAGGTTTTGTACAGATGAGTTGGGTTGGGGTCAAGTTTTGTACAGGCAAGTTGGATTGAGATACAACTTTTGTACAGATGAGTTTGTTTGTAGGGCACGTTTTGTGCAGATGAGTTGGATTGTGGGTCATGTTTTGTGCAGATAAGTTCAGTTGTAGGGCACGTTTTGTTCAGATACTGTAAGTTGGGTTGGGGGTTCCGTTTGAGATGTGGTTCAGGTTGAGGCACAGATGAAAGAGGCATGGTTCTGGATTATGTAGAAGATGAGTTGGGCTTTATGGGTAAGGTGTAGCATGGGTTGGGTGGTGCAGATGAGTTCGGTTGTACAGCAAGTTTTGTAAATACTGTAAATTGGGTTGGGGGTTCCATTTTGTGCAGATGACTTGGGTTGAGGCTCAGGCTTTGTGTAGATGAGTTTGGGGCACAGATGAAAGGGGCATGGTTCTGGGTTGTGTAGTAGATGAGTTGGGCTTTATGGGTAAGGGGTTGCATGGGTTGGGTTGTGCAGATGAATATTTGAGCATGTTGTGGCACACATGATTCCTCCCTAGGTATGGTACAGATGAGCTGGGTTGTGGGTCTGTCACAATTCAGACAAGCTGCAGGCTGGGTAGGGGGTGCAGTACAGATGAATCAGGGTGTGGACTTCTCTAGTTCTATCTTGCTCTTGTCTTGTTTTGCTGGGTTAGTATGTCCACCTATGCTTCATACCGTCACTACATAATTTATTCTGATGGCAGCAGGTTCTATTGCCCTCTGGCTCTTATGAACTAGAGTCTTACAGCCCACAGACCCCTTGTCACATGGCTGTCAGTTTTCCTGTTCTGCTACATGTTGTAGGGTGAGAAATGGGATATGTAGTCTCTGCACAGCAATAACCTCATGCTCCTATAAATGTGAATGAATGAAACATCATTTCTGCTGCATTTTTTTAACATTTAGCCGAGCTGCAGAGAATCATCTCAGGACAATTTCAGAGTTTATTGTTTCAGCAGGTAGGAAAATCATTTTTAACATGACCGCATTTTTTTTTAGGAGGTGGAAAGGTATGTGGGGCTCATTTTGTGGTTTGTCTGCTCTTCCGCTTTAAGGAAAAATATACAAGGAGCTGATAACGGCACCTTTGTGCATCCCTCTCCAGAAATATGTGGAAGATGTGGGAGAAGCAGCTGGGTCAGCAGTCGTCGGCGGTGGCCTCGGAGGTGCAAGAGAGTAGGCACATGATATCATGCATTTTTAGAGAATGGATCAGCGTTTCCAAAGTGTTTACATATGCACACTATGAGTAAGCCCCCGAGTGGGATCCCGAGACGTTTCTGTGTAATTGTAGAACCTCGTGATTCATGCTCCCGAGAAACAAGCGCGGCGCTATGGATGAACTCCAGGCATCCAGGAATTATTACAACACTTTCATTGTGGGGAAGACTTTATTCTGCTGCCACATTTGGGCTTTTTTTTATTTTAGCTTTTAGTCTGCTGGTTTAGAAAGAATGAGGCCAAAAATAGAGGAATGCCTCTGTCTTTGGGGAAATGTGCCACACCACAAGCAATGAGAACATTCAAAAGAGGTAAGTCCACCTGAAAGCCTGATGCACCAAAGGTGCTGAGTCCAACTTAAAGTCAATGCCTGATACACCTCAGGTGGACAGTGTAACTAAACATATAATCCTGATACACCTCAGGTGGACAGTGTAACTAAACATAAAAGCCTGATACACCTCAGGTGGACAGTGTAACTAAACATAAAAGCCTGATACACCTCAGGTGGACAGTGTATCTAAACATAAAAGCCTGATACACCTCATGTGGACAGTGTAACTAAACATAAAAGCCTGATACACCTCAGGTGGACAGTGTATCAAAACATAAAAGTCTGATACACCTCAGGTGGACAGTGTATCAAAACATAAAAGCCTGATACACCTCAGGTGGACAGTGTAACTAAACATAAAAGCCTGATACACCTCAGGTGGACAGTCTAACTAAACATTAAAGCCTGATACACCTCAGGTGGACAGTGTAACTAAACATAAAATCCTGATACACCTCAGGTGGACAGTGTAGCTAAACATAAAAGTCTGATACACCTCAGGTGGACAGTGTAACTAAACATAAAAGCCTGATACACCTCAGGTGGACAGTGTAACTAAACATAAAAGCCTGATACACCTCAGGTGGACAGTGTAACTAAACATAAAAGCCGGATACACCTCAGGTGGACAGTCTAACTAAACATAAAAGCCTGATACACCTCAGGTGGACAGTCTAACTAAACATAAAAGCCTGATACACCTCAGGTGGACAGTGTAACTAAACATAAAAGCCTGATACACCTCAAGTGGACAGTCTAACTAAACATAAAAGCCTGATACACCTCAAGTGGACAGTGTAACTAAACATAAAAGCCTGATACACCTCAGGTGGACAGTGTAACTAAACATATAATCCTGATACACCTCAGGTGGACAGTGTAACTAAACATAAAAGCCCGATACACCTCAGGTGGACAGTGTAACTAAACATAAAAGCCTGATACACCTCAGGTGGACAGTGTAACTAAACATAAAAGCCTGATACACCTCAAGTGGACAGTGTAACTAAACATATAATCCTGATACACCTCAGGTGGACAGTGTAACTAAACATAAAAGCCTGATACACCTCAGGTGGAAAGTCTAACTAAACATTAAAGCCTGATACACCTCAGGTGGACAGTGTAACTAAACATAAAATCCTGATACACCTCAGGTGGACAGTGTAGCTAAACATAAAAGTCTGATACACCTCAGGTGGACAGTGTAACTAAACATAAAAGCCGGATACACCTCAGGTGGACAGTCTAACTAAACATAAAAGCCTGATACACCTCAGGTGGACAGTCTAACTAAACATAAAATCTTGATACACCTCAGGTGGACAGTGTAGCTAAACATAAAAGCCTGATACACCTCAGGTGGACAGTGTAACTAAACATAAAAGCCTGATACACCTCAGGTGGACAGTGTAACTAAACATAAAAGCCTGATACACCTCAGGTGGATAGTCTAACTAAACATAAAAGCCTGATACACCTCAGGTGGACAGTGTAACTAAACATAAAAGCCTGATACACCTCAGGTGGATAGTCTAACTAAACATAAAAGCCTGATACACCTCAGGTGGACAGTGTAACTAAACATAAAAGCCTGATACACCTCAGGTGGACAGTCTAACTAAACATTAAAGCCTGATACACCTCAGGTGGACAGTGTAACTAAACATAAAATCCTGATACACCTCAGGTGGACAGTGTAGCTAAACATAAAAGTCTGATACACCTCAGGTGGACAGTGTAACTAAACATAAAAGCCTTATACACCTCAGGTGGACAGTGTAACTAAACATAAAAGCCTGATACACCTCAGGTGGACAGTGTAACTAAACATAAAAGCCGGATACACCTCAGGTGGACAGTCTAACTAAACATAAAAGCCTGATACACCTCAGGTGGACAGTCTAAACATAAAAGCCTGATACACCTCAGGTGGACAGTCTAACTAAACATAAAAGCCTGATACACCTCAGGTGGACAGTGTAACTAAACATAAAAGCCTGATACACCTCAAGTGGACAGTGTAACTAAACATAAAAGCCTGATACACCTCAGGTGGACAGTGTAACTAAACATATAATCCTGATACACCTCAGGTGGACAGTGTAACTAAACATAAAAGCCTGATACACCTCAGGTGGACAGTGTAACTAAACATAAAAGCCTGATACACCTCAGGTGGACAGTGTAACTAAACATAAAAGCCTGATACACCTCAGGTGGACAGTGTAACTAAACATAAAAGCCTGATACACCTCAGGTGGACAGTCTAACTAAACATACAATCCTGATACACCTCAGGTGGACAGTGTAACTAAACATACAATCCTGATGCACCTCAGGTGGACAGTGTAACTAAACATAAAAGCCTGATACACCTCAAGTGGACAATCTAACTAAACATTAAAGCCTGATACACCTCAGGTGGACAGTCTAACTAAACATAAAATCTTGATACACCTCAGGTGGACAGTGTAGCTAAACATAAAAGCCTGATACACCTCAGGTGGACAGTGTAACTAAACATAAAAGCCTGATACACCTCAGGTGGACAGTGTAACTAAACATAAAAGCCTGATACACCTCAGGTGGATAGTCTAACTAAACATAAAAGCCTGATACACCTCAGGTGGACAGTGTAACTAAACATAAAAGCCTGATACACCTCAGGTGGATAGTCTAACTAAACATAAAAGCCTGATACACCTCAGGTGGACAGTCTATCTAAACATAAAAGCCTGATACACCTCGGGGGACAGTCTAAGTAAACATAAAGTCCTGATACACATCAGGTTCTAAGTCCAACTTAAATTCAATGTCTGATACACCTCACGTGGACAGTCTAACTAAACATAAGAGCCTGATACACCTCAGGTAGATGGTCTACCTAATCATGAAAGCCTGATACAAGTCAGGTGATAAGTCCAACTGAGAGACAAAGCTTCTTGATACAAAGGTGGTGAATCCAACCAAATGGCAAGGCCTCCTGATAACCAAATGGTGAATCCTACTCATACCTTGGATTGTGACTGCAACCTAAAGGCCCTGTATAAACAATTGGGCTCTACTGCCTGGTCTAGATCGTGATCTAGCATCATGTGACCTCTGGCTACTGATAGTACCTGACTTAGGTGGCACACAAAGGACCCCCCCCCCCCCCCCGGGCACACAGTGTGTGGAGCTACACGCTGATGAGAGCAGGATTGTCCTTACCACAGCTTTGCCTTTAGTAGAGTCTGGCCAGCCTAGCTCAGTTGGCTGGGACCTGGACTTCAATATGCAGAGAAGTATTTTTTAAACCATCTGTGCAGGGGGAAGGTGAGAGTCCTTTTTTAATGCCTACAGATGTCTTTTAACATAAACTCCTAGTCTAAAATGACTGAACTTCCTTTTACAGCATGACCATCAGTGTCCAGTGAGTGGACAGTGCACGTTCTTTCTGCCCACAATTAGTTGCCAGTCCCATCACCGGTGATGGAATGAGAAATCATTAGTATTTTCCTGTTCTCTGGCTACATTTTACTCTATAAAAAGCGTTGTCCCAAGTCTGAATACTCCAGTGTGGGGATGAAAGCAACACTCCAGTTCATTTTGACTGGTTGTCCACTTTGCAACGAAATGGGTGTTGATACAGGCATGGGGGACCGATTAGAGATACCACCCCCACAAAGCTTGATACACCTTAAGCGGTGAACTCTAATGGCCCATTTGCATGAACAGATAGTTCAGATTAGTTTAACAAGCGTATAACTTGTGTGCAAGTGGCCGAATTGCGTTCAGACGCAGAAGATTTGACGGCTAATCGTTCATTAGATCAATCATTTGTGAGATCGCTCGTTCTGTGTTCTCCACGTCCTATTTGCTGTCGATTTTTATTTCCACCTGCAGACGGTAATGTGACGTACGAGAAATTCTATGTCAGCCAAATCAACTCTCGATTCTCATTGATCCCTTGATCATAGCGGGCATTTCCATGTATAAGTTATCATTTGGTTTCGTTGCTTTAGCTATTTCTCATTCGCAAATTGTTCAGTGGAAATAGACCCTCTGACACATCACAGGTGGTGAATCCAACCAAAAGACAAAGCCTGATGGACTTGACACCAACCAAGAAGCCAAAGCTTCCTGATACACCCCAGATGGTGAGCTCCAACTTAAAGTGGACCAAAACCCTGGATTTTTACTATGCTGAGTTTTGGTCTTTGCCCCTCGGGCCCCCCCGATCAGGGGGTGCCCCACTGTGTGAAGCCCCCCAGTTTACCCAATTTCACTTACCCTTTCCTTGGGTTACGGTGCATGCGCAGCCCTCTTGTCCAATCAGCGTGATCGGATCCGCTTGGGCCCCTTCGTCCAGGACCTCATCTAATGCAAGCGGACGCATCCCCCGCTACCCTTTTACAGGGAGCGTGCCTACGGTCGCCATCCACAAATGCCTGTTCGCGCATGTGCCGATGCACTGGGAACGAAGCTGAGTTTTAGGGCGACATGGGGGGTTTTCACACAGCGGGGCACCCCCGATCATCGTGCCCTGGGCGGAGATAGTATGACTGCCCTGGAGTGTCAAAGACTTCAGGGTGAGCTTTAGTCAATGTTAAAAGACCTCGATTCAATGAGTTCAAAATGAGTTCTCATAGTAAAAAAATCACTTGAAAAAAAAGCCTGAGAATGTCACTGTTACTGAATCACCAGATAGGCAGACAATGAAAGTCAATGGAATTTTTTTTACTCCCCAAAAAAGTGGAGAACTTTTTACTACTTTTTACACTAAATCCAAATTGTTTTACGGTGTCACTCAATTAAGAGTGGCACCCAAAGTTGTGTGTATCCCTACCACCTATTCAAATTACAAGCTGGTACAGTTTCAAGGCTCTCCAACCATGTCCAGATATATTTTAGGGAATAGGCATACCCTAATTAATTATACACTTTAATGAATTATGCGAAGCTAATCAAAAGTTGTATAATTAATTAGGGTATGCCTATTCCCAAAAAAATATATTTGTACATACTTTTTACACTGTTGTAAAAAGCGCTATTGACTTTCATTGTCTTCCTCGCTGGTGAGTCAGCAACAGTGACATTTTCTTTTTTTATGAGAAATTTTTTCAACTCTTGAATCAAGGCCAGGATCTAGCTGTTCATTGCGTTCTTCTTCCGTTAATGTGCCCTGGCACAGTGCATCTATAGTAGATTGAAGATTGAAGGCACAATGTGGCCTAGTTGGGTGACAGGATTGTGCGCCAGTGTTGGCAAGCTTGGTAAATTCTCCGTAGTTCTGGATTGTCTATGGCTGGCTGTAAGACAATATGACTGTGCTGTCATTGTATACCTAAACCACATAAGATGACCAGATATTATCGAATTAAAAGGGATTTAAACGAATAAATGAAGACCTATGCTTTGTGATGTAAATCTTGGAGAAATGTGCTCCTCAGCAGGTCATGCCCCAGCCAGGAACAAGATCAGTTCCCTGACAACTAGAACATGACTGCCCCACAACAAAAATATAGTGTAGACAAGCAAAATAACAGCATAGCAGCAGATACAAATCACATTTACTTTGTGGTCTGCTTGTTGGGCCTGATTGTCCAGGAGGGCGACAATTGGGTGACCAGCATGACCCATATCTGCAGCGTACAGCTATGTTAGCAGCGGTCGGTCAGTGATATTTAATACCGGTCACAGTTTACTAGATGGAGTCAGGCTCACCGTGATATTTTTTGCAGTGTAAACAGGCGGGACTTACCAGTAGGGACACATTTTTTTTTCTCAACAAGACGGTCTTTCTGGCCTGGCGGTTATGAATGATGTCATTGTGAGCTGCAGGAAGAAGCTGTCAGGAGTCGTTTTCACGAGGGGCTCGATGTAAACTAAACACGCTGCAACGCTCATGGTCTAGAAGGCAAGAAAATGACTCAAAGCCTGTCTGTAGTATGAGAAGAGAAGAGAAAACCAGCCTATCCCCTGGGCCTGCTGATCCAGCACTGTGCTGATGACAGAAGACAGATCCTGCCTCTGTTATCAGCTGTCTTCTGGAGTGTTAGAATCTTCTCCGGCTTCAGAGTGTTCCAAGCAGAAGTGTGAGACCAAACACTCAATGTGGCCGCTCTGGGCACACACCCCAGTCTGCAATTATAAAGGCTGGTGGGCATCCCTATTGGTGAGGGATGCAGGAGGTCTATTATATGATAAATGTTATATAGTATAATATTATTCAACAAATATATATAATGTACTATAAAAATAGAAAGTGGTGTCAGAGTTATGCCCACCGGTCTCCAGCAACATACCATTTCTTAGCTGAGCTTTCTGCTGTGGTTCAGCAGAACTTTGGAAATCAGACAAGTCAAGGTCAGAGCAGGAAGCTCCTGGTTTATCAGCAAAGCTGAGGCCTGGGCAGGCAGCGAAGGTTAAGAAATGATGATGCAGAGTCCAGTGCAAGCAGAGTGGGTTCAGAAGTGATTAGACAAAGCATGGCCGTGCAGGCAACAGAGGCTTATAAAATATCCTGCAAGCCGAGGCCAGGGCAGGCAGTGGAGGTTCATAGATGATCAGACAAGCAGAGGTTGATGCAGGCAGCGTGGGTTCATAAGCGGCAAGGCCTGTGCAGGCAGCAGGGCTTGCTAACTAATCAGAAAAGCTAAGGCCAGTACAGACAGTAGAAGTTTATAAATGAT
This sequence comes from Gastrophryne carolinensis, assembly GCA_027917425.1. Classification (NCBI taxonomy): domain Eukaryota; kingdom Metazoa; phylum Chordata; class Amphibia; order Anura; family Microhylidae; genus Gastrophryne; species Gastrophryne carolinensis. The sequence goes on along the minus strand of CM051235.1, from coordinate 162,859,082 downwards.
TACATAAGCCTCGGCCTGGGCAGGCAGTGGAGGTCTATAAATGATTAGACAAGCAGAGGTTGATGCAGGCAGTGTGAGTTCATAAGCGACAAGGCCAGTGCAGGCAGCAGAGGTTAGTAACTAATCAGGCAAGCTAGTGCAGACAGTAGAAGTTTATAAATGATCATGTAAGCCAAGGTCAGTGTCTGCAGTGGAGGTCCATAAATGATCAGACAAGCAGAGGTTGATGCAGGTAGTGTGGGTTCATAAGCAATCAGACAAAGCAAGGTCACTGCAGGCAGCAGAGGTTCATACATGAACAGAAAAGCCAAGGCCACTGTAGATGGGTGAGGTTTATAAATAAGCAGAGAAGGAGAGGCCTGTGCAAGCAGTATAGATTCAGAAGTGTTCAGGCAAAGCAAGGTAAGTGCAGGCAGCAGCAATTTAAAAATGATGACACAATTTGCCTTCATTGCTGGCAATGAAGGTTATTAAGCAATCAAAGCAGGGTCAGTGCAGGAAGCACCTGGTTTTTAAATGATCAATAATACAAGCTGAAGTTGCTGCAGGCAGTGGAGATTTGTAAGCAAGATCAGTGCAAGTAGTAGAGGTCTGTAAATGATCAGACAAAAGCATGGTCAGTACAGGCAGTGGTTAGTAAGTTAGTAAGAAGCGAGCCATGGACAAGCAATATAGGTAAGGTCAGTAATGCCACTGGTTGAGGAGCCAGAAAGTAGCAGGTCAGGAACAGATCAGATCTCCCAGTGGCACCTTTTTAAAGTGAAGGTGTTTGTCCCATCCGATTGTGCCATGAGGCCCATGCATTGCGTATGGACATGGGCGCATGTCACATGCACATCAGCCCATTGTTAGCCCTGATTGCACATGTGAGAGTGTAGTTAGCTTGACGCTGATGTAGATTGCATTTTATAAGAGGCAAACAATTACTGATCATCCTGACATGGAGATGCTTGATTGTTTAAATTGGAATCTTTTCGAGAAGAATTGTTGGCCTTAACAAATAAACATATTACTTAAGCCTGCAACAACTAGTTAGTTTTTCCTTTCCACCTCGCTACGTGTTGGTGTAAGGCAGCTGTTGCATCAAATGCTGGTGACAGGACGTGACACACTCAGATCACTTCCCCGTCACACTTTGCTTGTGCTTACTCAACTGTCTTTCACAGCCTTTCACTTGGCATGTTAACTGATTCCATCCAGATCGTATAGTGATGGGTGTCACTACAGCCCCCACTCTCCAGAGCTGCGCTTCCTCTTTTCGCATTCTGTAGCCATTTGATGAAGCTCATGGCAAGAAATTAATCTACACTAAAACTGTTGTTGCACTATAGAGTGATGACTATATGGATAGAGCACAAGCCACCATATGGGCAACCAGAGATGGGCTTCAGATATGCCCAGGAGGACATATCCTTAAGGTACACTCCCTATTCACTCCGTATTCTAGTATTCTAATCACCCCCCTCCCAGGGTAGGAGGAAATGAGGAAAGTCCCACTGTCGATAGTAGTATAGAACCGGTGTCACCCCCCCAGAGTAAGAGGAAATGAGGAAAGTCCCACTGTCAGTAGTACCTGATTGGATGGTAATGGCCAATGAATGTGTCCAGGCAGGCCTCTACATTTTTTGATGACCGCTTAATAGTAGATTATTGAGTAGTACATGAATCTTGGTCATGCCAACTCTCTTGGTGAGCAAGAGGTTTACCCACTTATGTTGATTAGGTCATTGTTGCTAAATGTAAGGTTGCATTCCCTATGCGGATGACCAGCTTAAAGAGGATCTCCAGTGTCATTGCACATCTCCCCCCTCCAGCAGCTTAAAACTTGTCATCCTCATACTTTCTACTTCTGCCCTCCCTGCTGTCCCTCGCCGTTCAGTCAGCCTATTGGGTTTGCTAGTCTGCCTTGCAAATTAGTGTGAGCCCACCTGGCCCAGTGAGGGAATATCAGAGCTGCTGGTTCTCAGGGTGCCCCTCTTGCATAGAGGTTGATCGAATTTTCACCTTGTTTTGAATGAGGGGCCTATTTAGAGTGAATTTTTAGCCTTTCAGTCTGTGGTGGCCATTGGGGCATCCCAATTGTTATGTCCTCCCTGTGAATACCCTCCCCTCCAAGATCACAGAGCCATATGCAATGGGCCACTAATGCTGCTGACTCGCCCCCACCAATTAGAGACATGTGTCATTGTAGTGTGTAGTTGTTTCCTGTGCCTCGATGACTTTGGAATAGACCAGTTTCTCTATTTCGGGGGTTATTGAGAAGGGGGTTTGGCTGGGTGACTAAGTGGACCTATAGGTCTTATAGTATGTCTTAACCTTATCATGGATTTAATGATTAGGTTGGTTTGGAATGCGCTCTCGCTTTACAGTCTATTCAAAGATTGTAAAGTGATATTTAAGGTATGTGGATTTCGTAAGCTGTGCTCTGGAATAAAATCTAAAGATCCTTAAAGGGCACCTCAGCTCTCTCTAGCTGATCTGTGACATAAAGGGTCCTCATCCTTGCCACCCTTACCCACCCTGCCGCTGTACCTTTTTTTTGCAGTGACTATGACACCCAAGGCTTTTTCTGCTAAATAAATTTGCTGCATCTAGAAATCAAATAAGAATTGAGGCTAGGTCTCGAAAAAGAGCAATTAAGCGGGCCTAAAGTCATCAGAACTATTTCATCCTCCATCTCCAGGCATCTGGGTTTGGGTTACCCTTCCTCTTAAAACGCAGTTGGCTACTCACCACCCCTCCATGTTCCACTGCCATGCCAGCCAGCTCTGCTGGTGATCAGAAGGGTTTGGTGTGTGTTCCACATGCCAGCTCAGTGAACACTTTTGAGCACTAATATTCATGTGGGATGTGCGAGTGGCGCTTTCCGTTTGACCACCAACTAATAGGCCTCCCTCTTCTGGATTTGCTGGAGCTGTGGGATGCAGCAGGTCCACTGCAATTACTTTGTCTAGAGGTCTCTAATGAAACCTTTGCTGGACTGGGGCTTAAAGCAGAACCAAAACCTGTGATTCCCCCCTCCGGTCCACTCTATAGGGGTATCCGGATTTGGCATGTTGCTATGTGTGAACCCCCCCCCAGGTTTGTTGTATGCTCACCTTGATCTGGTGAGTGTGTGAGCCTTCTTCAATGAGCATTTATTGTATGCCTTGGGACGCTCTAGGAACCGTTTCCAAGAGTTTTGGTCTGCTTTAACCAGAGCATAGCCATGATTTGATCTGCAAATACTAATTGGAAGAAACCAGGCTGCACTGACGGCTAGAAGACCATATAGGAAGAATAACTTCTTCATAAAGGAGCCATTTGCATAGTTACACCCACTGGCCTTAATTGAGGATTAATTCCCTTGTTATGGGACTCTAGTGGAGGTGATGTCATGTGAATCTGCTGTTTTAAAAAGGCAGTGATTTCTCCAACAGAAAAGACGAATTCCAGGAAACTGCCTGTAAAGAGGAATTATAATGGACATTATGGAGGAAAAGACTTAGAGCGGACCTTCACCCTGAATAAGAGCATATCTTACATGTTTCCCACACCCTGTACATACAGATTGCTCACATTAAAAATCATCCTACCTGCACCTACTGCATGTTATGAGCCTTCAAACATCCAAGATGGCGGCTCATGGGACATCAGGCAGCCTGCAAACAGGAAGTGCCTTCTAACTGTGTTGCTCTGCATTCTGGGATTACTGACCTTTTCCTGACCCCAGCTCTGCTCTGCCTGAGCAAAGCACCGCTATAACCCTCCCCCCTGTACTTTATCCCGCTCTACTCTCCTCAGTAAGTGTGATGCTTCTGAGTCAAGATGGCGGCGCCCGTATCCTAAAGTCCTAAACAGAGTTGCAGCCCAGTGGGGGAAAGAATAATAAGTAAGTGACTAAAAACTTAAAATATATTAATTTTAGATGTTGGGGAATCATCCTTGAATATCTTTTCAATAAATCATGGTGATGGTCCGGTTTAAAGCAGATCTAATCCCCCCCGCCTTGCAAGTGCCCCTGAGGAAAGGGACACTTAACAAATCTAACATACCCCCATGCCAACAGGGAATCCTGCATTACAGATTTACACACCCTTTTCTAGTAGAACTGTAACTGACAGCAGTTCTTGGTCTCTTGTCATGCAGAGCTGTATGAGGAGAAGGTGAGTATGTGGGTTAGGATGCAGACCTGAACTCTAGTTATCAGGATGGCTTATGTCTGCTTCTTTTCCTGGGTAGACTGTGGACTGTGCCAGGTAAAGTGTAGATCCATTTTACCATAGAAGAGCTACTCCTTCCACCTCCTAACCTCACAGTAAGCAGTGCTCACCCATGTCGGTTCTGCCATCCAGCAGTGGACCAGATGTTGCAGCAGTCATGATGGCAGCCTCCTGCTAGTTGCTGCTATGGGTGCTGTGCTTCTGTTTTGTAAATGAAACAGGGCCTGGCCTGACAGAATTCCCAGTGGGCTGCACTGGTTTGGGGTCAGTGGGGTTGCATGTGTACACCAACACACAGCCCACATGACAGAATTTACTCATTCTTCTTGTAACATCCCCTGACACCCAAAGCCAGCCAAGACACCTGGGCCATGTTTGTTCTGCCCCTGCAATGCCAAGCCTAAGCATCATGACTGTGGTGGCCATACCCACCCGGTCTCATTATCTTCCCCTACAATACTAAAGCTTCAATAACATCTCTTTAAAGCTTAGCCATAGCCATGGGGGTGGGGGCTCAGAAGCTTGTGGGCTGGTCATGGGATGATCCCCAGCCCCAGTCTGCTCCTGCCTTTATCAGGTCCCTATCAGTTTGGGGGGAGGGGAATCCTGTGTGGTGGAAACTTACCTCATCCTAGCTCCTCTTCTAGGACCTGGTCCCATGTGATACTGCATTCCCTGGATGTGGTAGCACATTTATGTCTGTGAGTATTTGGCATCCGGGGACCAGACTTGCGTGGTGGGCGTTAGTGGGCATCATCAATAGGAATGTCCCTGCAGTCACAAACAAAGGTCATACCGTAACAATAGGATGTGGGTCCACGTTTTAATATCCTCATCATTTATCTGAAACCAGTTATTTTAATATGCACCCAGTGAACAAGTCATACTGGGGTGGCACGCGGCAGTAGGAGATGAAGCTGCTTTTTATTTTTACTTTCGCCCTCCACAAGCATTGCCAGCTCCCACGGCTGGGGAATAGGCTGGCAGTTCCCGTGCGAGAGGGTACTTCAGCGGATTACAAAGAGCTTTCAGGATCACATGCTGCCCCCTGTTGTGGCTATGGTTTACTAAGTGCTTTAAAGTGGACCAAAACCCAGCAAGATCGGCCCGGGAATCTTTTAGATTCCCTCCCCTGGGAATCCAAAACCGGGATGCCCCGCTGTGTGAAACCCCCCAGGTCGCCCTATTCACTTACCTTGCTTCCCGGGCCCTTAGACGTGGCTTAGACAATGTGATGTCAGCGTCTCCAAGTGCGCTGATTGGATGAGCGGTCGCGCATGAGCCGTAGGACCGGGAAGAGGTGAGACCTGGGGGGTTTCACACAGCAGGGCACCCCGATCAGGGTTCTCCGGGGGAAGGGATTTTGACCATCCTGGGTTTTGGTTAACTTTAACACGTTGTTTTCTGGTGAGCATAATTGAAAGATCTATTTGAAGTGGGCTTATTCTTACAATATCACGCTATGTTAGCTTCTCTTTTTGTTTTATGAGCTGGGAGTCTTGCACTAAAGTGGTTTTTGGAGGAGTTGCTGAGTGAGATATTGCGGAGCTAAATTGGAGCTATTATATCCACATTAAAGCAGACCTACAATTATTGGTTTGCTCATTGTGTTGCGCTGGAATTGGAAAGAAGATAAAAAAATTGTCGCCGTTAAAGAGGACCTAAAGGCATTTCCCTTTTTGAAATCTGGTACATGCACAATTTAGTTTTTTTGTATCCCTGGCTTTCTGTTTGGTTATACACTATGGGGCATCCCAAATCAGGATTTCCACTAGGGACAATAGTTAGTGATCCTAAATTCTTTGCAGACTTTAGGGCCGCTTTAAACTGGACCTTCAGCATAATTTAATGAAAAGCCCAAACTCCAGCATCTAAAATGAAAATATTTTACGTTTTAGTCACTTATTTATTATTCTTTCCCCCACCGGGCTGCAACTCTGTTCAGGATTCTAAGATTTGGGCGCTGCCAACTGATTCAGAAGCACCACACATACTGGGGAGAGGAGAGTGAGATAAAGGGCAGGGGGCGGGGTTATAGCTGTGCTTTGCACAAACAGAGCAGAGCTGGGGTCAGGGCATGGACAGCAATCCCAGAATGCAGAGCGACACAGTCAGAAGACACTTCCTGACTGCAAGCTGCCTGATGCTCTATGAGCCGCCATCTTGGATGTTTAAAGGCTCATAATATGCAGTAGATGCAGGTAGGATAATTTTTATTGTGAGCAATCTGTATGTACAGGGGGGGGAAACATATAAGATATGCTCTTATTCAGAGTGAAAGTCCGCTTTAAGACTCGCACATGTCTACCTGAAGTACAGATGGTAATGCAACAGCCATACTCTGGATTAAATTCTGGTACAAAATATAATTGTAAAAACAAAACTAGCCTCAGAAAAAAGATGTAGTTTGAAGGATTGCTTAAATATATGAAAATACAACATAAGGAAGGAAGTCGAATCGGTTGGCCAGCAGAATAAACGTGAAAATACAGAAGTGCAGCATGGTATTTTGAGATGCCAGTAGTCTCATAAGGGAGGGGGGGGGTGTTTTAGGTTTTGGACACAGTTTTAGATTAGAGGAAACCTGAACCGAAATTTTGCCTGTGACAATGGGGTGCCAGAAGCTGGATTCAACTCCCTCCAGCTCTGCCACCATTCCAGTCTGGTTGCTTGGCACCCACAAGCTGTGCCGCCTTCTTTTCTTTCTAGTCATGTGGGCTGCTGTAGCAAATAGAAGGTCCTGCATGGCCAAGGAGCTTACTTTATACAGGAAATCGGCAGTGCAGTTAGGTGAGTATATTTGCAGTCTCTTGCTTTCCAGGTTATTTACTCAGTGTGTAATAAAGCGCTAAATGCCCTGAAAGTGTGTTTAGTCTTTAAGGCCCAAATTTATTAAGGTTGACGTGACATTATTCATTTGCTTAGGATATTTTTATGTAGCGGTAGTCCAGCCTAAAAGCCTTCACACCCCTGTCCTGCGATCAGCCTGATTTGGGAGATGAGATAAAAAACACTTACCCAACCAATCAGTGGCATCGACCGTGGCTGTCGTCAGTATAGCTGTTTTGGACAGCTTGAGTTACCTAATTACTTTACAGCGCCCATGTTTCTGCTGCACTGATGTCACCACTTCCTCATTCATGGTGTATGACACAAAATGGTAGTTAATCACATGACAACTCTTTAGGTTAGATGTGCAAGCCCACTTGGAAATTCAGATTAGTTACCATCAGTCACATGATTAACTGCCATTTTGTGCCATACACAATGAATGCCAAAGTGGGTGCTTGCCTATAAGGGTCTCTTTAAGGTCCTGACTATCTTTTGGCTGTTGAATAGGGATGGGCAGACCCGAGGATGTTCGCCAAGTTCGGCCAAACATTAAAAATATATTGGCTTCGGGATCAGAACTTGAGCCAGACTCCGAACCCCACAGATCAATGGGATCCGAACTTTGATGATGTAAAATGTCTGTAAAATGCTCGTTGCAAGTGTTAGGGGGCTCATTGGTGGCACATCGCTAGCATTTGCTACCAATGTGTTATAGCTGTGGATCCCACCTCCCGAGAGCCTCTTTGGGGTAGGCCCTGAAGTGGAGCTGCTCGTGTATTCAAAGGGTGGCAGTGGTCCTGGGTCCTCCTCTGCCTCAGTATGCCACTCTGGTTGGGCGAGTGGGTATGGACTCTGGGGTGCCATAGCCTCTGCTGCTTGTGCTGGGGACTCAGCAGAGGTCAGACATTATGGGCAGCCCGGGATCTATGGTGATAGATGCAGAGAGAGGGGGCAGAGCTACTCCTAGAGTCAGACAGCTTGGGGGAGAGACAGGAATATATATGTTGTTGAGCGTGAGTTGGGTGGAACAGCTGAGCGTTGGCAGGAGGGATGAGGAGAAGAGGGGACAAGGGGACACAGCTGTGAAGAAGGCACTCAGGGTAGGTCTATACCCCAACCTGTTCTGGAACAGGCCCACCTCAGATGGGCTCCGACATCCCGAAGGGACCCTGGACACAGCATCTGGGACACGGACACCCATTGTTCTGCACAAACCTCGAACTTTATAGTCCTGGTTCTCTCATCCCTACTGAAACCTCCTACGTTACCCAATCTACATATCTTGCCGATATTCTAAGTATGTCACACACCCCACTTCAAACATTAATTATTACACTTGGGTTATACCACCAGCAGGTGGCGACTTGCAGAGAAGTCATGAAAAACGAGCCCCTCCTGGTCTATACATGCCTGGTACCTCTCACTCATTCCCCAGTGTTCTTCTCTGCAAGATGGCGACAAGACAGAAGAAAGAAGTCTCCTGCTTGCAGGTAGCCGGGGTAACACCCCGGCCCCCCTTCTGGTGTATTTCTGCGCTAGAAAGAGGGGGGGAGGGGCGCTATGTGATTACTAGTACTTGCTGAGTGTGATTGCTGTGTGTTTGTGCTTGATTGTATTTTTATTTTACTGACATGAGGTGGATTTTGGAGAGCCTCCCCACCTCAGGCGGTGGGCAGTTGTATGGTGCCTCCTGACTGTACTACTATTTCGTGCCTAGGTTCTGCCTTGAGGGGGGGCGGGGTCGGGCGGCGCGTTTTGTCACTTTTCCGCCCGCTCCCGTTTTGCACAGGTTTTTGGTAAGGTGCGGAGGTGAGGCTGGGCGCCATGTGTGTGCGGTGCCCGCTGCCTCCACTTGTGTGGTGTTATGCGGCTGTCTGGCGGGGCCGCGTCTCGCGCGGGCCGCGCTGCACTGTGTCCGGGAAGGGGGGCAGGGCCGGAGCGCTTCGCGCACTTGAGGCGGCCCGCCCTTCTCTTCCTCGTTCATTCCTTCCCCCCCCCCCCATCTTGACGCAATCGCATACTGCCGCCGTGGTGAGTTTCTTCTTGTTGTGGGGCACATATACGCTGTTGATGTAGCGCTTTTGGAAGTATTCCCTCAATGAATTGGTAGCCGGCTGCATGGTCCAGCGGTTAGAGCATACGCTTATGGAGTTTGTTCCCCGACGGTGCCGGTTCAAATCCCACTCTGTCCTTATGTTTTAATATGTATGCATTTAGTTGCCCATTAGTTTTTGTTGTGCATAATTTGTATTTTTTATTCCTGTGCTGCTGCATGTTTGATTGTCTATGGGCCATGGAATGAATGTCTTCTTTTCCATTGCAGATCCTGGGTTCCCATACTGAAGGGGTCTCCCGGTTTTTAGATGCTTGGCTAGTTGGGGTACTGTCCCTTTATAATTACAAATCCCCCCACACGGGACATTTAAAAGGGGCATCCCGGGTCGCTTATAGCATAAATCCCTGGGTAATTGCGAATACCATAATTTCACCATTATGGAGGCTTCTAGTATAACGGAAACGGCCCTTGGGGCAATTCAGGCTATTTGGGGGTTGTGGGGCTCCTCTCCCAGGGGATGCTGTCATAATATGCATTCCATGTGTATGGTGGAATATTAAGCGCCAGTCCGGTACTCCGGCTTCTGGCTCCTCGCCGCCTGTGTCGTCACCTACCCCTCCCCGCCTGTTCCGGACCCCATGTGACGTGGTCATGGGTGGGGATTCGCATTCCGAGGTGTGCCGGGTTGGCCAGCCTTAAGATAACGTTTTCCGCGGTGGTTGCTCAGAGGGCCCCGGCGGTGGTGTCCTCTCTGGAGAGTGCCGGCTGGGTGATCGACTATCCCAAGTCCTCCCTCGCTTCGGCCAGGGTGGTGTTCTTCCTGGGGATGTCCTTGGATTCTTGTCAACACAAAGTGTTTCTGTCTCAGCCCACGGTTCTCTTGGTTCAGGAATTGGCGCAGTTTCTTATTTCCAATCCTTGCCTGTCCGTCCGGTTGGGGATGAGACTGGTGGGGTTGATGGTAGCCTCCTTCGAGGCGGTGCCCTTTGCTCATTTTCGCACGAGGACGCTTCAGTTGATCTGTCGGCGTCTTGGGATCGGCGACCGCGGTCGCTGGATCGGTCTTTCCGGATGTCCTCCCGGGTTCGGCAGTCTCTTCTGTGGTGGATGGTCTTGGACTTTATCTTGAGGGGCAGGTCCTTTCTGTTGCCTCTTTGGGAAACTGTCACCATGGACGCTGGTTTGTCGGGATGGGGAGTTTTCTGGAAGGACTTTCGGTTCCGGGGGAGGTGGGGTCCTCTGGATGCCCACTTGCCCATCAACATTCTGGAGTTGAGGGCCATCAGGTTGGGTCTGTCTCTCTTGGCACAGCATTTACAGGGCTTGCCGGTTCAGGTTCGGTTGGACGATCGGTTGGCTGTTGCTTACATTGATCGCCTGGGAGGGACTCGCAGTCTGGGTGCCATCAGAGAGGTGTCTCTGATTCTAGCCTGGGTGGAGGCTCATGCCCCTTGCATCTCGGCAGTGTGCATTCCAGGATTGGAATACACGGACGTGACCTTTCTGAGCAGGTGCTCTTTCCGCCGGGGGGAATGGTCTTTCCACCCCCAGGTTTTTCGGTTGCTTTGTCTCCGGTTGGGGACGCTGGAGGTGGATCTGTTTGCCTCTCGTCACAGTTACTGACTTCCGACATTCGTGTCGTTTTCTCAGGATCCTCTGGCTCTAGCGGTGGATGTCATGTCCCTGAGCTGGGGGGACCTGGTGTTCCATTCTCTGTCTCCTCCGATCCCTATGCTAGGCAAGGTGTTGTGAAAGCTGGCCCTGGTCGGGGTTCCCGCCATTCTCATGGCTTCAAGGTGGCCAAGGAGGGTGTGGTTCGCAGACAACGTTTGTCTGGCGGTGGATCAGTTCGATCTGCTTCTTCGGCTGGATTTTATCTCGCAGGGTCAACTGCGTTGCCCCAATTTATGAACGCTGGCTGTGACGGCCTGGCTGCTGAAACCTCCATTTTAGGGGAGGAAGGTTTTTTGTTTTTTCGGATCTGTTATTCAGACTTTTATTAGTGCTGGGAAGAGGTCCTCTTCTTCCATCTATTATAGGACTTGAAGGTCTTATATTGATTGGAGTGAGGCTAGATCTTTGACTTGTCGGGTCTTTTCTGTTTTCAGGATTTTGGAATTTCTTCAATAGTGGCTGGACTCTGGTCTTCAGCTGAGTATCTTAATGGGGCAGGTTGCTGCCTTGTCTGTCTGTTTTTCAAAGGTCCTTTGCGTTTTCTCCTTTGGTCAAGACCTTCTTCCAGGGGGTCTCGCATTGTGGCCTCCTAGGAGGCCTGTTCTTCCTGTTTGGGATTTGAATTTGGTTATCTCTGCTCTTCAGGCTTCTCTTTTGAGCCTTTGCAGGTTATTGTTCTTTCTATTCTGACTCAGAAGGTTGCCTTGTCCATCACTTCTGTTCGGCGTGTCTCGGAGTTGGCAGCCTTGTCGTTTCGGGCTCCTCGCTTTGAGAGACATCAGGTCAAGGTGGTTTTCCGCTTCAAACCGGTCTTTCTCTCTACGGTGGTCTCTACTTTTCATCTCAACCAGGACGTTGTTCTTCCTTCCTTGTGTCCTATGCCTAGGAATGACAAGGAGAGGGTTTGCACTGTTGGGAGTACTGTTTGTTTACTACTTCTCTTTTTCGTAAGACTGATGTCTTTTTCGTGGTGCCCTGTTGGGCCTAGTGAGGGTTTGGCTCCCGCTAAGTCTTCCATCAGCAAATGGATTCGTCAGGCTGTTGTTGGGGCCTATTCTACCAAGGGGAAGGTTTTCCCTTTTTTTCTTATCACTGCTCATTCTACTCGTGCTGTTGGAGCGTCTTGGGCTTTTCTGCACCAGGCCTCTGTTGAACAAGTTTGTAAGGCTGCTACTTGGTCTTCTGTTCACACTTTGTCCGAGTTTTTTACAAGGTTGATGTGCGGGCTTCAGCGGATGCTGTGTTTGGCCGCAAGGTTCTGCAGGCTGCAGTGGTTTGAGTTTTGCATTTATGGCCTTGTTGGATACCCGCCCTTTCTGGACACTGCTTTTGGATGTCCCAAGTGTAATAATTAATGTTTGAAGTGGGGTGTGTGACATACTTAGAATAATACCATTTTGTGAATACTCACCTGTAAAATGGGTATTATAAGTATGTCACACACCCCACTTCACCGCCCTTTTTGGTATCCCGGATTCTTTATAGGGTGAAGTTTTCGTTTACAGTTTGAGGGTTTCCAATGGGTTTTTTCCTGGTACCTTGTCTTTACTGCTGTTTGAGTACTGGGGAATGAGTGAGAGGTACCAGGTATGTATAGACCAGGAGGGGCTCGTTTTTCATGACTTCTCTGCAACGTCGCCACCTGCTGGTGGTATAACCCAAGTGTAATAATTAATGTTTGAAGTGGGGTGTGTGACATACTTATAATACCCATTTTACAGGTGAGTATTCACAAAATGGTATTATTCTCATGGTGCAGACATGACTCTCCCCCAATCAGCTTCTTTGGCTGGAGAAGCTGAATGGAATCCTAGTCGCACTTGCGTGTTTACCCCCTGCACTCTCTTGTGCATGGCCATGTCAGCCATTCAGTTATGGTGGGTTGGGCTGTGCAGAGCCCGAAAAAAATGCAAAGAAGCCACCAGGTTGGCAAGGTGACTATCGGGGTTTAACATAGAAGTGGTTGTCCACTTTTAAGGCCCCTAACATTATACTTGGGTGGTAGGAACAATGCTGGTTAGCTCCACTTTTCCAGGTTAAGTCCTTCACTTGGGTATCAATTGGTCCAGAAGCTGATGGATATTGTATCTACAGCTCATGAATTATTCTGACACAAAACCCCTAGAAATGACGTAAGGGTTATATTGAGAATTCAGATAACAAAGACTCCTTCAAACTAAAATATGTCAGTTTTATTCCAGTCCATTGTGCTGCCATAAATAATTTTGCAGGTCAAAGTAAAAATCGAGCTGCAAAGCCGCTGGAGGCTGCTGTGTTAGCCTGAAATACATTCTTTTTTTGTGTGCGGATGATTTGCATATGGCATATTTACATACCATTTGCATACTAATTCAAGCAGTATAGATAAGAATAGGTAAATTGTCATGTGCTAGCCAATCTGTTGCTAACGAAAGAATCCTGGATCCGTTTGATTTCAATCAAAGAAAACAAAAGAATTGAACCGAATCAATCTTGATTGCTTCTCGCTATTTAGCTCCTTTTGCTTGTTCCTCATTTCATTGGATACAGTGAAATGATACCAAATAAAATCATACAGTCATTTTAATTGATCCTATTAAAATCAAATCAGTCAAAAGAAAGACTTGATATAGTGGAAGAGGCCAACACATACAGCATTTCATTTTGATAAATAACATGTATCAATTTAAGATGTTCTTTGACTGGATTTACACTTTAAGTAGTTTTAAGGCTTTCTCTAGCTCAATGCCTTCCTTCCCTGATATTGGGTTGCATGCCTTGGTGGTGTCAGGATTGGATAATACCAATGTTCTCTGTGATTCAGAGCAAATGTCATTGCCTTCAATACTTGATATTGGGGTTCATATTCTGGTGATGTCAGAATACGTTTGTTAAAGTGGACCAACACCCAGGATTTTGACTATCCTGGGTTTTGGTCCACTTCGGCGGGGCACCCCGATCGGGGGTGCCCCGCTGTGTGAAACCCCCCAGAAACCCCAAAAAACTCACCTCTCAGCGCTCCCACGTGAGCGCCGCAGCCAATCCCCGCCAACGTCCAGGCGGGGATCAGGAACGTCCAAGACGCTTCCGCCGCCGCCGCCTCCCGCGCGTCACTCTCGGCGCGCGCGCGCCCCCGCCGGCCATTCACAGAGGGCCGGCGCGGGCGCGCGCACGTCTGGAGGGGCGCGCGGGAGGCGGCGGCGGCGGAAGCGGCGGCGGATCAGGTAAGGTGTTTTGGGGGTTTCTGGGGGGTTTCACCCCGCGGGACATCCCGATCTCGGATGTCCCGCGGGGTGGGAGGTGATCGGCCCGGGAATCTTATAGATTTCCGGGCCGATCACCCCTGGGTGTTGGTCCTCTTTAAGGCTCTCTGTACCCGCCATCCCCGGTCCCCCGATTAAAGGCTTTCTGTGGCTCAATGCCTTCCTTCCCTGATATTGAAGGTCATGTCTTAGTGGTGTCAGGATTGGATGATATCTTGGTTCTCTGCGGCTCATAGGAGTTTCAATGCCTTCCTTCCCTGATATTGGGGTTCATGTTTTGGTGGTGTCAGGATTGGATCAATCCAAGGTTCTCTGTGGTTCAGAGCAAATGTCATTGTCTTCAATACTTGATATTAGGGTTAATATTCTGGTGATGTCAGAATACACTTGTAAATGCTCTTTAGGTACCCGCCGTCTCCAGTCCCCCAATTGAGTAGTTTAAAGGCTTTCTGTGGCTTTGTGCCTTCCTTCCCTGATATTGAGGGTCATGTCTTAGTGGTGTCAGGATTGGATCAATCCAAGGTTCTCTGTGGTTCAGATAAAATGTCATTGCCTTCAATACTTGATATTGGGGTTCATATTCTGGTGATGTCAGAATACATTTGTAAAGGCTTTCTAGGTACCCGCCATCCCCAGTCCCCTGATTGAGTAGTTTAAAGGCTCTCTGTGGCTCACTGCCTTCCTTCCCTGATATTGGGGGTCGTGTCTTAGTGGTGTCAGGATTGGATAATGTCTCGGCTCTCTGTGGCTAATAGGAGTTTCAATGCCTTCCTTCCCTGATATTGAGGGTCATGTCTTGGTGGTGTCAGAATTGGATCAATCCAAGGTTCTCTGTGGTTTAGAGCAAATGTCATTGCCTTCAATCCTTGATATTGGGGTACATCTCTTGGTTGTATCAAAATTGAGTAATGTCAATGGCTCAGACAAATTGCAATTCCTTCCATTCCATGCTATTGGGGGTCCAAGGTTCTCTGTGGCCCATAAGAGCTTCAATGCCTTCCTTACCTGTTATTTGGATTCATGTCTTGGTGGTGTCAGAATTGATTAATGTCAAGTTTTTTTGTGGTTCAGAGGACATTTCTATGCCCTTAATATTTTCAATATTCAATATAGAGGTTCTAATCCTGATGGTGTAACAACTGAGTAATGCCAAGACTCTTAGTGGCTCACTGGAATCTCAATAAATACCATCACTGATTTTAGGATTCATGTCCTGCAGGTGTCAAAATTGAGTAATGCCATGGATCACCGTGGCTCAGAGATTTATTAAATTGCCTTCCATCCCTGATATAAGACTCAGTGATTCTGGAATTTCATAATATTATTGATGAAGATAATAGTCAGAATTATAGTGCTAGAAGTATGCTATGGGTGGCCACAAAGTGGTCAGTTGGGCATTGGCAATGCTAAGGGAAGGTGCCTGCCCTTTATGGATATCACAGTTAACTCTTGGCAGACATACTGCAATAATTAACTTGTCCAGCCTAAGTAAACTAAATTCTGCATCACTAAGCAACACACTATAATAATGATCAAAAAATAACCAGCTATAATGAATGGCCCTTTGCTTGGGTCCATTAGATAAAAAGCGATTCTATGGCAGAAGCTTTTATTTACACAGCACATTTTAATGTGTCGGAATAGAGAATCGGCACGGTGCCTTTAGTGGTTCCTTGTTTACCATTGTTACAAATGCACCTAATAATGCGGCTATTTATTATTTATATACCACAAGGGAAAAGATCCGGAGTACTCATTTAGGAAATTTCCACATTATCAGTCAGAGATCAGCCTCAGAACCATTTTCGAGCCAACAGAGACTGTAGGGGCCTATGTGCAAAGAAAGAGCTTATATGACTCTATATTTTCTCTACACCGCACTTAAAGAGGAACAACACTTAGGCATCAGTGAGGCATCTGGTCGCAGAATCTGCACCGCCTATGGGCCAGGAAAGTCCAATCCTTGTTGTCGTTTAATCGCCTACATCGGCGATCTGGGGCAGCATTGTGGCCCTCTGTGGCCATTAGTAGTCAGTTATCACCTAAAATATGATTCTAAACGCTGGGATAATCGTGCTTCTCCGAGTGTTATGGGGTGTGGAGTATCCAGCAATTGAATGCCTCCCCCCTGCGTATTTAAGTGAGGCACCACTCGCTTCTGGGTGTTGCCACGTCCACCTGCCATTTTTTAGATTGTTGATTGGCTGATCTCAAGAATGCATTGTGATGCATTCCCAGTTTCCCTGTAGTCTGGGAAGCGCACCTGCTGCCAGCCTATCTGAATGGTTGATCACAGGAACGCGCTACAGCTACAGGGATGCCACCCATCAAGACATTTGAAAATTTTGGGCATCTCAATCAGGCAGTGATGGGCCGAGAGAAGAAACAGTGGGTAGTCCACTATATATATAAATGTATTGTGCTTATAACTCAGCATTATAACTTCATTATACCTGCATTATAACTTTAACTGAAAGTCCACAGAGACACCAAACAAACTCATTCCCTTTTCCATCAGTGAGCCCCGCATTTGAGATACCCACCTTTTACTAGTGGAATTCTATTCAATGGAGTACTGACACGTGCTGCAGCTACACCTGCTCCAATAGGGATATGCAGCTGTTTTCTGTTCCTGGCCATACAGCTTCCTCTTACTCGGAACTGGTCCTTTCATGTGATTGCATTCTCTGATGCCAAGGGAGGGAGTGCACTGGGACCATAGGGGCAGGGACACATGTACTACTTGCTTTCAAATGATAGATTAAAAAATCTCTGCACATGTACACGGTGCAGGATCTGGTTGGCCAGCAGTCATGCTAAAGTATAATGGAGGGGTAGGATGAAGATTTGTGAAAATGTTGAGCATCCCAATCAGGGAGCGATGGGGTGAGTGAAATATATATATATATATATATATATATATATATATATAGCCTCCCACTTTATCCAACACTAAAATAATAATTGGGCCTGGATTAGAACAACTCTGTTCCAGGGAGGGCAACAGGGACACAAAACACAAAAAACCCAATCCACCCCCTTTCACCATCAGTGAGCCATGCAGTAGAGACACACTCACATTTTTCCAGCAGAACTTCATCAGTTAGGAGAGAGAAAAGAAGTTAAACTTATGTACCGCAGCTACTACTGGTTCATTAGACATAAGCAACTGTTTCCTGTTCCTGGTCATACAGAGCTCCATGCCTTTCTCGGAAGAGGCTTCCTAAATCGGGGTGCCCAGGGTATGATTGTTAAAACAGCCAGCAGCAGCTTCCTCCAACTTGCACCTGTTCCTATCATTTGCGATACCCAGTTCCTTTAGATTTAGACATCTCTGTTGCAGAGAATAGGGGGTGGAGACTTGTACACCACTTGCTTTCAAATGGTGGACAAACTCCTGAAGCATCCCTTCACAGGTGCACTGTAGAGGACATGATATCATGAATTGGGGCCTTTTCGGAAGCCAGTCCAAACAGTCCCATTTATTTACTTTTCTCTCTTCATAGGAGTCAGAAAAAGAAAAGTATTTATAATTGTTCTAGACTCTAAAGCAGGCATGCACAATCTGCAGCCCACCCTGCCATCAGTTGCTGCCTCTGGCTTACATCTGCCTACTTGTATCTAGCTCTGCTTATCTCACCTCAATATACATCACCTTTTCCCACCTAACCCAGCCCACGTCTTTCCACCTCATCTCTTCCTGTCTCACCTTTGCTCTCCTCACCTTTTCCCACCTCTCCTCTGCCCCTTTTTTCCACCTCACCTGACTTCAGCTACCTCTGCTTGCGTCACCCCTGCCCACCTCTGCTAACTTAACCTCCTCTCACCTCACCTTTTCCGTCCTCACCCCTGCTGTCCTCACCTATTGGTGCTTCACCTCAGCTCTACCTACATCACCTCTGCCTACCTCTACCCACCTCTGCTCATTTCTCACTTCATCCTGGTTCACTTTCGGCCCACATCTTCATATGCATAAACGAATAAACACTGCCTTAAAGTGGAAAAACCCAGGATTTTGACTATCCTGGGTTTTGGTCCTTTCCCCAGGGGCACCCTGATTAGGGCCGATCGAGCTGGGTTTTGGTCCACTTTAAACCATACCAACAGCCTGGCACAGTTGAAAAAGAAAGGTAGCGGCCATTTTGGAGCTTCCTTTCCCAGCATCTCAGCCATGCTGCCGCTGAACATATACTGACAATGCACAGTAACAGGAAGCCTAGCAGCACTTCCTGTTTGCAGGCAGCCTGCAAATGCATGAGCTGCCATTTTGTTTCTAAAATTCACTACAGCAGGAGTTATAAAAAGGTAAATAAATTTTTATGTTCAGCAATATAAATTGCCCTGGGAAGGGATGCATATGAGAACTGTGATTGTGTTGGTCTGGTGTAAGTCATTTTTGACTGTTGGTCTGCTTTAAGGTTATAGTTTTCCTGTAGTAAACAGTTTTTCTGCATATTTATTTATTGTGACCCTTTGAAGTGGAACAGTAAGGCAATGCATCCTTTGGACTAAATGAAGCTGTGCACCCCTGCTCTAAAGTAAAATGAAAACGTTGCCGCAATAATCTCTATCGATAGCTGTGACGCCAGGATACTTGTAAACCTGCAAAGAGCCGAGCGCCAACCACGCGCTGATCCTTATCGCTCATTACAGGATGTTCCCCTCTGTCACAAATGCTGTTTATCAGTGTGTGATTTCCTCTCAGTCATTCCTGGGCCTCAGCGTTGGCGCGCTGCGCATTGTGCTTATATTCTGGATATTCTGCAGACCAGACATGCACAAACCGATTTCCTGACTCGCATGGACATAAACACAGCTTACTATATTTACCTTGACACACACCGTTACCTCTGTGCCCTCACAAATGGAACTCAAGAGACGGCTGACACTGCACATTCACCACAAAGCAGCGCAATACAAAATGACACAGTACAATCAATTCTGGAGGATGGCCATAAAGAACACACACAACACCAAACCAGACACAACAACATGTCATGGGTACTATTATTTATTCACTAGCCAGATCCCTGGAGCAGTTCACTCCCTCCGCTGCAGTCTTGTTTATCCTTCATTCAGCAGGCAAGAAAAAAAAAACAGTACTTACCTTTTGGTCTGTGCAGCTGGTCAGTGCTATTCCAGCGATCAGCAACTCACCTGATCTCTGGATCTGAGTCTGCGTCACCACAGGCCTCTACTTTGCTTCTGTCCTGGTTTATGTCCCCCTGACATCAGTCACAGGGACATGGCCACGCCCTCTCCATTAACTACGATGGAGGGGGTGTGTCAGGCCTCAGCACACTACCTTCATTGCAATAAATGCCTGTGACTGATGGGTTTTCCCAAGCTCAGCCTGCCTTCAATCCCAACCCCATGTTCAGGCCCTAGATCGCGTGCTGCGACGTAGATCGTCAGACTAGCACCGATCATAAGGGGACAAGAGGTGAGTACCCTTTTGTTTGTTTTATGCCCGCTGAATCACTTTAATGATGCGATGGCACAGTTCTGGAAAGTGGCAGGAGCTGCTTGCAGGAGACATGCTGTCGTGTTGCAGCTTTAAATTACTAGGACAGACAGGAGGAGGAAGGGAAAAAACTGGATGTGATGTAGATCAGGTTTAAAGTTAAGTGTGGGCAAAGAACAGATGCATAATGTACCTGCAGTCGGTCCAGAAGGGCATATCTGCTACCAGAGATGATAGCGTGGAAAAGGCCACCTGGAACTGCATGAGATCAAGGCAGTGTGAGGGCAGCTCTAAGGGCAGTATCTAGCAAAAACAGCCTTTTGTATATACTGGTCACATCCCACATTTGTCTTATATAAGTGTGATCATTGCTGGTGATTTCTCATCTTCTATTCTAAAGGATTCCTTGCAATTGTCTCTCTAGTCTCTAATCATGGACAGCTTGTCATTTTCCCACCATCCAATACTGCTCTTATCGCCTCAATAACGATTTCTGTCAACGACCTGACTACCACAGCAGCTCCTCAAGCCCAGTGTCTTGGTGTTATACTGGGCTCCTCTCTCTAAATCCCCACATTCAGTCACTAGCCACCTCTTGTTGACTCCAACAAGAACATCTCCCGCATCGGTCCAATCCTCAAACCTGAAACCACAAAAATTCTAGTGTATGCCCTGATCATCTCCTGCCTAGACTACCGCAACACACTCCTCTATAATCTACCAGCAAACACACTTCCACCCATCTAATCTATTCTCAACTCTGCTGCTCGCCTCATCCACCTCTCCTCTTGCTTTTCCAGTGCTGACCCTCTCTGTCAGTCCCTACACTTGCCATTTATTTTATGTTCTTTGATGTTCGTTAAGTACTCTTAACTCAGGAGCGCCCTGTTGGAGCCAGTAGAGGAGTGCATTGACAGCCCAAGTGCTGGCTGTAGAGTTGGTGGAGCGCTTTCTATATTTTAGAGAATTTTGATGCTCATCTCAATCAATGTACATTACAAAGACAAACTGTTGCATCACCATAATTGACTAGCTTGCCCCAAGCTATAACAAAAAAGAACTTTGTCATCGGTCCTTTTGCTCAGTCCAAGATGCTAATGGTCCTGAAGCTGCCTAAGTGATGATGCGCTATTTTATAAAATAAATCAGGGTTTTTTTCAGCTTGCTATTCTCCATTATTTGAGTTGTATTGATCTTTAATGTTGGTCTCCTGCTGATGCACCCCCAGCATAAAAATGCATACAAGAATTTTTATTGGGTCTTTCCCTTTATTGTCATCTTTTTTTGCCTGGGGCAGGATGCCAGCAGGGCTCCTGATAAGAGCTGAGCTGTCATGCTGCAACACCTTGGGAAAAAAACAAATCTATATTGCCGGCCTCTGTATCGGGTCCGTGATTGTGGATGATGCCGTGCTGCTTTAGAGCCAAGCGAAGGAAAATCAATGAAATAGTGTTTCATCATCACTGGTACCTGGCTTGCTGTCAAATCTTCAAAACCATTGATGCTTGGTTAAAACAGATCTATCCCATTGCCCTTAGCAGGCTAGGGTCTATTGAAATAAATAAGTTTAGGGATAACCAGTGGTGTATTCCACATGTCCATTGGTTAGGACATAAGGGCGCCCACCAGTGATATTAAGGTAGTTTAGGCCCCTTAAGAGGATGTCCCTTTAATTTCCTCTAAAATGTGTATTCTGACACGCTTTTGTTCTATATGTTCTTTCAGTTACTATATCAAAACATGAGTGCATATTAAAAACACATTTATTGCTCATACAAATATCATTGCTTGTAGTGTCTTATCCAGACTAAGCATATCTCCAATTCATTCACAAACATTTGTTGGTTCGTTAGCATATTCATTAATTAGCCGATTTATATTGCAGTGTTACAGATGGCCTTTTACATACGCGTTTCGCAATTCTTTAGCTTCATCAGTGTAATTTGGCCACAAATAATCTGTTGTGAATATAGTAATTCAGTTGATATCATGCAGATAATTTGTGCAGAGCCTTGTTTTTGGTTTTAAATTTATAATTAAACACATACCTTATCATTATCTTTAAATCTGAGTAGAACCGATATTGTCATGCCAAATTAAGTTCTTATCTATATGAATAAACAAATAAATTTTGTTCCAATTCTATGTCATTATATCATCAATTATTTGTATTATTTTGTATGAGTTTTCTCATCTAAATAAAATTATATTGTAATCTAATAATAATACAATCTAATAATGATTGTCAAGGAGAGATTTGTTTATAAAGTATTGTAGTTACCTTAATAATGAGTTGTGAGCAGTCTCAGATAGAGTAATGCCTGTTTCTTTAAATAAAGAAGGATGGTAAGTTCCTCCATAGTGATACAAGGTTACATGTCTAAGAACGCCAATTTATTAGTGAGTTGTTACTTACTGTTGTGCAGAGCTGGAGAGAAACACCCGTCCTTCCGTCGGGCGGGTGGTACGTCAATGATAAGCGGCTGCAGCTGTGAGTGGCGTTTGCTATGCTTTTATAGTGACTCCGCTTGACGTCACAGGGGGCCGGTCTGTACGGCGGTGGACCGATTGAAATAATCCCTAGGCAATACTGTATTAAAATGGGCGCAGGTCCAAGGGGTAAAGTACCTGGTTCCCATCTAGGACCAAAAAGATCCTCATGTATGAAAACCACAGTTTATAAACCCCAAATGTATAAAACTCAAATAAGACCATTAAGAACAAATCAAGGGCACCCCTTAGCCAGAGCTGTATTTGGTTTTCATGCTTCCCTTGGCAATACTTGTGCCCCCCTTTGTTGCGTCAGGTCGCGGGCTGTGGTGTGTGCATGAACTGCCCCCCCCAACTTAAAAGTGGCTCGAAAGCCACGACAGCTGACCCTGGAGTCTAAAAGACTCCAGTGCGAGCTGCTAGCCTGCCCCTGGGGCATCCAAAATCAGGATACCCTGCTTGAAGTGTGACACCCCAGAGGTTGCCGGTAAACTCGTCTTTACCGGCGGCTCCCACAACACTGTTCTTTATAACATATAAGCTATGCCAGTAGACAATCCACCCAAGTGCCATTGCTGCAGGGTAGGATGGCAGACCTGGTTGGGGTACAGATCAGCCTGCAGCCTTCCCGAAAAACATCTGCTAGGATCCTGCATACCACCAGTAATATGTGTAACATTGGTTGGGAACCTCTGGTCTAAGGTAAACAGTGAAGGAGAAAAATTGAAAGTTGAATTAATTTTATGAGCCGCCTGAATGCCATCTCTCACATCTCCAGTGAAAGTCTCCAGTGGTCAAGATACTCAGAGTCACTGAGCATTGGAAAGATTCTGCCTGATTAGGTAAATCCAGATCCCTGTTGCACCATGCTGGCGAGAGGGTCAGGATTTATAGCAAGCAGCATGAATATATTAACTCTCCTGTCCAGTGTTAACAGTTATGGCTGGTGGAGGTGAAGCAGTGGTAAGGAGCTATTTTGTGTTGTCTCTGGATAGACTTCAAGAGAATAGCATGTCATTTATGCCATGACAATTTAGTCTGGTTCTAAAAGCCAAAGGAGGTCCAACATGCTACTAGATTGGTGTCTCTAATAAAGGGGCCTTTCAGTGTAATAGGAAATTCATCAGATGCAAAGAGGGCAGCTTCTGATGTAGGTACCAAATCTTTGAACTTGACAGTGGCCACATATAAGCTCATTCTGAGTCTCACCTCCTGTTGTAATAACATTGATCTCAATCTGAAAGCTGTAAGGTCTGCTAATGGATTCCATGTTGCTGGGCAGGGCTTCTCCCACTGTAGAATGGCAATTAGCAAGTATGTAAAATGCGGTGGAGACACTGTCTGATTTTATGGTCAGCAGTGGAAAGAGCAACATCCATCTGTCAAAGGATAGTGCTTAGCCCTAATGAGCTGGGGCATCATGTGAAGCAATGGCCATGCATGAGCATAGTTGATGGTAGGGGAGGGAGGTTGGCACAAATATCTGTAAGGGTCTTACTTGGCAAACACTGTGTTTTGACTTTACATTAGTTCTCTTTATTCTTAGTTTACAGCTAAAAACCCTGATCTTTTTTTAAGGTGACATTGTAACCTAGAGAGCCTCGAGTCAAACTGACTGCTATCAATCAGATGGAATATTCTTTTTTCTAAGCTTACCTCACTTTAGTGGCACTAGGTTTCCAGCATTAGGGCGTCACTGGGTCTGTGTTCCACCCCCCCCCCCCTTTCCCCCCACATACAGTAACTATCACCAGGTTATCTATTGGTGGTGTTGCTGGCTGCTGACAGTGTTTTGTGACCTATGGTCCTAGTGATGAAATAGGTGAGTAAACCTCCCTGTAGTTTGGGCGGTGAGTGTTTAGAGGGGTGAAGAGAATCCTGTCCCATGGGGACAGACTGTTGTCTTGCTACATAATCTAATTATAGACCTGACAGCATGAATAAAAGGTCAATTAAATGTTTTGACGTGAGGACCATCCCTGTGTAGGTCAGTAAATTATGGATTAGGCAACTTGATGAGATGTTGAGATGACATTCCAGGGTGGTCTGCAGAGATAATAGGTTAGGAGAAGATAGAGCAGTGGGGAGCCCTTGTTGATATTTAGCAGGGAATGACCTAGACATTTTGTGTGATGAGGATCATGGTGTGCACACACTGTCTACTCATAAGTAGACATATTGTGGTATGCAGAGCTTCAAACTAGGGCAGTGGTTGTCTTATTTTACTTAAACACAAACAAAGTAATGACTTTTATATATTAGTGACAGACACTTCAAAATATAAGTGTGTCAAAAATACCTTTCAGTTGCCTTGGTTGGACAATCCTGATGGTGGACCTGAAAAGTCTTTGGAAGTGTCAGAGCCAGTACAACCTAAAAATGAGGTCCCTGGGACAATTTTTCTTATTTAACCACGTTTATATTTTTCTGTCTGCTCAGGCTGTTCACAGTTCCAATTGCTATTTGCTCTTGCAGGGAAAATACAAGTATTGCTGCCACACTCATGTCAACAAGTACTTATAACACTATGTGACTGTGACTGAGCAGGATCATATGAGCACCTCAACGCCACTCGCTGCTTGAAACCACCGCTGCTCCTCCCTGGCCGGCTTCCAATTGGAACTTTTAAGCCATTTTCTGAGCTGAAAAGTAGTCCCCAATATATTTCTTCTGGACTATATTGAGTTGGTAACTGCATGCAGTAGATGAGCTGTTCAGCCACATTTTAATGCAAATAGGTCATGAATTGAGGTACAAGAAAATCAAGGATTATTACTGAAATTTTTCTTGGGAAGGTGGATGATGCCCCTATACACAGAGTTGCCTGGTGGAGCATATAGCCCAGATAATGTTTAATACGAATAATTATATAAGGATAATTGTCTACCTTGGATGTCTTACTTGCCCCCAAGAGCTTAGTTGGGCAGAAGTAAAATAACATTAAAATATAATAATCATCTTACTTTAATTCCACTTTTTCAATATAACTTCCTTCTCCTATTGTCCACATCACAATTTCTGCACCACAGAATACACGTTTTTTCATGTTGCCCCATGACCCGTTAATCTTTATTTGCTATGTTCCTGTTATCTTTTTTTTGAGCCATGGCATCTGAGGACCACAAACCTTTGGTCCATATAGCCACCTATTTCTGCCAATGGTAATGTTTGCTCATGCTGTCTGTACTGCATCACCTTCTTACATTATGTCCACATTGTCCTCTGCCCTGTCTATTTATCACCCTCATTCTCTGTCCACACTGCCTTCCCACTTCTGCCTATGGTTTTACGTGCTTGTGCCAAATTCAGTTAACTTTATTTTATTACTTCCAAACCTATAGCCACTATAGGGTTGATTCATGATCGGTGCGCCGGGAAGTGTGTGCACGCTATTTGGAGTGTCAAGTTGCGCTCAGGCTTCTGCCTGATCCTTGGTCATCAAAATGGAATGCGCTTTAATTTTACGGTCAATTTGAGCACTAGCATTCGCCATTGCACCAATTTGTGCCTGATATTTTATGCTAGCGTCCTTTTTGGGCACCAAAAAAAAAACTTCAAATAAATGGGGTACACAGCCTCTTCACAGAAATCACAGAAGCTTCAGAGATCACATCGCTATTGAGAAACAGTAGCTTAGCCGGCCAAATGCTCCTGGAGCAGGGCCAACTACACTTCAAAATAGCAGATTTACCTTGTGGAAGGCGCAAATTGCGCTTCTCCTGAGCTCTTGCCATTTGGTGCACTTCGCACGTACACCCAGGGTGTTCACGTAGCCATGAATTATGCACCTAGGTGCATGCGGAATCATTTGCGCTCCGCCTGAGCATTTTTGTGCTACGACCATGATCCGGACAGAATGTGGTGTTTTTTTATTCTGCAAAAACACCACATTCTGCCCACTCTGTTCCTATGGCATTGTCCCTACATTCTGCCATTTTGTCTATGTCATCTTCTTTCACTTTACATGCTGCCCACTCTGTTCAGGCTGCCTTACTTCCACCCTGACACTAACATACTCAGGTGATCTTCCATCCTGCATAGCACCTTCCTACAAATCACTTCATTTTGCATCTGCTCATCACTTTCTACTCACTGGGGACATGTCAGCTTAAAGCTGACCAACAATCAAAAATGACTTAAACCAGACCAACTCAACAAACAGTGCTCATATTCATCCCTCCCCAGGGAAATTTAGATTGCTGCACATAAATATGTATTTACCATTTTCTAACTTCTGCTGTAGTAAATTCAGAAACAATATGCAGGCCACCTGGTCTACTGCCCTGTTTGTCTATATCATTTTCTTCCACTTTGTCTACCGTGCCCTCTGCCCACCCAGATGTTGCCTTTGGCTCACTCAGTTTACTCTGGATTCTGCTTCTGTATCGAAACGACCTTTTGCCCACCCTGTCAGCATAACCATCTACCCTGTTTGCTCATTCTTTTCTTCCATTATGCCCACATCGCCTTTTGACTATTTTGTGCACATGACCTTTTTTCACAATAACTGCTGGTTTCTTTGCTCATATCTTCTCCATCCATTCTGTCTACACTACCTTCTGCCTACTATGTAAACATCACCTTTTGCGTCTTCCTTTTACCTTGGAATTTTCTTACTGTCTGTATTAGCTGTCCTGCCTACTTGGTGTCTGCTGCCTTATATCCATTCTGTCAGTATTCTATCCACTCAGTGCACCCTGGCTCCCACTGTGCCCACATCAACGTTGGGCCTACTCTTATCTTCTTCCCATATCCCCGCCTTCTGTTCCATACATAATGGATATATCCTGCCTTGAGAAAGAGACACACGTCTCGGAACGCGTGGGCTCGTATGAGGAGGGGGGACGCTGTCTGCCGGCTGTGTACACTTGGATGGATAAGTAATTGTCTTTTTGCACCATTTTTTGCTATTGATTTGTGTGCTGTATTGTCTTAATGATAAAACTATTATTCTTATTTGCACCCATTTTTGTTCACTATGAATTGATGTACTATTGGGACAAGCACTTAGCACTTTATTAGATAGAGAAGGTATAGTCTGTAGGATTTTTGAATTGCACTTTATATTATTTATACTCATGACGGCAGGAAAGCTTAGCAGCGCCCCCTCCTGGCAGATGAGATTTTAGCATGTCTTGTATGTTTTTTAATTATGTGCCTGTGATGTAATTAGTTATGTTTTAGAATTTATAAATCAATAAAATTATTCATCTAACATATATTTGGTGTTGTGCAGTCATAAGACTCTGTTGAATTCTCTATGGGGAGTTTCGATAGTGAGGCATCTCCCACTTTCTTAGCCATTGTCTGTATGGAGTCATAAACAGAGCATTGCACCACATTTACTAATAATCACATTCGACTGGTGCCAGCACTATTCCTTTTTCTTAGTAGTTGCAAGCCTACTATGTAAACATCACCTTTTGCGTCTTCCTTTTACCTTGGAATTTTCTTACTGTCTGTATTAGCTGTCCTGCCTACTTGGTGTCTGCTGCCTTATATCCATTCTGTCAGTATTCTATCCACTCAGTGCACCCTGGCTCCCACTGTGCCCACATCAACGTTGGGCCTACTCTTATCTTCCCATATCCCCGCCTTCTGTTCCATACATAATGTTTTTTTTCCCATCACAGTCTCCCCACACTGCCCTTGTTACCTTTACTTGAACTTCTGCCCATCTTGTTATTTTTGCTTTTTGGCCCATCTGTTCCTTTAACCTGCTTTTCAACCACACCATTTGCCCATTCTGTGTATCATGCCTTTTGCACACCACTATCTACCCTACTCTCTGCCCACTCTGCATTTTGTCTACTCTGCCAATATTACCATGTAACTGAACTGTTCACAACACCTTCTTTCTGCAATACCTTACTGGAACCTCTTGCCATCTTGTCCACATTTCTGTTGGCTCTATTTGTAACTTTTGGCCATTTTATCATCATTGTCTTCTACCACCATTCTGCCCATTTTGTCCACATTACCTGTTGCCCAATCTGTGTACCCTACTTACTGCACACCACATCTACACTGCCTTCTGACATCTTTGCCCACATTGCCTTCTTATCATTCTGTCAACATTACCAATTAAACACTTGTACCTTCTGCTACTTTCCATAGCACCTTCTTCCCATGCTGCCCATACTCTTTTACCTGCTCTGCCCGAATAACCTTTACTTGAACTTGACATTCCTTGAACATTGTCTGCATTGCATTCTGCCTGTTGCGCACATTTTTCATATTATCTTATTTCTTGTCTACAGTGCTTTCTACTCACTATGTCCGCATCACATTTTGCCCATTCTGTTTACCTTGCCTTTTGATTATTGTGTCAGCATTACCATCCACTCAGTCTGTTTATTGTGCCTGCTTACTACTGTATCCATATCACCTTATAACCACTCAGTACACCCTGACATCCACACCTTCTTTCTTCCCTCTCCAGATTTTCTTCTGGCCTATCATTTTCTGTTCACTGTGTTCATGGCTCTGTCTTTTTTTGTGCTTTGTCTGTTTTTTGTTGTGCCCACACTACCATTTACCCCTCAATTTGCTGTGTCTTTTGCCCACCTTTTTCCCATACAGTAGTACCCTCTACTCAGTCCATATTGCCTTTGGGACTATCGCTTAGTGCTCACTTCTCTCCAACTTGTCCACTATTTTCTCATCCTGCCCTATCACTTGCGACCCATGTCTCACGACTCTGCATCAGTCACAAGCTCAGAGCCACGTCCTTTCATTGTAGTGAATGGAGAGTGAGGGGTGCGCCTCTCTGATGGGGGTGTGAGCCAGCACAGAAGTGCTGGCGAATAGAGTTCAAACCCCTGGGAAGCGAAGGCTGTGGCGCACGCTTGGATCCAACAATCAGGCGAGTTGCTGATCACTGGACTAGCACCCATCAGCGTCGGGGGACAGAAGGAAAGTACCCTTTTTTATTGGCTGCTTTAAAGTGGACCAACACCCAGGATTTTGACTATCCTGGGTTTTGGTCCACTTCGGCGGGGCACCCCGATCGGGGGTGCCCCGCTGTGTGAAACCCCCCAGAAACCCCAAAAAACTCACCTCTCAGCGCTCCCACGTGAGCGCCGCAGCCAATCCCCGCCAACGTCCAGGCGGGGATCAGGAACGTCCAGGCCGCTTCCGCCGCCGCCGCCTCCCGCGCGTCACTCTCGGCGCGCGCGCGCCCCCGCCGGCCATTCACAGAGGGCCGGCGCGGGCGCGCGCACGTCTGGAGGGGTGCGCGGGAGGCGGCGGCGGCGGAAGCGGCGGCGGATCAGGTAAGGTGTTTTTGGGGTTTCTGGGGGGTTTCACCCCGCGGGACATCCCGATCTCGGATGTCCCGCGGGGTGGGGGGTGATCGGCCCGGGAATCTTATAGATTTCCGGGCCGATCACCCCTGGGTGTTGGTCCACTTTAAGGTGTGAAGAGCATCTGTCTGTTGACTAACCAGAATTCATTTTGTCATGTACAGTACCTGTCTATAGAGTTGTTTCTGAGCACTTGTCACATGCAGAGGACAATTATTCACAATGTGTGAATGACCCAACTGAGTAGTGAAGTAAGAATGGGGTCAATCCTATTCTAATATTTCAGTTTATGGAGCACACACGTGAAAGTGCAAAGCTGTAAATCCAATACTTTGTAGATCACACATTCTCAACCCTCCTCCACAAGGGCCAATAAATAACAGGCCAGGTTTTGCGGATCTCCACGCAGATGAACAGGGGGAGTAATTAGTGCTCATACCGAACTATAGAGTCATCTATATGGACTCCATAAAACATGACCAGCCGGTTGTTGCTTGAGGAGAGGGTTGGACACCTATGTTGTTGATCAGTGTTCCCAAAACCTCCCCTGATAGCCAGCAATAGGTCATATTTTGTGGATCCCCATATAGCTGTCTCTATATCTCTGCTGCTGCACTAATTACTTTCCCTGTGCATCTGGGATCTGCACAAAATATGACCTGTTGGTGGCCCTTGAGCAGAGGGTTATGGAACACTGTTGTGGTGTGATGTCGCAGACTGGAATTGCAGCATCTTGCTTTTATGGCAGGTACGCTGCTAAGGATTTTTTTCTTCTTTCCCAGTCTCCTCTGATTGGATGACACGCAGATCTTGCCAGGCTAGAGCTCTGGTATTGCTGGGTAGTCGCAGACAGGCTCCAGCGCCGAACACTAGCAGAGATGCGTCTGACTGGCTGGACCGTTATTCGCTGTAGGCTGTGATTGGTCAGATCCGGAAGTGTGAGGAGGATGGCATTCTCTGCTCACAGTAATTATAGCAGTGAGAACTGTCACTGCAATTCAGTTTTCCAGCCTCGCTCAGCCAAGCTTTTGTGTGTTTTGTTACACACAGATCGAGACTTATTAAAGGGTCCGGTCTCCCAAAGGCACTGAGATCAGAACAGATTTCTGTATAGAAGAAAATCTGTGCGATATTTGTGCTGAATATCTGCTGTTGCCATTGTGAGAGGTCTCATGTATGCGGCTGTTTTTTTTATATTAGGGACAAAGGAGATACAACGCCCAGAATGTCATTGTAGGCAAAAGCAGAGTTAGTCTTTGCAGCAGAGATCTTCCCAGGAGATGGAAGATGATGAAAATTGTTTGTGTCATGCATAAACATGAGCACTCGCCTCACATGCTTGTTATGGAGATGTCACTGCCATAGAGAACAACTGCCAAGGTTTTCATACCCCACAACTGGTGGGTGTCTCTAGATTTCTCATGTTTTAGCTGAATTTGGCTGGAACCAGTCAGGCATTCAGTTGATTAGGTTCCAGTCACAAGATTTTCTTGCGTAGGGAAAGGATAAGAAATGATTTTTATTTTTTGCCTGCTGTGGGGACATGAAAAATAAGATATTCTAATACCTCCCTTGCAGCATATACTGTCCGGATATTACTCAGCCCCTATCCACATCACACAGCTCTTTCATTTGCGTCCTTATTACATATAGCAGCGCAGATATAGCAGTGACTGCTGTTTGGAAAATGACAGGCACCAAATTGAAGCTTATGTTGGGCTGAAGGCACTGTGATTGAAAGCTTTGTCAGAAAACACGTGCGTTTTGCCTCCCCCATCAGGCCTGTCACCAATTTGCTGACTCTGCACTTATTATTATTGTTTCTTTATTAAGTGCCATCGTATTCCGTGGCGCTGTACAAAGTGTAAGGTAAAGGAGGGTGGGGCAAGTAACATAAAATACACAGGACATTATGAGTTGTATATTACAGAGACAAACTACAAATGCATATAATACATACACTATTATAAATCAAATGCAACAAAACACATACATATATGGGTACGTGAGGAGGGAGGACCCTGCCCTTCAGAGCTTTTTTTACACTTCAGGTGGGGAGTAGACTTTTTACAGTAGAATTTCACTTTCTTAGAGGCCGATTCAGTAATAGCGCCAGGTAGCGACAGATGAGCGCCAGTAGCGTGATTTTCACAGCGCCCGCTAGTATTCGCTGTGCTTGGCCGTTGTTCGCTTGTTGACAGCGACTCAGTCGGTGTGCGGTAATGTTGAATACGGGGTTAGGAGTCGCTGTTTCACAGGTTCCGCGCTGTATGGGTGCGCCTGACAGCGAATGGCCAGAGCGAACGGCTCCCAGCATATTCATTAACAAATCACGCTCAAAAAATTCTCGCGCTGTGAAATGCTTGTTTAAACCCCAGAGCGCTGGCGGCGATGGCTTAAAAGTAGTTTTTAACCCCCAAACATCCATATTTTTTGATTAAAAAATTAAACATTTTGTAATATGAATACATTAATATCAGACCTGTAATATCAATTCTGCACAAATGTTTTTTTTTTTTTTTTACCTTAAAAAAAATATATAACATTGCCGTAGTGGTCACAGAATTTTTGACAGTTAAAAAAAAAACAAAAAAAAAAAAAACAATCATATCAATTAATTATGAATATTTAAAGATTGCTCCATTGAAATGCATTGGAGAGCGCCAGGTAGCGAGAGGTCATACCTGGCGCTGTGATGGGATTAGCAGCGGCGCTGTTCGTTGCAGTCCGCTACATGATGAATCCCGCGCTAGGTGACGCTCTCGCCGGCGCTAGCCTCATTTAGCATGATAAATGCGTGATTGTGTCCGCCGCCTGGCGTTCTGGAGTCGGTAGCCGCCGATAGCTGGCGCTACCTGGCGCTAGTGAGACAATACCTGGCGCTATCCCTTGATAAATAAGGCCGTTATTCTTTTGTTTAAAGATTTGGGTCACCATGATGTGTGAACTCCCCAGGTTCACCATAAAATGCACCTTACCGGCGTTCCCACTGTATATACGCAGGTCACAGCGGCATCCCCACCATCCCTCTGGCTCTGTACACGTCCACGCCAGGTCTA
The DNA here is from genome assembly GCA_027917425.1 of Gastrophryne carolinensis. Classification (NCBI taxonomy): domain Eukaryota; kingdom Metazoa; phylum Chordata; class Amphibia; order Anura; family Microhylidae; genus Gastrophryne; species Gastrophryne carolinensis. Next base: position 162,826,759 of record CM051235.1, on the reverse strand, counting down.
TCTGAATGGCCAGGGCAGGTGCACATTGCTGGAGAGGAGCGGCCGGCATCCCTTCCCACAATGCACCATGCTGGTTCCAATCAGGGTTATATGCCGTTCATTCATATGTACGGTATAGATTGTAGGAGAACCTGCACATGCACTATGGCGTTCACTGGGACTTTCACACAGGGGACAAGGACCAAAACCCGGCATATGCAAAAAGTCATGTTTTGGTCTACTTAGACATTTTAACACAGATTAAAGTGGACCAAAACCCAGGATTTTGACTATCTTGGGTTTTGGTCCTTTCCACGGGGGCACCCTGATCGGGGGTGCCCTGCTGTGTTAAACTCCCTAAATCGCCCAATCTAACTCGCCTCTTCCCGGTCCAACGGCGCATGAGCTGACGCTCGTCCAATCAGCACCCTCGGAGCTGCTGACGTCACGCCATCTAAGACGGCGTCTAAGGCCAGTGGCTCCGAGCACGCTGGCAGCCGCATCCCCTGTTTCCCCGTGCCAGAGCGTGCCCGTGCTGGCCATTCACAAATGCCTGGCTAGGGCACGTGCCCTGCTAGAATGATAGCGGGATGCAGCCGCGGCTTGCGCATGCGCCGTTGGACCGGGAAGAAAGGTAAGTGAATGGGGCGACCTGGGGGATTTCACACAGTGAGGCATCACAGTTTTGGATGCCCCGGGGGGAGGGAATCGATCAGCTCGGGAATCTTAAAGAATCTTAAAGATTCCCGGGCCCACACTGGCCAGTCCTGATTCGGGATGCCCTGCTGTGTGAAACCCCATGATTGCCTGCAAATCTTACCTGTCCCGGGGCCCCGCAGCATTTGTGTGGCCCAAGGGCGCATCCCTGATTTCTCTTTAGCTGAGGAGTGCTCCAGCGCCCAGCAATTCAAATAGGCTGAGGACAGGAGCGCGCCTCCACCATGGATGTGGCCAGCGGGCTTGTGCATGTCATCCGGCAATGCCAGTAAATCTGTGATTTCAAATCTGTCAGCGGGACATGGCTACGTCAACGAAAAAAGCTACATTTTTAAAAAACTGAGCTAAAGTACTCTGGTGGAGGAGGAGGGCACTTCAGAGGGTTGTGTAATAATTGTAATTGTAATATTCTAAGTATGTCACACACCCCGCTTCAGATAGTCATTACACTTGGGTTATACCGACCTGTAGAGGGCGATCTTGCAGAGATGTCATGAAAAAAAGGGAGCCCCTCCCGGTCCATAAATACCTGGTACCTCCCACTCATTCCCCAGTCTTTCATCTCTGCAGACGACGAGCAAGTCAGAAGATGTCTCCTCCTTGCAGGTAGCCGGGGTAACTCCCGGCCCGCGTGTTAGTCTATTTCTGCCTGGACCCTTTGTCTTAGTATTCACCTTGCCTCCCAGCCTAGGCTGCTGGTCCGGGCAAGGGTAGACAGCACCTAAGGGTGCTTAGGAGCTACGCTCCACCGTGAGACCCCATACTAAGGGCTAGGTGGTTTTGCCGGGCTGGTGATCCCGGTTAGGGATGCCCCGTTCCTTGCCCTTCCACCTTCCAACGTGGATTCCCCCTCTCCCGGGTGGCCCTTGCTCCTTAGAGGGGGGGGGGGGCAGCGTAGGGTCCCCTTCTCTCTTAACGTGTGTTTGTTCAGCTGTGTGTGTGTGGGTGAGTGCATTCACTGGGCGCATCTTCCGTTTAAACTAACGTGTTTTTGTCTCAGCTGTGCGTGTGTGGGTGCGTGTGTTCACTGGGCGTTTTTTTTTTCTTTGAACAGTATCGGCCGGCGCTGGCTGTGCCGCAGCGCCTGCTGTTGTGACATTCGTCGGGGAGCTTCTTCCCCTCAGGTACGGTTCGTGCAGGGGGCGGGGTCGGGCGCTCTGCGGAGCCTGGCTGACGGCCCGCCCCCCGTGCTCTAGGCGCCGCTGCAGAGCCTGGCCACTGGCCGGAAGCGGCGTTGTCGTCAGGGGAGGGGGGCGGGGCCGGGCGCGTCGCGCGCACCGCGCCTGCCCGCCCTTCTCTCCCTCTGCTTCTCAGGTCTCCAAGGCTGATCGCGTGAGTGGCCCCTGCGGCCTCATTATTTCAGGCACTGCCTGCTAACTCTGCATTATGCTTTAGCGTTTTGTTATTATATGAACAGCCATTGCTTGACCTGCACATGTATATATACAATTCATCTGTTTTCCTTGCGTTGTCAGTATGTCTGCATTGTGTGTGCCTGGGCATGATTGAGGTGCTGAATAGCCCTGTATTCTGTCTTCCAGGTGGACCCTTGTCGGAGCCTAAAGGGTCCTCCCGGTCCTAGAGTCCCTGGTTTAAGCTTAGAACTCCCCATAAAATCCTCCCACTCGGGACACAGAAGGGGCATCCCGGGTTGCTTATATCGCTTAATTCCCTGGGGTATTGTGAGTACCTATAAAATCACCATATGGAGGCTTCCCAGGATACCGGGCTCGGGCTCCCCTCGGGGCAACCCCGGCAGTGTTTGGGGTGTGGGGCATCCCTTACAGGGGATGATGTTTTCCTTTGCATACCATGTGCGCAGCAGACTATTACGCGACAGTCCGGATCCCTTGCGTCTGGTTCTGCGCCGCCGGTCCCTTCTCCTACCCCTCCCCGCCTGACCCGTACCCCGTGTGATGTTGTCACGAGTGGGGAGTCGCAATCTGAGGTATGTGCCAGGTTGTCCAGTCTTGAAAAATTATTTTCTAGCGCTGTGGCCAGAAAGGTCCCGGCTAAGAGAAAACACTTGTCCCCAGCCACGCAGGCTTCTGATTTTGAGGAGTTTGATTCGCTGGACTGGTCTGATTACCCCCGGCTAGAGGAAGGGGAGCTTTTTGAGGAGTCTAATGGTTCTGACGATCAGCAGGTTGTTGGCACTGATGCCGAGCGGGGTCAGGGGGATTATTGGGATACCCCTAAGGTCCTGGCTCATATGTTTGACGTTCTGGCAATCTCTCCTCCCGAAGTGACTCTTCCGCAGAAGGGGGAGTTCTTTGAGGAGGCTAAGCCGCGCTTAGAATTCCCGAATCAAAGGCATTTCGACGGCATCATCCTCAAGGAATGGGAGAGGCCTACTCGGCTTCCGGGTGTCCCTCCGGGTTGGGATAAGAAATATCCCTTTCCGGTGGACACGGTGAATCGCTGGTCGTCCCCTCCCGAGGTGGACGCCCCTGTTTTGGGGTTGCCTAGCACCTCTGTCTTGCATTCTCCTGACTGTTCTACTCTCAAGGACGGTGAGGACAAACGCATTGACCAGATGGCTTTTCATGGTTTTGCCAGCGTTGGGTCGGCCTTGCGGCCTGTTTGTGCTTCAGCGCTTCTTATAGTGGCTTCTAGGTCGGTTTTCAGGGACCTGTTGTCTACCTCCAGCCTTGACCCGGCTAGCGATGAGTTCACCGCCCTTAAGCGGTGTGAATTATTTTTGTCTTTTGTGTTAGCCGCCCTGGACGACACCTTGGTGATGTGTAGTAGAACTTCGGCCTTGCTGGTGGCAATTCGGCGGTCGGTTTGGTTGCGCCAGTGGGCCGCTGATTTTGTGTCCAAAAAGTCTCTTACGGCTCTTCCATTTCTGGGCTTGCGGCTCTTTGGAGAAAAATTGGATTCGGTTGCCAAAGGAGGTAGGTTACCTCAGTGAAAGAAGCAACGTCATCCCTTTCGGGGGGCGGCTGCATTTACCCCTTCCTTTCGTGGGGCTAGAGCTGGACGGGGATCGGCTGTCTTCCCCTCCAGAGGTGATTCCTGGCACAGGGGAAGAGGACGTGCCCGTCCAGGTCACAGCTGGGGCTCCAAGCCCAAAGCCGCTGCTAAGCCGGCTCAGCAATGAGGGGGCGCCCTCACCCTCGCGGGTGGGGGGACGGCTGCAACACTTCTCCCAGGTCTGGGACCAGGAGGTCTCGGACAGATGGATTTGCAAAGTGGTGTCTTCCGGTTACAAGCTGGAGTTCGAGATCCGGCCTCCTCCCAGATTCTTCAGGTCTCGCGTGCCCTTGGATCCTCTGGCCGCGCAGGGGCTCCGGGCATCAGTAAAAGATCTCCTGCGCATGGCAGTCATCTGCCCGGTGCCTCCCTTGGACCGGGGCCTGGGTTTCTATTCCAATCTGTTCACGGTGCCCAAGAAGGATGGCTCCGTTCATCCCATCCTGGATCTGAAGTTTCTCAACAGGTTTATCCGTCCCAGGAAGTTCCGCATGGAAACTCTGCGCTCTGCCATAAATTCACTTCGGCAGGAGGACTTCATGATGTCCATAGACATCAAGGATGCTTATCTGCATGTTCCAATCTTCCCGGCTCATCAGAGATTTCTCAGGTTTGTGGTGGAAGATCGGCATTTTCAGTTTGTGGCCCTTTCGTTTGGCCTTACCTCGGCTCCAAGAGTCTTCACCAAGGTGCTAGCGGGGGTGATGGCCCTCCTCAGAGCCCAGGGTATCCACATTGTGCCTTATCTGGACGATCTTCTTATTATGGCATCCTCTCTCGGCCAGGCGGAGCTAGACACCAGGACTGTGGTAGCCACCCTGGAGAGATTCGGCTGGGTGATCAACTATCCCAAGTCCTGCCTCTCTCCGTCCAGGGTGGTGGCGTTCCTGGGAATCTGGATACTTCTCAGTCCAGGGTGTTCCTCCCCCGACCCAAGGTTCTTTTGATTCAGGAATTGACTCAGCGTCTTCTATCCATCCCTCGCCATCTGGCTGGGGATGCGACTGGTGGGATTGATGGTGGCATCGTTCGAGGCGGTTCCCTTTGCCCAGTTTCACACAAGGACGCTCCAGCTCCATCTATTGGCGGCCTGGGACGGGTCCCCGCTGTCATTGGATCAGTCTTTTCTGATGTCCCCCCGGGTTCGGCATTCCCTTCAGTGGTGGCTGGAACCGAGCAATCTGATGAGGGGCAGATCCTTTCTGACCCCTCGTTGGGAGACGGTCACTATGGATGCCAGCCTGTCAGGTTGGGGGGGATTTTGGAAGGATCTTCAGTTTCAGGGACTGTTGGGGCCTCAGGAGGCTCACGATCCCATCAATGTTCTGGAGCTGAGAGCCATCAGGTTGGTTCTGGCTCGCTGGACTCATCAGTTGAGGGGCCTACCGGTTCAAGTTTGGTCGGACGGCGGTCACCAGGGAGGGACTCGCAGCAGGCGTGCCCTCAGGGAAGTGTCTTTGATCCTGGCTTAGGCAGAGAGCAATGTCCCGTGCATCTCGGCAGTGTACATTCCGGGAGTGGAGAACACGGAGGCGGACTCCCTGAGCAGGTGCTCATCTCGCCGGGGGGAATGGTCGCTCAGCCCCAAGGTGTTACGGTCGCTTTGCCACCGGTGGGGGACTCCGGAGGTGGACCTCTTTGCCTCTCGTCACAAGCTTCCGGCATTTGTGTCTCTCTTGCGGGATCTGCTGGCTCTGGCAGCGGATGCCATGTCTCTGAACTGGAGGGATCTTGGTTTTCTGTACCTGTTCCCTCCGTTTCCCATGGTGGGCAAAGTGGTGCGCAAGCTGGCCCTAGAGGGCGCATCAGCAATTCTAGTGGCTCCAAGATGGCCAAGACAGGTTTGGTTCGCAGACGTGGTAAGGTTGGCAGAGGATCAGTTAGATCTGCCCCTTCTGCCGGATCTGCTCACTCAGGGTCCACTGCTCTACCCCAATTTACCAACGCTGGCTTTGACGGCGTGGCTGCTGAAACCTCCATCTTGGGGGAGGAAGGTCTTTCTGATGCTATCTACTATAGGATTTGGAGGTCTTATATTGATTGGTGTGAGGTCCGGGCCATGCCTTGCAGGGCGTTTTCTATCCCTAGGGTTTTGGAATTTCTGCAACATGGTCTGGACCTAGGTTTGCAGCTTAGTACGCTGAAAGGGCATGTTTCTGCCTTGGCGGTTTTCTTTCAAAAGTCTTTTGCTCTTCATCCTCATCCTCCTCCATGGTTAAGACCTTTTTCCAGGGGGTTACGCATGTGCGGCCTCCTAGGAAGCCTTTGCTCCCAGTTTGGGATTTGAATTTGGTTCTCTCTGCCTTTCAGGGTCCTCCTTTTGAACCTTTGCAGGATATTGCTCTTTCTACGCTTTCTCAGAAGGTTGTGTTTTTGGTTGCCATCACTTCCGTTCGGCGTGTATCGAAGTTGGCGGCTTTGTCCATTAATGCTCCTGATTTTGAGAGGCATCAGGACAAGGTTGTTTTCCGCTTCAAGCCAGATTTCCTTCCTAAGGTGGTCTCTGCCTTTCATCTTAATCAGGACATTGTTCTACCCTCCTTGTGTCCTAAGCCCAGCAATGACAAGTAGAGGGTTTTGCATTCTCTGGATGTGGTTCGCTGTGTGAAGTACTATTTGGTGGCTACTTCCTCTTTTCGTAGGACTGACGCCCTTTTTGTGGTGCCCTCCGGGCCTAGGAGAGGTTTGGCTCCCGCCAAGTCTTCTATTAGTAAATGGATTCGCCAGCCCATTGTTGGGGCCTATTCTGCCAAGGGGAAGGTTCCCCCTTTTCGGGTTACTGCTCATTCTACTCGTGCTGTTGGTGCATCCTGGGCTTTCCAGAATCAGGCCTCTGTTGAGCAAGTTTGTAAGGCTGCTACTTGGTCTTCCATTCACACTTTTTCCAAGTTTTACAAGGTTGATGTGCGGGCCTCAGCGGATGCTGAGTTCTGCAAGCTGCAGTGGTTTAAGTTTGTGCATTGTTGCCTTGTTTTGGATCCCCGCCCTTTATGGACACTGCTATTGGATGTCCCAAGTGTAATGACTATCTGAAGCGGGGTGTGTGACATACTTAGAATAATACCATTTTGTGAATACTCACCTGTAAAATGGGTATTATAAGTATGTCACACACCCCGCTTCACCCCGTCCTTTGGTATTGTGGATCCTTTCTATGGTGAACCTTTTTTTTACTGTTACTGGTTATTTTGGCTCTTCCTGGTCCCTTTACTGCTGTCTTGAATACTGGGGAATGAGTGGGAGGTACCAGGTATTTATGGACCGGGAGGGGCTCCCTTTTTTTCATGACATCTCTGCAAGATCGCCCTCTACAGGTCGGTATAACCCAAGTGTAATGACTATCTGAAGCGGGGTGTGTGACATACTTATAATACCCATTTTACAGGTGAGTATTCACAAAATGGTATTATTGTAATAAAAATTCAATAAATATAATAATATATTAATATAATAATTATAATATTATATATATAACAATATATTTGTATATGAGCAAAAATAATAATATATATTTTTTATTATTATTACTAAATACATTTTCTGGTCATGTCGCCTAAGAGGGGAATTCCAGAGAAAATATTATTTAGCTATATTTGGAATACTTTTTTTATGAGACGACATCCAGGGTGAGATCTTTGTGATCAGGAAATCGGGGGAGGAGTGCCCCAGCTGAGCAGTGCCATGTTGCCGCTACATCCGTGTAGCCAGGCAAATGTAATGGATGGCAGCCCCGCCAGCTTGTCTGCGCCATCAATGCCTCATTCATGTCAGTAGAAGCCACTTCCTGTAGGCGCACACAAGGCCAGGTCTGTGCACAGCTGGGAGGTACCTGTACAGTTTATTAGAATACACGCGCCTGCTGTTAACTCTTTCACACCCAGATTATTTGGGGGTTGGGCTGCCTGTACGCTAAGGGATCGGTACTGATGCTGCAAATGATCAGAGACATGGTCTCTAAAGACTGTACGGGATTGTTGCCATGCTATAAATGACTAAACATGAGCCAGAGCAGAGCCATGAGCCCTCGCTCACTGCTGCATAGTCTTCACTCATCAATACGATGGGCTGGAAAGCCATTGCCAGTGTATGCTTTTACAGAGGAGTAGCCCATACACAGAGAGAATAGCCCATACACAGAGAGATGGCAGATTAGCCCATACACAGAGAGAGATGGCAGATTAGCCCATACACAGAGAGATGGCACATTAGCCCATACACAGAGAGATGGCAGATTAGCCCATACACAGAGAGATGGCAGATTAGCCCATATACAGAGAGATGGCACATTAGCACATACACAGAGAGATGGCACATTAGCCCATACACAGAGAGATGGCACATTAGCACATACACAGAGAGATGGCACATTAGCCCATACACAGAGAGATGGCACATTAGCCCATACACAGAGAGATGGCACATTAGCCCATATACAGAGAGATGGCACATTAGCCCATACACAGAGAGATGGCAGATTAGCCCATACACAGAGAGATGACAGATTAGCCCATACACAGAGAGATGGCAGATTAGCCCATACACAGAGAGATGGCAGATTAGCCCATACACAGAGAGATGACAGATTAGCCCATACACAGAGAGATGGCAGATTAGCCCATACACAGAGAGATGGCAGATTAGCCCATATCCCCCGAGAGATGACAGATTAGCCCATACACAGAGAGAGATGGCACATTAGCCCATACACAGAGAGATGGTAGATTAGCCCATACACAGAGAGATGGCAGATTAGCCCATATCCCCCGAGAGATGACAGATTAGCCCATACACAGAAAGATGGCAGATTAGCCCATATCCCCCGAGAGATGACAGATTAGCCCATACACAGAGAGATGACAGATTAGCCCATACACAGGGAGATGGCAGATTAGCCCATATCCCCCGAGAGATGACAGATTAGCCCATACACAGAGAGATGGCAGATTAGCCCATACACAGAGAGATGGCAGATTAGCCCATATCCCTTGAGAGATGACAGATTCGCCCATACACAGAGAGATGGCAGATTAGCCCATACACAGAGAGATGGCACATTAGCCCATACACAGAGAGATGACAAATTAGCCCATACACAGAGAGATGGCAGATTAGCCCATACACAGAGAGATGGCACATTAGCCCATACACAGAGAGATGGCAGATTAGCCCATATACAGAGAGATGGCACATTAGCCCATACACAGAGAGATGGCACATTAGCCCATACACAGAGAGATGGCACATTAGCCCATACACAGAGAGATGACAGAATAGCCCATACACAGAGAGATGGCAGATTAGCCCATATCCCCCGAGAGATGACAGATTAGCCCATATACAGAGAGATGACAGAATAGCCCATACACAGAGAGATGACACATTAGCCCATACACAGAGAGATGGCACATTAGCCCATACACAGAGAGATGGCACATTAGCCCATACACAGAGAGATGGCAGATTAGCCCATACACAGAGAGATGACAGAATAGCCCATACACAGAGAGATGACACATTAGCCCATACACAGAGAGATGGCACATTAGCCCATACACAGAGAGATGGCACATTAGCCCATACACAGAGAGATGGCACATTAGCCCATATACAGAGAGATGACAGAATAGCCCATACACAGAGAGATGGCAGATTAGCCCATATCCCCCGAGAGATGACACATTAGCCCATACACAGAGAGATGGCACATTAGCCCATACACAGAGAGATGGCACATTAGCCCATACACAGAGAGATGGCACATTAGCCCATACACAGAGAGATGGCACATTAGCCCATATACAGAGAGATGACAGAATAGCCCATACACAGAGAGATGACACATTAGCCCATATACAGAGAGATGGCACATTAGCCCATACACAGAGAGATGGCAGATTAGCCCATACACAGAGAGATGGCAGATTAGCCCATACACAGAGAGATGACAGAATAGCCCATACACAGAGAGATGGCAGATTAGCCCATACACAGAGAGATGGCAGATTAGCCCATATACAGAGAGATTGCAGATTAGCCCATATACAGAGAGATGGCAGATTAGCCCATATACAGAGAGGTGGCAGATTAGCCCATATACAGAGAGATGACAGAATAGCCCATACACAGAGAGATGGCACATTAGCCCATACACAGAGAGATGGCACATTAGCCCATACACAGAGAGATGGCAGATTAGCCCATACACAGAGAGATGGCACATTAGCCCATACACAGAGAGATGGCACATTAGCCCATACACAGAGAGATGGCACATTAGCCCATACACAGAGAGATGGCACATTAGCCCATACACAGAGAGATGACAGAATATCCCATACACAGAGAGATGGCAGATTAGCCCATATACAGAGAGATGGCACATTAGCCCATACACAGAGAGATGGCACATTAGCCCATACACAGAGAGATGGCACATTAGCCCATACACAGAGAGATGGCACATTAGCCCATACACAGAGAGATGGTAGATTACCCCATATACAGAGACATGGCAGATTAGCCCATACACAGAGAGATGGCAGATTTGCCCATACACAGAGAGATGGCACATTGCCCATACACAGAGAGATGGCACATTGCCCATACACAGAGAGATGGCACATTGCCCATACACAGAGAGATGGCACATTAGCCCATACACAGAGAGATGGCAGATTTGCCCATACACAGAGAGATGGCAGATTTGCCCATACACAGAGAGATGGCACATTGCCCATACACAGAGAGATGGCACATTAGCCCATACACAGAGAGATGGCAGATTTGCCCATACACAGAGAGATGGCAGATTTGCCCATATACTGAGAGATGGCACATTAGCCCATATACAGAGAGATGGCACATTAGCCCATATACAGAGAGATGGCACATTAGCCCATACACAGAGAGATGGCAGATTTGCCCATATACTGAGAGATGGCACATTAGCCCATATACAGAGAGATGGCAGATTTGCCCATACACAGAGAGATGGTAGATTAGCCCATACACAGAGAGATGGCAGATTAGCCCATATACTGAGAGATGGCACATTAGCCCATACACAGAGAGATGGCACATTAGCCCATATACAGAGAGATGGCACATTAGCCCATATACAGAGAGATGGCAGATTAGCTCATACACAGAGAGATGGCACATTAGCCCATATACTGAGAGATGGCACATTAGCCCATATACAGAGAGATGGCACATTAGCCCATATACAGAGAGATGGCACATTAGCCCATATACAGAGAGATGGCAGATTAGCTCATATACTGAGAGATGGCACATTAGCCCATATACAGAGAGATGGCAGATTTGCCCATACACAGAGAGATGGCACATTAGCCCATACACAGAGAGATGGTAGATTAGCCCATACACAGAGAGATGGCATATTAGCCCGTACACAGAGAGATGGCACATTAGCCCATACACAGAGAGATGGCACATTAGCCCATACACAGAGAGATGGCACATTAGCCCATATACACGGAGATGGCAGACTAGATTATGTACAGAGAGATGGCAGACTAGATTAAGTACAGGATTACTGAATAAACCATAGATTGGGAGATCACAGTATACACAGGGATGGTAGAAAAAACCCTACAGAGAGATGGTAGAATGAACCATACACAGAGGACCATGTAGAGAGGGATTTTCCATCACTTTCATGACACCTGTAGCACAATCCATGAGGTTGAGAAGAGTGATTCAGCGGACTAAGAGGTTCAGAAAGAAAGTAAAGGCATTTCCAGCTCCATTGGGGACAATTCATCTACTTGTGTCCTGATGACACCTTTTCAACTGTCACCTATTTGGGGCTGTCCTCCAGCCTGCCTCTCTCTCTAGCTGTCCCTTTTAGCTGTGATGTACAGACATGATGTAATATATGTACTAGTCACCTATCTGGGACTGTCCTCCAGCCTGCCTTTCTCTCTAGCTGTCCCTTTTAGCTGTGATGTACAGACATGATGTAATATATGTACTAGTCACCTATCTGGGACTGTCCTCCAGCCTGCCTTTCTCTCTAGTTGTCTCTTAGCTGTGATGTACAGACGTGATGTAATATATGTACTAGTCACCTATCTGGGGCTGTCCTCCAGCCTGCCTTTCTCTCTAGTTGTCTCTTAGCTGTGATGTACAGACGTGATGTAATATATGTACTAGTCACCTATCTGGGACTGTCCTCCAGCCTGCCTTTCTCTCTAGCTGTCCCTTTTAGCTGTGATGTACAGACATGATGTAATATATGTACTAGTCACCTATCTGGGACTGTCCTCCAGCCTGCCTTTCTCTCTAGCTGTCCCTTTTAGCTGTGATGTACAGACATGATGTAATATATGTACTAGTCACCTATCTGGGACTGTCCTCCAGCCTGCCTTTCTCTCTAGCTGTCCCTTTTAGCTGTGATGTACAGACATGATGTAATATATGTACTAGTCACCTATCTGGGACTGTCCTCCAGCCTGCCTTTCTCTCTAGCTGTCTCTTTTAGCTGTGATGTACAGACATGATGTAACATATGTACTAGTCACCTATCTGGGACTGTTCTCCAGCCTGCCTTTCTCTCTAGTTGTCTCTTTTAGCTGTGATGTACAGACATGATGTAATATATGTACTAGTCACCTATCTGGGACTGTCCTCCAGCCTGCCTTTCTCTCTAGTTGTCTCTTAGCTGTGATGTACAGACGTGATGTAATATATGTACTAGTCACCTATCTGGGACTGTTCTCCAGCCTGCCTTTCTCTCTAGTTGTCTCTTAGCTGTGATGTACAGACGTGATGTAATATATGTACTAGTCACCTATCTGGGACTGTCCTCCAGCCTGCCTTTCTCTCTAGCTGTCCCTTTTAGCTGTGATGTACAGACATGATGTAATATATGTACTAGTCACCTATCTGGGACTGTCCTCCAGCCTGCCTTTCTCTCTAGTTGTCTCTTTTAGCTGTGATGTACAGATATGATGTAATATATGTACTAGTCACCTATCTGGGACTGTCCTCCAGCCTGCCTTTCTCTCTAGCTGTCCCTTTTAGCTGTGATGTACAGACATGATGTAATATATGTACTAGTCACCTATCTGGGACTGTCCTCCAGCCTGCCTTTCTCTCTAGCTGTCTCTTTTAGCTGTGATGTACAGACATGATGTAACATATGTACTAGTCACCTATCTGGGACTGTTCTCCAGCCTGCCTTTCTCTCTAGTTGTCTCTTTTAGCTGTGATGTACAGACATGATGTAATATATGTACTAGTCACCTATCTGGGACTGTCCTCCAGCCTGCCTTTCTCTCTAGTTGTCTCTTAGCTGTGATGTACAGACGTGATGTAATATATGTACTAGTCACCTATCTGGGACTGTTCTCCAGCCTGCCTTTCTCTCTAGTTGTCTCTTAGCTGTGATGTACAGACGTGATGTAATATATGTACTAGTCACCTATCTGGGACTGTCCTCCAGCCTGCCTTTCTCTCTAGCTGTCCCTTTTAGCTGTGATGTACAGACATGATGTAATATATGTACTAGTCACCTATCTGGGACTGTCCTCCAGCCTGCCTTTCTCTCTAGTTGTCTCTTTTAGCTGTGATGTACAGATATGATGTAATATATGTACTAGTCACCTATTTGGGACTGTTCTCCATCCTGCCTTTCTCTCTAGTTGTCTCTTTTAGCTGTGATGTACAGACGTGATGTAATATATGTACTAGTCACCTATCTGGGACTGTCCTCCAGCCTGCCTTTCTCTCTAGCTGTCCCTTTTAGCTGTGATGTACAGACATGATGTAATATATGTACTAGTCACCTATCTGGGACTGTCCTCCAGCCTGCCTTTCTCTCTAGTTGTCTCTTAGCTGTGATGTACAGACGTGATGTAATATATGTACTAGTCACCTATCTGGGACTGTTCTCCAGCCTGCCTTTCTCTCTAGTTGTCTCTTTTAGCTGTGATGTACAGACATGATGTAATATATGTACTAGTCACCTATCTGGGGCTGTCCTCCAGCCTGCCTTTCTCTCTAGTTGTCTCTTTTAGCTGTGATGTACAGACATGATGTAATATATGTACTAGTCACCTATCTGGGACTGTCCTCCAGCCTGCCTTTCTCTCTAGCTGTCCCTTTTAGCTGTGATGTACAGACCTGATGTAATATATGTACTAGTCACCTATCTGGGACTGTTCTCCAGCCTGCCTTTCTCTCTAGTTGTCCCTTTTAGCTGTGATGTACAGACATGATGTAATATATGTACTAGTCACCTATCAATGGAGGTTCACTTGCTTCAGTGTTAAATCAAGCTTCTGCTTTATGGCTTCCAGTGAGAAGTGGAAACTTTGCACATGTCGGCCTTAGAAGTCCATGAGACCGCAAGTGTAGAGGGTTTCCTGTCTTACATGGTTGGTATGTAGAAAGAGCCTATGTGTTGGGGTGGCCTTCTTTCCTCCCTTAGACACTTGGGTGGCATTGCTGTAACCAGTACTTCCTGTTTTCTGGTGACCCTCTTGAAGGCAGGCAGAGAAAAATTAAAATAAAGACACATATATTGACCCTTATCCAGTAAACCAAAACTAAAATATGAGACTTTGACCCGAGAAGGGGGACCTTCAAACAGGGCCAAAACTGCCCAAACAGTTCATAGTCTCCATATACAGTGGGTGAAATAAGTATTGAATATGTCACCAATTTTTTAGGTAAATATGTTTCTAATGATGCTTTTGACATGACAATCTCACCAACAACAACCCATCCAATCCACACATGCACAGAAATCAACCTATAGCTGTCTATAAATTAAGTTATGTGTAATAATGAGAAATGACACGCATGAAGTAAGAGAGAAACAAACAGCCATGGGAAGTCATCGCACCAGCTGAAATCAGTAATTATAAAGCAATCCTGCAATTTAGATCAGATTAATATCAAGTAGTAGAACTGATAGCCTTTAAAAAGTCTCATTTCCAACGTGAGACCAGTGAGCTTTCTCAAGACCTTTGCAACCTTATTGTTGCAAAACATATTGATGGTTCCCAATCTGACAGGGGACAGGCAATAACTGTACTCCTCCTATAGGGGAGGGTGGCATTGAAGTGTACAGCTTTTTTTTGTCCCCATCATATTTTTGAGCAAGGATTAGGTGTGTTGGGGTCCTTGAAGACCTAGGCATCCAGAGTTGCCAGGGAGGGATAAGGTCCACTTTAGAGTTCTGAGATTTTCATCCCACGGGTTTTGGTAAGCTTTACATGCGTATCTTGATTGGGACGCTCCTGTGTGTGAAACCCCTTGATTTGGCATATACTCACCATGATCCAGGGATTCCATGATCTGCATAATATAATAATATGCAGCAATCAATTACATTTCATTCTTTGCCACTTCCTCTAGCTGTGTACACCAGATATGCTGGTGTAGGTGCGCACAGGGGATGGATGGGTGTATATGACGCCGTTGTGGGATCACCGGATTGAGGTTAGTATATGGCGAATCAGGGGAGCTCACACACAGAAACGCATACCTCCCAACTGTCCCTGATTTGGAGGGACTGTCCCTCTTTTGAGTCCGTGTCCCCCTGTCCTTTGTTGTTCTCTTTTGCCCCCTTTGAGGTTTAACATGCAGATGTGCACCAATAAATGATTCATTTGCCTATTCAGAGTGTTTCTATTGTTGTAACTGTTACACCCTGTTTCCTATCCATCAGTCAACGAGGGGGCGTGCCTTAATTTACCAATTGTCCCTCTTTCCCACCCTGAAAAGTTGAGAGGTATGGAAACACCTTAAATTGGTATTCCCCTAGGGAACACTTTCACATCAGTCCTATAGTCTTTTATACTCTAGGGCTGGATATTAAGGGTTTTGGTCTGCTTTAAACCATATACACACTCAGTATCCCCCACCTCATGGTCATTTTTAATGCACAGAGCATGAGTGTCAGTCATTTCCTGCTCTTCTTCCTGGTCGTGCCGTGTCATCTCCCCCCAGCCTACATTACAGAGGAGGGTCTGTCCCCTGTGGTCTACTGCATAGCTCCAGTATGAAATCTATTGGATTTTCCAAGGGTAGGAAGAATCCACTAACCCCCCCATACTCCATATACTCCACCTAGATATACAAGGCATCCCTCTGGACACAGAGCAGCAGTCACGAAGGGAATGGTAAAATGTACTCGATTGCTTCCACAGACACCAAATGAAAGATTTTATTTTGGAAATGGTGGCTAAACGGCAGCAGGAGAATTTAATGAAAGGAAATGAAAAAAGTATAACAAGACGAAATGTACACTAAAAAGTTTAGTGAAAACAAAGCTGGCTTTATAGGATAATGAGACTAAAATACAGTTAAAGCGGACCTTCACTCTGAATAAGAGTCTATCTTATATGTTTCCCCCACCCTGTACATACAGATTGTCCACATTAAAAATCATCCTACCTGCATCTACTGCATGTTATGAGCCTTTAAACATCCAAGATGGCGGCTTATGGAACAACAGGCAGCCTGCAAACAGAAAGTGCCTCCTGACTGTGCTGCTCTGCATTCTGGCACTGCTGACCGTTACCTAACCCCAGCTCTGCTCTGTCTGAGCAAAGCACAGCTATAACGCGCCCCCCCCCTGTACCTTATCCCACTCTCTGAGTCAAGATGGCGGCGCCTGTATCCTAAATTCCTGAACAGAGTTGCAGCCCAGTGGGGGAAAGAATAATAAGTTAGTGACTAAAAATGTAAAATATATTAATTTTAGATGCTGGGGAATCGTTTTTTAAGAGTTTGGGCTTTTCATTAAATCACGCTGAAGGTCCGGTTTAATGCAATTACTATACAGTGCTCATGTCAAGAATACATAATTAAAGGGACTGACCACCCAACAAATGGCATGCGCCTATTGTCCCCTGCAGCTGATCGGTTCTACTCCCAACGACCAGCAACTCACCCGGATTGCTTCCCACGCCGGTCGTGGCAAAATGCCATTCACCAGCACTTTCGTGTTGGGATTGTGCCCTTTCTACCAACTGTCACAGGGGTGTGGCCACACCTTCTCTATTCACTACAATGGCATAGGCGTGTCAGGCCTCGCCTCGCCACAACCCCACCATTGCAGTGAAGATGTAGAGAGCGCTACACCTGAAACTAGGTGGGAGAATCGCTGATAGAGAAGAAATTGTGGGGTTCCTTATATTTTTCAGTGCCCTTTAAAAAAAAATGTAACAAATAAAGGTACAAATAAAGATACAAAAATAAATAGGTACAAATAAAGATTGTGTTACTTGTTCCATGCTGCATATGTTTATGGAGTCTGGAGTTGTGCTTTACGGCTGACCTTTTGATTCCACTCGTGTTGAGACATAATGAGAACAGAAAAAAGGCCAAAGCTAACAGTTGGGGAAAGTGGTGAGATGCACAGAGCCGCTCATTGTTCTCATGGGGACATATTTTCTTGATATTTGCTTAGGGCCTTTCTTTTATAGCGGAAATGCAATTATGTCGTTTCATATCCTCTGACACACTTTCACTTCTCTGACCCGCTCATGTTCACACAAGGAGGTTGTGGGCCTCAACTCTCTGCAACCTTATCACCTCACACATTGCTATTTATTCTCCTTCTGTGAGGTCACCTGACCTTCAGGGTGTAATATATACCAAAACAGATAGATAGAGAGAGAGAGAGAGAGAGAGAGAGAGAGAGAGAGAGAGAGAGATAGATAGATAGATAGATAGATAGATAGATAGATAGATAGATGGGCAGAGGGATAGATAGATAGATAGATAGATAGATAGATAGATAGATAGATAGATAGATAGATAGGCAGATAGATAGGCAGATAGATAGATAGATAGATAGGCAGAGGGATAGATAGATAGATAGATAGATAGATAGATAGATAGATAGATGGGCAGAGGGATAGATAGTCACCTGTCCAGCCAAAACCCCCGACATGCCCTGACAAAAGCCCAAATAAAGGGGGCGATAGAGAGCTGCCAGGAGCAATATATAGAGGATTGGAAGAAAGAAATAAGCAACTCCCAGAAACTTACCATCTACCAATCACTAAAGAGGAACTACACCATGGCCCCATACCTGGAGAGGCTGCACCATTCCAAACACAGGCAGACCCTGAGTCTCTATAGACTGAGCGCCCACAGCCTGGAGATGGAGACAGGCCGGCACAGGCAGACATACAAGCCACGGGAGAGCCGACTGTGCCGGCACTGTGAGCAGGGGGCCCTGGAGGATGAGGCCCACTTCCTGCTACACTGCAGCAAATATTCATCCACCAGGGACACTTACTTCCAGAGACTCTCCACCCTCATCCCGGACTTCACCTCCATAGATGATGAGAGGAAACTCCACATCCTGCTGGGAGAAGAGGAGCCCACCCTGCAAATAGCCGCCCAATATGTCTCCACCTGCCACCAACTGAGAGGAACATAAGAGACCATGGACTGATATACCCCTATACTGCCCCTATACCCCACGTATATACTGCCACAACTAAAAGGACTATTATAATCTATGGATTTCAAACCCATATACTACCCCTTAATCCCGCCCAACCCCTTACTGCCTCTATACCTCTCCAACTGCCACCATCACTAGACCATTGTACACCCAATCCTGCCCCTATAACCCAACCCCCCCCCCCCCCCCATTTGTTATTCCCTTTTGCTTTGGCAATGCTAAATGTTTTTTTGGACCTGCCAATAAAGCTCTTTTGAATTGAATTGAATTGAATTGATAGATAGACTGGCAGAGAGATAGATAGACAGACAGGCAGAGAGATAGATAGATAGGCAGAGAGATAGATAGATAGATAGATAGATAGGCAGAGAGATAGATAGATAGGCAGAGAGATAGATAGATAGATGGATAGATAGCTGGGCAGAGGGATAGATAGATCGGTAGAGGACTAGATAGATAGATAGATAGGCAGAGAGATAGATAGATAGATAGATAGATAGATAGATAGATAGATAGATAGATAGATAGATAGATAGGCAGAGAGATAGATAGGCAGAGAGATAGATAGATAGACAGACAGACAGGCAGAGAGATAGATAGATAGGCAGAGAGATAGATAGATAGATGGATAGATAACTGGGCAGAGGGATAGATAGATCGGTAGAGGACTAGATAGATAGATAGATAGGCAGAGAGATAGATAGATAGATAGACAGAGGGACAGATTGATAGATAGATAGATAGATAGATAGACAGAGAGATAGATAGATAGGCAGAGAGATAGATGGATATATAGCTGGGCAGAGGGACAGATAGATAGATCGGTAGAGGACTAGATTGATAGGCAGAGAGAGAGAGAGATAGATAGATAGATAGATAGATAGATAGATAGATAGATAGATAGATAGATATAGATAGCTGGGCAGAGGGACAGATAGATCGTTAGAGGGATAGATAGATAGATAGATAGATAGATAGATAGATAGATAGATAGATAGATAGATAGATAGACAGACAGACAGACAGACAGACAGATAGATAGATAGATAGATAGATAGATTAGATAGCTGGGCAGAGGGACAGATAGATAGATCGGTAGAGGACTAGATAGAGAGATAGATAGATAGATAGATAGATAGATAGATAGATAGATAGATATAGCTGGGCAGAGGGACAGATAGATCGTTAGAGGGATAGATAGATAGATAGGCAGATAGATAGGCAGATAGATAGATAGATAGATAGATAGATAGATAGATAGATAGAGCCAGCATCCAGAATTTTATATCACTGTTACCATTGGCTGTGCGGGAATTGTCTTTGTTACAGATAGATAGATAGATAGATAGATAGATAGATAGATAGCTGGGCAGAGGGATAGATAGATAGATAGATAGATAGATAGATAGATAATCCAGAATTTTATATCACTGTTACCATTGGCTGTGCGGGAATTGTCTTTGTTACAGATAGATAGATAGATAGATAGATAGATAGATAGATAGATAGATAGATAGCTGGGCAGAGGGATAGATAGATAGATAGATAGATAGACAGGCAGAGAGATAGATAGATAGATAGATAGATAGATAGATAGATAGACAGAGAGAGAGATAGATGGATATATAGCTGGGCAGAGGGACAGATAGATCGGTAGAGGACTAGATAGATAGATAGATAGCTGGGCCGGGGGGACAGATAGATAGAGATCGGTAGAGGACTAGATATATAGATAGGCAGAGAGATAGAGATAGATAGATATAGATAGAGAGAGAGAGATATAGATAGACAGACAGACAGACAGATAGAGAGATAGATAGCTGGGCCGGGGGACAGATAGATAGATCGGTAGAGGACTAGATAGATAGATAGATAGAGGACTAGATAGATAGATAGATAGGCAGATAGATAGATAGATAGATAGATAGATAGATAGACAGACAGACAGACAGACAGACAGACAGACAGACAGACAGACAGACAGATAGATAGATAGATAGATAGATAGATAGATAGATAGATAGATAGATAGGCAGAGAGATAGATAGGCAGAGAGATAGATAGACAGAGAGATAGATAGACAGAGAGATAGATAGACAGAGAGATAGATAGACAGATAGATAGATAGATAGATAGATAGATAGATAGATAGATAGATAGGCAGATAGATAGGCAGATAGATAGATAGATAGATAGGCAGATAGATAGGCAGATAGATAGATAGATAGATAGATAGATAGATAGATAGATAGATAGATAGATAGATAGGCAGAGAGATAGATAGGCAGAGAGATAGATAGGCAGATAGATAGATAGATAGATAGATAGATAGATAGATAGATAGATAGATAGATAGGCAGAGAGATAGATAGGCAGAGAGATAGATAGGCAGAGAGATAGATAGATAGATAGATAGATAGATAGATAGATAGATAGATAGATAGATAGATAGATAGATGGGCCAGGGGACAGATAGATCGATCGGTAGAGGACTAGAGATAGATAGATAGATAGATAGATAGATAGATAGACTGTCTACTGTCACTGTCTACCACTAAAGAGGGACTACACCATGGTGCCATATCTAAAAATGCACCACCCCAAACACAGGCAAACATACAAGCCTTGGGAGACCCGACTGTGCCGGCAGTGTGAGCAGGGGGCCCTGGAGGATGAGGCCCACTTCCTGCTACACTGCAGCAAATATTTATCCACCAGGGACACTTACTTCCAGAGTCTCTCCACCCTCATCCAAGATTTCAGATCCATAAATGATGAGAGGAAAATCAACATCCTGCTGGGAGAAGAGGAGCCCACCCTGCAAATAGCCGCCCAATATGTCTCCACCTGCCACCAACTGAGAGGAACATAAGTGACCATGGACTGTTCTACCTCTATACTGCCCATATACCCCACCTCTATACTGTCCCCTATATGTCTGCCACCAACTAAAAGGACTATTAGAATCCATGTATTTCATACCCCTATACTGCCCCTTATTCACAGGGATAGATAGATAGATAAATAGATAGAT
This sequence comes from Gastrophryne carolinensis, assembly GCA_027917425.1. NCBI lineage: Eukaryota > Metazoa > Chordata > Amphibia > Anura > Microhylidae > Gastrophryne > Gastrophryne carolinensis. Next base: position 162,805,598 of record CM051235.1, on the reverse strand, counting down.
AGGCAGGGGGATAGATAGATGATAGATAGATAGATAGATAGATAGATAGATAAAAAGATAGGCAGGGGGATAGATAAAGATAGATAGATATATAGATAGATAGATAGATAGATAGATAGATAGATAGATAGGCAGAGGGATAGATAATAGATAGATAGGCAGAGGGATAGATAGGTAGGTAGGTAGATATCCACCCCTATGCATCCCCTTGCAGCAAGTGTCCCTCATGAGGAGGGGGACAGCGGCAGCCCAGCCATCCTCATCCCTCCGTTGCAGCACAACCGCCCATCCCTTTATAACTAGGGCTTATTTTCGAGGGGAGGGCTTATTTTTGGGGAGCATGGTATTTGGTATACTGGTGTATACCAGTGTATATATGTATAGTATTTAGTAGAGTCACAAGCGACCATGTGGAGAGACCCATGTTAGGCTTAATATAGAGACCAGTCCAGAGGGTCAAAGGTAAAGGAAAAGAGGTGTTTTCCTAGAATGGAGAATACTGCCCACACTGGGTAGAGCCATGCAAATGATCTCTTTACATCTCAGAACCATCCAAGGCACTCAGATAGCTGCTGGGCGTGCAAAGCCAAGGATTATCTTGAAATACTGCAATACTGTGAAAGATGCAGAACCGCCCACTGTTATACAACATTTAGCCCTTTTCCAGACACTTGACTTAATAGTATAATATGCTGTAGTATCATATAGTAACCGGATGCTGCGATTAATCTAATTGACTGCTGGATGATATATTACACTGCTGTGTGAAACAACAGACTTCTTAATATATAACAGGCTGCCGATGTTATCATTTGCATCTGGATTATATATGGTAATATGTTGCTGGATAATATTAATATGCTGCTAAATGATATACATAATAAACTGCTGGATCATATACTAAGCTACTGGATTAAATATGTTGCTGCTGGATGATATAATGTGCTGCAGCATATCATCATTTGCTGTTGGGTGATATAATAGGCTGCTGTATGATATAATATGCTATTCTAGGTGATAGAATATCCTGCTGGGTAATATAATATACCGCTGGGTTAGATAATATGTTGCTGGATCTTATAAAATGTTGTTGAGTAATAGAAAATGCCTCTGGTGTAAAATCGTACAGCAGTTTATTATCCAGATGCAGCTGGGTGATATAATATTTTCACCGGTGATAGAATAGGCACTGATAATATAATAGGCTGATTAATTATATATTATTTTGCTGGATGATAGGCTGCTTGTTGATATTAGGCTGTCAGATGATCTAATAAGCTGCTGGATGATATACAGTGGTGTAACTTAAATGTGGCGGGACCCTGGTGCATACATTAGATGGAGCCCTTTCACGGCTCATACAGGAAAACTTTTTTTAAGTCAGTTGGATGCAGCTAGATAACTAAAGACTGAAACAGCAGAGACATGTCTCAATAATGCCAAGTGAGCTCAAATATTATTTATAAGGTAGAGGAGCAACAATGATAGGGCCCCCAATCTTCTGGGCCCCAGTGCGGTCGCACCCTGGTGATATAATATAATGCTGGGTGGTATATTATGCTACTGGATGATCTAATAAGATGCTGGATGATCTAATAGGTTGCTGGGTGATAACAGTGGGCTGCCCTAACTATGGCGTCTGGGGGCCGGTTAGGGGGTTAGGTGTCTGGCTCAAGAGCACTTCAGTCGTGTCCATGAAAGTGACAGAACTGAGCAGCCTGATGGGGGAGGGGGTTTAGGTACCATGGGGAAGCCACAGTTGCAGGCCTGCTTTAAGGATGCCCCTCTTCCTCCCTAGTCCTTTATTTATACTGTTGGGCTGAATGAGCCTTAAAATGTCCCGGAGCGTCCCACTGGCCTCTAATTAGGACTGTGAATCATCTAACCGCCGCGTGGCATTAATAGCTGCTCTGCATATGGACGGGCGAACCCTGTAATGAAGTGTAAGGTAATGCCAGTCTGGACGGGAGCCCTGGCAGGAATATCTAGAATTACTCCGTATTTTCTGCGGGGAGACAGAAATAGAAGAGAGCGTATATGTTTAACCCCAGGGATAATTATGAATGAGCGATCTGTTCTGCTCCGGAGAGTCCGCTCCGACCATGGCGGCGTGCCTCCACCTTCCCGCTGCTTCTGGCGAGAGGCAGCTGTATGTGTCAGCCCCTGTATACACTCTGTATATTGTACACTGTGTATATGGACCTGACTGACCTCTAGGCTACACGCTTTGAATTGGGCATTTAGGTTGATTTGACCTTCAGTCTGATTCGGGATGCTAAGATCCAAAGGGAGCCCAAAATCAGGCATTAAAGTGGACCAACACCATCCATGGCGAGGGCGTTGGTTGCCGCTGGGAACGGCACTAAAATGACAGACTGGGGGAGGGCATCCAGAATGCTGGAGCCCCCCCCCCACATAACTCCACCAGAGCCCGTAAACCTTACCTTAACCTCAGTTCCCCGCCTGGAATCCAGGGCCACCCTACAGTCACGTGGGTTGTGACAGTGCCGCAATTAGCTGCATTTGGCGGCTGGGGCATTCTGGGTGCCCACAAGCCTGTCATTTTAGCGGTGTAGCCAGCAGCCACCAACTCGCCGCTTTAAAGAGAAACTACACCCAAGTCAACAAATTGACTTTCTTGAGTATTGTTCCTCTCTGGAGGGGCATCCCGAAGTTCTCATGGGTGCAAGAATGAGCCAGGAACATGGATAGTGTTATCTGCCTGGTTTCAGGCTGCCTTTGGGTTATTAACCAGAGAAGCAAATCTGGATGCCTTGGGGATGGGGGGGTAAAAGGTTTGCTTTAAAGGTATTTTTCATGCAAAAGTTTAAAACAAATAATCAGCTTAGCTTGTCAAGCATTTCTCCAGTGCTGTGCCTCCTCTCAGCTTGGAAATACACTTCCTCATCTGATCCTCCAGCACCACCCTGCTGATGTGGACTACCAATACTAGCTTGAGGAGCAAGTCCAGATCACACCCCCTTTGTATTGATAGCACTCACAGAGCTGCCATTCAAACCCAGCTAACCCCCTCCCTGCCCAGCCTCCTCCTAGCAAGCGCTCATGCTCCCCGTGCCAACAGTATGCCGATTATTATGCAGCATCACAGCTCCAATGGCCACACCCACATGCTTCTGAGGAGAAATCGTTAGGTGAAACTGTAATCCTTGATATCTCATCAGTTTCTTCTTCAATTTGAAAGTGGAAAACAGTTTAGAACAGTGCCAAGCATAGCCCAACACAATGATCTAACTATTGGCTTTGCCTGATGTATCATTTTGAGGTTTGCTACACTCTGTCTAGGACAAACTGTTCGAGATCTGCCTAAAGAGGAACTTCAGAGGCCCTTGAGTCTAAAACACTCCTGGCCTGTCCGAGTTCCTGTCCTTGGAGCTTCCTGAATTGGGATGCCCCACAGTGTGAAACCCCCCAGATGCCCAGGTTCTCCCACCTTCTTCCGAGCCCTCATCGCATCTCTGCGCAGTGGGTGAATCTCCTGCACACATTGATTATAAAAATACATTATATTCCTCCAGATATATATCTATATAAACTGCTGATTACTGATTGATGGTAAGTCCTTTCTCCACTGTGTGTAGCCATCTTTGTACACCTTTACTGCTTCTAGTAAATAAATGGTCTCCCCTCCAAACTGGGATCCCAGCCATGTAGGTAATGCAGGGACCCCTAAGGGCCACTGCAGAGATTTCATCTACTATAGGTCTGGTGATTCGGAGCAGCGATCTGTTAGCACATAAGATTACATATATGACCATGTATGACAATGTGTAACGGATTGCAGGCTCTTCACTTCCTGAGCTGTGTTGCAAATAAAGGCCCAGAGGCCTGTCTGCTGCTGTCAGTCATCCTTGGCTAACATGACCTCCTGCTGGGACCATGACCTGCTGACCTTTGCTCCACGCTCTGACATCTTCTACCCCCTCCTTCAGCAGGTTTTGGAATTTAACCTCCGGGGAGGAGTTTGACATCAGATCAGCATCAAAGGAGGCCATAAAATATTAGAGGAGCCAGCCACTTAAGGGACAGACTCATTTTAGGCTTTATATAGTGGGCTGAAAGTGACCAAAAAGTCCCCTATTCAGAAGTGCAAGGTGTAGAGTGCTTTCTTAAAACAGAAAGTATTTATATTGCACCTCCAGGCCAAGAATAACAGGAATTACCCATGATCCTTAGTGAGTATCTCTTTGCTTTCCACCTCTGCTCTCGCTTCTCCTATGCTGCTGCCCGTTACAATTCAACACCTCCAAACCAAGTCTTCCACAGTCCCCTCAAAACCCGCCTCCATATGAGTAAATGGTGGGGTGGGGGGCAGTTGCTCTATTAATACTAGTTATACAATGTATTTGGGGCCAGGGCTGTGCACAAAAGAACTTTAACTCTTTCATTACTATTCAATATTCAGCAACCAGGCTTGTCAGTACTGTAAGGAAAGCAGGGGCCTTCGCTTGCATACAATTGCAGTTGCACGTGTAAACCCCACACCACATTAAAGTGGACCAAAACCATTAAAGTGGACCAAAAAATCTAAAAGATTTCCAGGCCGATCGATTCCCTCCCCCAGGGCATCAAAAATTGGGATGCCCCGCTGTGTGAAACCCCCGTGGGGATACTCTAGCAGGGCGCGTGCCCACACCAGGCATTTATGAATAACTGGCACAGGCACGCTCCCTGTTAGAGGGAAGGGGGGGAGATGCGGCCGTCATCATGCTCGGAGCTGCTGGCCTTAGAGGAAGGCTTAGACACCATGATGTCAGCGCCCTGCCGAGCGTCCTGATTGGATTGGATGAGCGGCCGCACATGCTCCGTAGGACCGGGAAGAGGTGAATTGGCTTTGGCGATCTGGGGGGGGGGGGGGGTTCACACAGTGGGACACCCCCGATCAAGGTGCCTCGGGGGGAAAGGACCAAAACCCAGAATAGCCAAAATCCTGGGTTTTGTTCCACTTTAAGGCACCTTTCTTGGTGGGGTCCCTACCTTTGTTTTTGAGTTGCCAAAGTTGGGAAATGCAATAAAATATGATACTTCAGAGCTACTCACCTATCATCTGGCCTAAGCAATAGACTCAATCTTGCCACCTTCAAGAGGAACAAAACCTAGGACATTTGCTATTCTGATTTGGGATACCCCATTGTGTAAAATCCCCCAGATCACCATAGAAACGTACCTCCCTGGTGATCTCTAGGTGCATGCGGGGGGCTAGAAGCCAAACGAGTGGCTTGCATTTCCCTCCATCTACGCTATGCCGCTCTGACCTCAGCATGGCATACTAAAGATAAATAGAATGGTAGCTGCTGAAAGCTCCTCCATATACCCACGACAGTCATACAGAAAGGCCTGGTGTGGGTATGCAGGTATTCGGCTATGGGCTGCACATGTGCCGTGGGTTCGCCAGTGATGAACAGCAGGGCATCCCAAATGGGCATACACCACAAAGATGGAGACCACTGGTCCTAAAGACTTAGGCCCTTATTTAACAAGGGATAGCGGCAGGTAGCGACTGGTGAGCGGCCGGTAATGACGGGCCCCGCCACGAGAACGCCGGCTCCCCACCACAATCACACATTTATCAAGCCAATCCTGCTTAGCGACTGAGATAGCGCCATATAGCCACTCATTCATCATTATTCCAGCCTCAGCCCACAGCGCCAGGTATGACCTCTCGCTACCTGGCGCTCTCCAATGCATTTCAATGGAACAATCTTTAAATCTTCATAATTAATTAATTTTTTTTTTTTTTTAATGTGAAAAATTCTGTGACCACTTCTGCCATTTTAAATAATTTTTTAAGGTAAAAAAAATGTACAGAATTGATATTACAGGTCTGATATTAATGTATTCATATTACAAAATTATTTTAAAAACTTGTTTTTTTGGGTTTCCAAAAATATGGTTGTTTGGGGGTTAAAAAACTACTTTTAACCCATCGCCGCCAGCGCTCTGGGGTTTAAACATGCATTTTACAGCGCGAGAATTTTTTGAGCGTGATTTGTTAATGAATATGGTGGAAGCCGGTCGCTCTGACCAGTCGCTATCATGCGCTCCCATACAGCGCGGAACCTGTCAAATAGCGACTCCTCACCCAATATTCAACATTACGGCAAACCGACTGAGTCGCTATCAAGTACCGAACAAACGCCCAAGCACAGCGACTACTAGCGGGCGCTCTGAAAATGCCGCTACAGTCGCTCAACTGTCGCTACCTGCCGCTATTAATGAATCGGCCTCCCCGACTCTAGGCCAGTGGTTGCTCCTCTTTTATGACATTTTTCACCATGCTTGGTATATACTTTTTATGACCTGCCTCTTGCCTCCGACCCCTTTTACTTTAGATTGTAAGCTAAGTGCAGGGCCCTCATTTTTTTTCTCCTTTAGAAAAAAAATCACATTCAAGTGCTCTTCTCCCTTCTCCTTATTAGTGCTGTATGTCCTATTTTGAACATGTCTTTCTTATGTATTGGTTTCTAATATATATATATATATATATATATAGACATAGTAATGTGTATAGTACATTAGTATAGTAGTAATATAGTATAGTACACTGTAAGGCTAGCTCTTATTTTGGGCAGGCAGCTCACTTCCTCCTTATTATAGGCGTCCAGTGACCTGTAACACATCAGACTTCATTAAGGAGAGGTGCCATGACGCTGGGGTGGGGGTTGTGGTTCAGAAGTCAATGCCCTGGTTCAGGGATATCTGCACTTAGGAGCAGCTGTTATCCTCAGACTAAGGAGGGGGAGGATGATGATCGGCTCTTAGTGGAAGACTAAATGGGTCATGCGGTGCATCCCCCATCCTCCCTAGAGACCACCCCTCTTAGCAGCAGTTTAGGAATGCCCTCACTGATCCTACATCATCTTGTGGTGTTATTTAACCAATAGCCTAATGGACTGCATAAGTTTTATTAAATGAAGAAGCATACCTCCCAACTGTCCCTCATTTGGAGGGACTGTCCCTCTTTTGAGAGCATGTCCCCTGTCCCTCGTTTTTTTCTATTTGTCCCTCTTTGAGGTTTAACATGCAGATCTGCATCAATAAATGATTGATTTGCCTATTCAAACTGTTTATATTGTTGTAACTGTTACACCCTATCTCCTATCCATCGACTAATGAGGGGGCGTGGCTTAATTTAACAACAGTCCCTCCCCACCCTGAAAAGTTGGGAGGTATGCAAGAAGATATCGGGTGGTGGGTCTATTAGAAATGTAGTTTTTTTTTTGCATTCTTATTCTCATTCATCTTTTTGGGTTACTTGCATTTTCCCGGGGTAGGTGGTCACCCAAATTTGGGATGTTCTGTGGTTTCAAACTTAATTAAAAGTACAAGAATGGGCTGAAATACTCATTAAGTTTCACGCTCCAGCACAGCTGTAAAATAGGGAATCCCTGCTTATCTCTCTGCATATGAATGCTGGCAAACCACTCAGGTCTGCTGGGACCATGGAGAGGAGAGAAGGAAAAGTGATGGAGCTTGTAGCTTGTAGCAGAATGGCAGCGGCCAGACTGACTCACGATTGGCTGTTTATGCCTTCCATGCACTAGGCAATTTCTTTGGGGAGCGCCACCCACCCCATTGACTGCAATAGAGGAGGTGTGCCAAGGCAGTACCTGGTAAGCCCCTCTATTGCAGTAAATGGAGTGCGTTGTGGTGAGGTATACAAAGCTCCGGGGGTGAGCAATAGACTCCAGGGAACCCAAGCTTGTTGAGTTTTCCAGTGGCTGCAGGGGAGAAGATGTAGGTACCTTCTTCTTCTTAGGTCAGCCTGAACATGGACTTTAAAGCAGGCCCATCCCTATTTTCAACATTATGGGTGTGGGGCTATATTGTGACTGGTACATAGACCCCCTCAACCCACTGCACTCCTTACCAGAACCTTGCAGTTGGTCATAGGAGGTCATGTGGGCCTGGGTCGCTTTCTCTTGCCCAGCTGCTGCCCAGCCCATCAACATGACCACCAGCGGCCAATTTCAGGGCCACATTTCACCAGCAAATCAAGGTTCAAATAAGGCTTGCAAATGGATTGTGGGGGTCTATTCACAAGTATGGGGGGCTTTAGCAATCTGGATGACACCCCGACACCCCCTCCCGAGCCAGTCACAGAGCAGCCTCACACCCCAGAAAGGGAATTGAAAGGTCAGTTTTGGAGCCCTGCTATGGCTCCCACCTTATGCTGCAGGAAATGGAGGAAAGGCACATGGGACGACAGGCATCAGATCATATAACAGAGCTGCCTGCTGCCTTATTATTGCTGTTGGGAAAACCCCTTTGTCTCTAGAAAGTTTATACAGATTGATAATATTAGACCAGGGGTACTCAACCACTACTTGTAAAGGCACATATACAGGCATCCGGTAACAGGTGAAGGTCCGGATGGGGGGCTGTCACGGGGGGGGGGGGGGGTAGTTAGAAATCTGGGGGGACTATAGATTCCAAAGGCAGAGCTGGGCAAAGCTGGGGGGCGGAAATGGACGGGGTTAAGCTGGGGGAATGGAGATGGATGGGGCAGAGATGGTGGGACAGCGATAGATGGGGCTGAGCTAGGGCAGCGGGATAGGATTGTATGAGGCAAAGAGCCAGAGAAACAAAGTTTGCGGGTACCCTGCAATGCCACTTCCCGTCCCTGTAGTACTTCATATTGCAATGCTAGGTGCCAGGGAGCCATGACACTGGCAGAGAGACTAAGCACTGCATCACCAATCAAGGGGGCAGCTCTGAGCATGGCAACACAGAAGCAACTGAGTGCAGGACTCTTAGGGCTGGGGTCCAGAAATCTGGTGCTGAGGTCCGCCAGTACAGTACTACTGTATTAGACCATTGTTTGTGATAGTGCACCTTTATGTTTTTGGTTTGTGTAAACAAAGCACATAAGATGACTAAAATGAATGTCTAAAAGGCAAAGTTGTTCAGTTCCCATGATACTAGAGCGTATGTGTCCTGAAGCCAGACTTATCCTTTGATGCCCTGTTGTTAGTATGAGGTTGTGAACTGTAACAATAGATTCCAGTGAAGTGGCGAGCAGGAAATCCTATTCGTCTCGTTAGATTAGGGGAATAACGCGTGAATCGCCCTTTAATGACATTTCTGGAGAGCTTGCGCTTTGTTAGCTTGGCTGTGGCCATGTCCTGCAGGGGGGACGTGCCATGACAGTGTCTTTTGTTGCAGGCGGAGGATGCTGTCATCTCCTGGCAGGAGCGTTCCTGTGCAAGAGAGCGAAAGAGGCTGAAGCTTGCCCCGCAGGGTAGCCTGACTCTACACGTCCATGCCATCCCAAACCGCGTGATACGGGCAGGCAGGCAGGCGGGCTCAGGACTAACCTGTACCCAGGAATTCTCAGGCTCATATAGAGTATTATGCAATGTCTACGTCTCAATACTGTAAAACGATATTGTTGTAGTGTTAGTGCTGGACCAACACCCACCGCTGATCGGCCCGGGAATCTATAATTCCCGGGCTGATCAGCTCCCTGCCTGTGGCTGTGTGAAACCCCCTCAGGACGCCCACAAATCCTACCTGTTCCTTGTTCCAACGGCGCATGCGCGGGCCGCCGCAGCCTCTCGCGCATCCCTCTAGCAGGGCGCCCATTCACAAACGGCCGGTGCGGGCGCGCTCCCTGTAAGAGGGACGCGCGAGAGGCGGCTGCGGCGGGCGCTCTCACCTTGTCCGTCGACGGTGATTGGTGGAGCGAGTCACGTGGAAGCGGGGTCAGATGAGTTTTTGGGGGTTTCACACAGCGGGGTGCCCGCGGAAGTGGACCAACACTCAGGATAGTGAAAATCCTGGGTGTTGGTCCACTTTAACTGCCAGCTGTCTGCGGTGTGACATCACTGAGACTTCATCAGACCATTCTTAAAGCAGAATAAAACCCGGGAATTAGACTATACCGGGTTATGTTCCTTTCCCCCGGGGCATCCTGAATTGGAATGCCCTGCTATGCGAAACCCCCCTGAATGGCCTGTACAACTAACCTCTTCCTCATTGATGGGCACACAGCCTATCATAGCCATTTGCCGTGTTTACATCCTTCAGCAAATGGCTTTCATTGACTTCAATTTGGAGCGTGCACTGCCTCTTCCCCCCTGTACCCTCACATCCCGAGCTGCAAGTGGCTGGGATGGGAGCGCACACACGCCGCCGCGGCAGTACTTGCTCCCCTTTAGAAACAATGAGAACCGTTTTCTGAATGACATAGTGACGGCAGATGGCTCGCACTGGACAATCTTTTAGATTCCAGGAGCGGCCTCTAGTGAGTTTTCTCTGGCTTTAAAGTGAACCAAAACCCACGGCGATTCCTGGGCCGATCGATTCCCTTTCCCACCGGGGCATTCAAAATTGGGATGCCCTGCTGTGTGAAACCCCCCAGGTCGCCCATACACTTACCTTATTTTCCGGGCCAACAACACATGGGCGAGCCGCATCCTCACTATCCCCCTAGCAGGGCGCGTGCCAGGCATTTGTGAATGGCCAATGTTCCTGTTACAGGATAGGGGGGGGATGCGACCGCCAGCATGCTCGGAGCTGCTCACTTTAGACGAAGGGACGTCAGTGGATCCCAGCGTGATGATTGAATGAGCAGCTGTAGGGCCGGGAAGAGGTAAGTTTGTTTTGGCGACCTTGGGGGTCTCACACAGCGGGGCAAGGACTAAAACCCAGGATAGTCAAAATCCTGGGTTTTGGTCCACTTTAATGAGAAATAGTCCATCTCTAAGTTAATTAGATGACTGGGAGCACATATCTCATTGTCTAAATTTCATAACAAATATATTGAATATATTGACAGAGCAGTTTTGTAAGCCTTTGCCCAATATTAATAAAACCACTAACAGGAAACAGTATGATGTCCGAATGGCAGCCATGTGCTAATTAATTCAATTAAACTGTCAAATAATGGCAGTTAGGTTGAAGTGCTCCCCAATGCTGAGCTGGACAGTACCTGAATGTATTCTCGTTGGGAAGCACAAGGGATCGGAGCTGCTCGGCCAGGGAGCAATATGGCTGACTGCATCCAGTTCATGTTCTTATGAATATTGGGCAAAGGCTTTAGTAAAAAACGAAACATGGGCTGTTTTGGGGCATGAAGATAGAAGGTCTGGGTATAGGTGTGCTTTTAAGGGCCCGTAGGAAACACCCCCACTCCTTCCCCAGACGTCCTGATTGGCTGCCTCTCTCTACAGCACTGAAACTACACCCTCCTCTCACACTCATCACAGTGTGCTTACATCACATTGCTGTTGCCACACCCACTGTTTCTCCTCATTTTTTCTCTGCATCTCCAATACTTTTAAAGATAACTTAGAAACTACAGGGTCTTTTTTAAAACTGATTGAAGTTTGGGACTGTGCAACGTGTAGCCCGCATCAAACACGTCTTACGCATTCGGATGACCTAGGAAGGGTCAGACCCAGAAGTGTCAGATTTTGAAATGTAAATTCAGCCTTGTGTTTGAATGAGGAATTATTATGAATTAAAAAAATAAAATGATTGTCTTTATCTGTCTCTCCCTAGAGATCCGCGGACAGCTGACTGAACAAGTAAAATGTTTGGACATGCAAGTGGATTTCCGCCAGCAGCTCCTTCAAGATATGAGCGAGTTTCTGCGGCGGAAGGCTGAGATTAACTTGGAGTATTCGCGAAGCTTGGAGAAGCTCAGCGACAGATTCTCTGCCAAAATTCGCAACTCCAAGGAACACCTTGGTTTCAGGTAACTTTCTTTTAGATTTGGTCACCCTTTTTCTGCTGTCCCAAGTCAATAAAGGGTGCCACACACACATATTAAGGGACCCCCTTATTAGGAACATCTAAAAGACTCCAGGGTCATCCAAGTTCCACTCCTTGGGGCAGAATTAGGATGCCCCGCTGTGTGAAACCCCCTCCGATCACCAGTTTCACTCGCCTTCTCATGGAGCTCTCGCCGTGCCTGTGCGCTCTGGCTGCATTCCTGCTCACTTCTAGCCATGCGCGTGCCCGCTCCCAGGCTTTCTGAATGTGCGGCTTAGCCGTCAGTGGTGCCTAAGGGAGCCGAGTGACAGCAACCGTGCTGATTGGCTGAGTGCGCCGCGCCGGGGTGACTGGGGGGGTACACACAGCGGGGCATCCCAATTCAGGATGCCGCCGCACAGAGGAACAAAGCATGTGTAAGAGAAATTCTTGTGTGTTGTTCCTCTTTAACCACCATGGACCCACTAGTAGTGCTCAAGGAACCCCTTTAACATCCTAGGGGCACCCTTGTTCTCCTTCAAACATTTTCACATATCCTTGAACAATCCTGTCTATCCTGAGGCCACGCATACTGCTCAAGGGTCCCCCTATAACAGTGGTTCTCAAGCTTTTTACTCCAAGTACTCCTCGCAATAAGAAGTTCTAATGAAGGGGATCAGTTATAAACCTTACCAAAATAAGTAGGCCACAGGCCGAGTAGACATCAAGAAGGAAAAATGTTTGAATGTTAAATACGGTAATTATAACAGACCCATACTGTTGCTGCACCCCAAACATCCATGCATACCCCCTGGGGTACCCATACTGCAGGTTTAGAAACAGAGCCCTATAACACTCCCACCCTAACCCTCTAATGTTGATGCATACAATTCATAAACTCCCCCAGCTTTACTCTGTGACCACCCCATACTGCCCAAGGGTCCTTGTACAACCCTGCAGCATTTTAATGAACATATAAATACTGTAATGAAGAAATTCTGGGTGGCATTGCAGGATTAATGGAGCACTATCGTGAAATTGTGTCATATTTAAAATACATTTAAACACATCGGGTAATGAGAGGAGGTGTCACTTGTCCTACACTTGAACGGAATAAAACTCCGGCCAAGCTTGTGGTTTATTCTCTCATGGTAGGAATAGAATTCAGGGGTGACAGGTTTAGTGTATCAGGGGTGACAGAGCCTGTCACCCCGAATGTCCTTTTCCTTCCATTAAAATAAAAGAAACAAGCCTGGCTGGATATTTCTTGATGCCGGGTGTATAAGTGACCCCTCCTTCCTCCATCCAGCATATTTATATGGATTTTTATCATTGTGCCATTTTTCATGATAGTGCTCCTTTATGCATGAAAAAGCATGTAAAGGTGCAAGTGGAAAAAGTAAGCATTTGTTGCTGCTCAGTCCCCTAGTCATTTCTGGTAACAAGGTTAAATCACCTATATCAGCTCAGTCACTCAATAGGAGCATTACACATCCAATTACATGTAACATTCTTGATGTGAAAATGCCAAGGTTCCAGTGTGTTCAAAATGTCACTTTGAATGACTTAAAGAGGAGTTAAAGCCAGCGTTTTATCTCCCACCCCCCGACATCCCAACTAGGTATGTGAAGCGGGGAGCTGCACCTCCATTATTTGGAAATACACATGTCAAGGCTGTGGGGTAGCAATCAGTGGCACAGCAGTGGGTAACATGTAAGCAAGGGGCCCCCCAATCTGAGGTGCGCCACTGCAGTGCCAGCTATTTACTGCCTTCATCATATCCCAAACTCCCCAATTGGTGATTGTTAAAAAGGTTAATATTTTATATTTTACTGGAGGTCCACTTTAAAGTCGCTGGATTGGGATGAGCACGTTCTCATGTCTGTTTACACTTCTGTTTCTTCAGGAAGGAGCAACACATCCAGTCTCCCTTAAACTGCTGGTACATGATTCTTAACCACACGCGTCAAGAAAGTCGAGACTATGCAGCACTCAATGACGTTTACACCACCCACCTTATCCCCCGCTTGGCACATATTGGAGAGGACCTCATCCGCCTTACCAAGAAGGTGAGAAGTTAGGGTAGCCTGGGGGTAGGAGCCATGGCTCAGACTGGTCATGGGTGGGGTATGCATAGCTTGGGACAGAGGTATAGCTAGGCTTTCTGGCACCCGGGGGGAAATTTTCAAAATGGCGCCCCACACCTGTTCTCAGGCCCCCCTTTGGCGCCTCTCTGACCTGCTGCGCCCAGGGCAAGTGCCCCCCCTGCTCCCTCCTAGCTATGCCCCTGGTTTGGGCTGCCATTCTGAATGAATCAGGAACCTGCGTTCTCCTGACACTGTTTAGTTCTCATGTTGTGTCACTCCCTTGAAGCAGGCATCCAATGTTCCATAGATCTATGTTGAACTCTCTGTCCTGCTTACAAGATAAATAGGATGTGTATGAAAAGTTGTTGGTGGGTTCATCATTATTTTTAAGATGACTATGAATCACATCAGCCTCACTGTGCTTTTCTTCCTCCCACAGAGTAAAGATATTGGAGCTCAGCAGCAGGAAGATTTGATGAAGCTGATGTCAGGGTTGCAAGGCGTGAGTATTGAGAATTTATGCTCTGTTGGATACAAGTTAAAGTGAACCTGAAGAATAAATGCACATTCAAGGGAACCTGTGATGAAAGAAACTTGGAAGCCACCCTTGCCGATCACTGTCTGAACATAGTGATTGCTTGGCTGCAGTGGTGGTCATCCAGCTTCATTGCTTACAAAGTCACTGACCCGAGTTCACAATTGGCACATCCATTCCTGGTTAGAGGCTAAATTAGTATTTTTGAAGCAGGTGTCAAGTATATGACACATTTTTAAAGAGGACCAAAACCCGTATTGGATGTCCCTGAAGTCTAACCGACTCTAGGACCAGCCACTTCCTTGTCCTTGTTCCAGGGGCATCCCAATGCCCTGCTGCATAAAACCCCCTATTTCCCTGTAAAATTACCTTCACACGATGCATGCATGGGCCTTTGACGGCATCCATGCTCTATACACACTCTTTACTTATATGTCTGCAGGTGAGAGAGTCCAGGGAGGGAAGAGCAAGGATACCACCAGCCTAGGAAAACCTTTTAAAGCATAATTAAAGCATTGTTTTGACTATCTGTACTTTGTATTGAGTATATGAATTGCAGTGCACCACTGTAAAACTCACCTTTTCCCGATCCAACAGTAAATGTGTGGGCTCTCTTCCAATCAGATCCCTTTGCCGTGACTATTTCATTTGGCAAACTGCTCTGATATGCAATGGGGAGCACAAGCAGCCGCAATCGCAGCAGCACACATGCTCCTGTCCCAGCCTAGGGAATGTGACCATTCTTGCTCCCCATTGTCTCCCCTTTGGACATGAGCCTGTGCTTACGGCATTGGACTGGGGAAAGGTAAGCTGATAATGGAGATCTGGGGCGTTTCACGCGGTGGAGCATCCCAGTACAGGATGGAATCCACTGGCGGCTGGCCCTGCGTTTTTATCTTATTTATATAGTTTTGGTCCTCTTCAAGAGGATTGGCACTCTCAGCTCTTATATTTTCCTTTGATGGGTTTTCTACAAGGTGTCTATAATGCGAGGGGGGGCAATTTGAATTGCCAATGCCTCACACCCTTCCTTTCCAGCCTCCCACTCCCAAAAATGGCCTCATAATTGCCCGATGGCGTCACAGATCGGGGCCATGTGAACCTAGGTGGGCAAATGCAGGGGCAAGCAACAAGTAGGGGTTTAGTTCTCTAAAGTAAGACAATCAATCAGAAGTTGATGCATCAACTTCATGACAGCTATTGATTGCATCATTAAAGTGACCCTCCAGTCAAATTAGACGGGGGGGGGGTCCCTGCATAGTGAAGCAGGGTGGGAGGGGGCATCTTATAAAGGGTGGCCCATTCTAAAACCAGCGCTGGTACTTTCCATACCTGTTGCAAGGATATCGTGTTCCTCTTTGGAACATCACCTGATGATTAAAAAAAAGAGCTATTGCGAACCATGGCTGCAATAACTTTCCCATTCATTCAGATGTCTTATCTTTGTGCTTTTGCTGATAACAGTTAAACAATCTGGTATCAGTAACTGAATATAGAATTTATTTTAGTAGTCTGACGAAACTCAGATATTTGCTTCAGGGGCATTTTGGGTGTTTGTTGATTCTGCTTTACTTGTAGAAGCTTGAAATGAAATGTTTTCCCCTGTAAACCCTCAATTACTGTTTAGTCATTACATTTATTTATTAAAAATAATATCTATGGCATTTCACAAAAGGTGGTGACCATTGGATTCCTGTGAGTTCAAGTTGTCCTTCACTCTGAATAAGAGTCTTATCTTATATGTTTCCCACACCTTGAACATAAAAATAGCTCACATTCATCATCCTACCTGCATCTACTGCATGTTATGAGCCTTTAAACATCCAAGATGGCGGCTCATGTAACATCAGGCAGCCTGCAAACAGGAAGTGCCTTCTGACTGTGCTGCTCTGCATTCTGGGATTGCTGACCTTTTCCTGACCCCAGCTCTGCTCTGTCTGAGCAAAGCACAGCTATAACCCTGCCCCTGTACTTTATCCCACTCTCCTCTCCTCAGTAAATGTGATGCTTCTGAGTCAAGAGGGCGGCGCCCGTATCCTAAGGTCCTGAACAGAGTTGCAGCCCAGTGGGGGAAAGAATAATAAGTAAGTCACTAAAAACTTAAAATATATTAACTTTATATTCTGGGGAATCGTTTTTTAAGGGTTTGGACTTTTCAATAAATCATGCTGAAGGTCCGGTTTAATCAATGATACAGTTTTAAATGTTTTTTTTTTTTTGTATAATAAAGTTTTATTCATTTTCAACAAGATAAGGTACAGTACAATCAAGTAAGACAAAGCTAAAGACAGACAAAGGATGGGACACAGCCATCATTCCAAGTTGCATTACATTGGCATTGAATCCAAACTTTACCTCCGGCCTTCGGATCCGCTTCCGATGCAATATACCTTCCCGCCTGCTATCTTGATTGTTATAGACATAAGGGCTGCCTCCCGAAAGGAACACTGTGCCCCCTTCCTCCATGACCCATGCATCAGGGTCTCCACGTAAACCATACGCTCCATTGCCACCAACGTCCAAGCGGCCCACCACCCAATGGAGCTTACCTGATAGCACTAAGGATCCATTAACCTAGAATGGGAGATAGAGGCAAAAGAGAAGCAAGAAAAGAGAAGAAAGAAAGGAATGGGAGGGGTCAGGGGTAGGTATAGGGAGTTTGGGAATAGGGGGAAGGGAAGGAAGGGGGAGCGCCCTAACTCCACTATCCCAGCCTGGCCCAAGCAAGAAACAGCCAGAGATGTCTCATCCAAGCATATCCTTGAATTCCTGAGATTCTTTGAACAGTAGCCACCCCCAGGGGTGTAGCTAGGGGGGAGCAGGGGGGCACTTGCCCCAGGTGCAGCATGGCTTTGGGGGCACCAAAGGAGGGCCTGAGAACAGGTGGAGGGCACCATTTCGAATCTTTGCCCCGGGTACCAGAAAGCCCAGCTACTCTTCTGGCCACCCCGCCCATGTACCCACGTACTACTATGTGCGATTGTGGTCTGTAGCAATCAACTCCTCCATTATTCGTATTCCCTCCAATTCCCCAAACCAGTCAATCAATTGGGGGGGGGGGGGTTCTGAGATTTCCAGTATCGTATGACTGCCCTTCCAGCTATCAGAAAGTGCCTCGAAATCCCCTTTTCTACTGCTGCCAGGGAGCTGGGGATCATAGACAGAAGCACAATCTGTGGCAGTTTTAAATGTTTTGCCTATAAGATAAAAAGTACCTCTATCACAGTGCTTGTTGTCATTTGAGCTGCAACCTAAACATTTGAAATAAAGAAAAAGTAAAAGATGGTATGTCAAAAACATGAAAGTCCATATAGTCTAATGGGCCATTTTCACAGAACGATTATCGAACACATAATTGCTAAAGGGAACACAATTAAGACATAACTGATCAGTGGAAATTCCTGCGGCAAACAAGCGATCACTGAGAATTTGCTCATTAGTCAAGCGTTGTATTGTTTTGGCTGACATAAAATTTCTTATTCATCGCTTTAATGTCGGCATGTGGAAACAGGAATCGGCTATAAATAGAACAGTAAAAATACCTTAAATGAGATCTTAATTACGATTACTTTAAAAAACATTTACTAAAAAATCCTCCACGTATCTCCTGAAACATTTTATCTTATCACTCATGTTATATGCAATGGCCTCCCATAGTCCAGTGCTGGACCCCTTGTTTTTTCTCCGCAGGCAATAAAGACCTACCAGCTCTATCACAATGACTGTCTGAACTCTGAGCACAAACTTAGGGAGGCTGAAAAGCAAGATGAAAAACGCACAGGGAAAGTCGGTGAGCAAACTGCAAGCTCACCGGTAGCTGAACGAGGACCTAGACGCAGTTCTCTGAAGAAGAGCGAGAGGCTGGTGGAGAAGGTAAGCTTGTCCAGAAAGGCTCTGCTGAGGTTTGTCCACTACAATGTGATAGGGCTCCAGTGCATATACTAAATGGGGCCCTTTCAGGGCTCATACACTAACCTTTTTTTTTGTCTTTTACTTCATTTGGATGAGGCTAGTCAACTCCCTAAAGATTTAGGGCTGTGTTCAGATCTAGGATCTGTACAAGCCAGTTAAGTTTATTTTCACCAGACATTTTATCTTTCTCATTTTAAAACACTGGGAACCGTACCACAATTGTTTAAAACATGCAGGCACGTAGAGATCTCCTGACTTCCATCTCTCTGCCAGGAAATGTGGTCTCACTGTTCTGGAGTTGGACATGCTATACACCCTGGGGGCAAAAGCTATTGACGAACAGGGGCTGATTTTGGTAACCATTCAGATCAGACATTGCTAATTACCCTCATATGCACATTGCATCAGGCAGCCACAACCCTTGCAGATGAACACACACACATATACCCTTTCGGAAACAACCCCCCCACGGGCGCTCACACACACCAGGGCGTTATGGCTATGGCTATGACTATGGCTGGTACAGTTGCGCAGTGCCTTAGGAAACTGTTGCATGTAGCATTTTCAAAGCAGCAAGTGCAGGTTAATAGACATCAATGGCAAGCGCAACAAAGGTATAACATAGTGTACTGTGCTGTACTTGTGTTGCACTTGTGGTGTTAGCGCCAAGTCTAGGCAGGAAAAGTTGGGTGACTCCTGACAGTTGCATCGTCTACCAGATCTGGTGGTTGGGGTCTGCTGGCAGATCATCGGATACCAGCAGCTCATGAGCTTATTGCTGTGCAGAGGAGACCCGCACATGCACAGTGGAAGCATGGGGAAGGGTAAGCTATCAACATTTACAAGGGGGGGGGGTCACACAGCTGGGCAACCCAAATCAGGGAAAGGCTTTTAGGCTCTTAAGGCAAGGTAAGCGTAGGTATAACATAGTGGCCTATGCTGTACTGAGTGTCGGACTGGGATGCCAGAGGCCCACCAGTACAATTGTCTCGTGGGGCCCACCCCACATTAAGATGCAAGTATTGGCTTACATTCAGTGCCCATGCACAGAGACATTATGCCAACCGGTATTGTCTCTGTATGTTCACTTGGGATGCCACAAATAAGCTATACAAAGTTCAGGTTTGGTGATGAAGGGCCTCAAAGGGGCCCCTGAGACCAGGGTCTCACCAGGTTTTCCCTCTGGTATGCATGTGGGCCAGTCCAAGCCTGGCTGTACTGGTGTTACACTTGCGTTGTTAGTGGGCACGTCTATGATGAAAAAATTGGGTGTCCCCTGACATGCGCATTTGCTCCAGGTCTATGTATCCATTGTTCCCCGAGCAGCATGCTTACATCCAGCCACACATTATGCATCTACACATATGCGGCAATAAGCAGAACACTCCTAAACCTCATATTCTGTCCCGATGACATGAAAGAAAAGTAAAAGGAAAGAGAGAAAGAAATCATTAGATAACATAAAACGAAATAAATAATCGGAAAGAGAAAATAGGAATGAGAAAGGGGATGAAAGAAACAGCAGGAAAGAAAGAAAGGAAGAAAGAAACAGCAGGAAAGAAAGAAAGAAAAGAAAGGTTCTGGGACCACCTATGGTCCTTGGAGCACACTTTGAGAAGCCCTGGCATATATTACAGGGCCGATTACACAAATAACAGTGGCAGCTTTCTAGCATTTCCAAAATGTTACTCATTTCTGCATCATAATCCCACCCTTTGGAGAGTCTTATTTGTTCAGAATGTTTACTGTGGTATCTAATAGATGACAGTGAGTAAATTCTGGCACAGAGAAGTTGGAAATCCTAAGCCCTGGCTTGTATTGCCAAGCAGCGTGTCCCACCCCTGGTTTTAACTCCTTGGGAAACACTAAACTGATGCCATCTTTGAATCAGTACATTGCATGTTTAACTTCCGCTGTCGCTGTTTTAGAGGGTTATAGTGAATGCTGTATAATTTGGTCTATTTTTATTTCATTTTTTTTTCCTAGAGGTTGAAAAAGTACTTGGAGAACAGTCAAAAGTGCACAAAAGCCCGAAATGATTATCTTATCGACCTGAACACCGTGAACGCCAACCTCAATAACTACTACATCCACGATGTCAGTGACCTCATTGATGTAAGAACATAACATTTTTCTAAATTGGGGCGGGAAAAGGGTCCACAGAGAGAGTCAGATGAGACACCTTTGGGTTGATTCAAAGAAACATGTAACAGCTTGGATTTGGCTCACGATCATCCTATTTTTCACGTCCGCTCGTGCGTTCGTATGAACTTGCGAGTGATTCAATAAGCAAATACGTTTCTATCCTAAAATATACGTCCGTTCGTATGGCAGTTCGGGAATCAGACCTATGTCAGTTTCCATCCTGAATTTTCCGTTTCATTTCTCAGGTTGCAACATTGGTTTTGGCCTTTTTCCTTTTTTGTCTGGACGTAAATCCTTCTGATCTTGCGGCTCCGCACTACAAACTTACCTCATTAAAGTGCATTCTAAATATTTGGTCTTTTAATTTTCTTTATTTCATTCATTTTGTAGTAACCAACCATTAATGAATGCATTTGCATAAGTAAATCTTACTTTGTTTAATTTTTAGTTAACTTGCATTTTTTACTTGTGGATTTAATTTTAATATTTATGCTTCAAATGGTACAACTTTAAATTTTTAGTGTGGTTACCCACACCCTCTACATACAGATTGCTCACAAATATTAAAAAACACCCAGCAACTTCTGCATGTTATGAGCCTAGAAACAGCCAAGATGGCGGCTCAGGTATTATCGGGCAGCCTGCAAACAGAAAGGGCCTTGTGACTGTGTTGCTCTGGATTCTTTGATTTCTGACCTTTCCATGCCCCCAGCTCTGCTGTGTCTGTGCAAAATACAGCAGTAACCCACATCCTGCACTTTATTCCGCTCTCCTCTCCTCAGTAAGTGTGATGCATCTGACCAAAGATGTGCTTAAATAATTAAACAAAGCAAAGGTAAACAACTACACCAATAAATGCAATCTAAAAATATTATTCTAGGACCTCAATTTTAAAATAAATAACAACGGACATAAGTTTCTTTAATTAACGCAAATATATTGCAAAATAAAGGTTTACATGCAAAGGACTAATTAAGGTCCACATTAAAATGCTTTTATAAGGCATACATGAATCAGGTATGCATTGCCATACAATTTATGGCCTCGGCCATGCTGATACATGCAGTTCATTGGAGCACAAGACGCGCAGACTCCTCCACATAGCCAAAAAACCTGTTCACGAACAGCAATCCGGCTGCTAAAAGGTGTCGGCTGTGGCTTTCTTTTAAAACGCGTTTAGAGGTTTCTCTGAATCACACCTAAACACATCCAATTAACCTAAGTTTTACGTTTTGATCGTAAGTTTTAGGATTTGATCCTAAGTTTTACGTTTTGATCCTAAAATTTAGGAACGAACTTCCGCTGATCGTAAGAGCATATACGCATTCGTACGTAGGCTCGTGCGAGTCGTAAATGGCCAAAAAAACAGGAAAAAATGACTAACACCCACCCAAACTTACGATTCTCGATACGAAATCAATTAACTTTTGCTCTTTGAATCGAGGGGCTTGAGTCCCCTAAACTCTCAGCACTGGTTTCCCGGCTTTCCACATTAGCCATAATTATATGCTAAATGGGATAACACTGGGTTAGAGGACCATAGAAAAAGAGTC
Organism: Gastrophryne carolinensis; assembly: GCA_027917425.1. Lineage (NCBI taxonomy): Eukaryota > Metazoa > Chordata > Amphibia > Anura > Microhylidae > Gastrophryne > Gastrophryne carolinensis. Next base: position 162,783,651 of record CM051235.1, on the reverse strand, counting down.
CCAGGTGATAGCATGGGAGATAAAAAGAAATGAAAGTGGACTTATCACCTGAAACGCCATCCCTGCAGTCTAAAAGACTCCGATTCATTAATAGTGGCAGGTAGCGACAGTTGAGCAACTGTAGCAGTATTTTCACAGCGGCCGCTAGTAGTTGCTGTGCTTGGCCATTGTTCGGTTGTTGATAGCGACTGAGTCGGTGTGCAGTAATGTTGAATACGGGGTGACGAGTCGCTATTCGACAGGTTCCGCAATGTATGGGTGCGCATGATAGCGACTGGTCAGAGCGACCGGCTCCCACCACATTCATCAAAAAATCACGCTCAAAAAATTATTGCGCTGTAAAATGCATGTTTAAACCCTAGAGCGCTGGCGGCGATGTGTTAAAAGTAGTTTTTTAACCCCCAAACCACCATATTTTTGGAAACCAAAAAAAAAAAATTTTTTAAAGAATTTAGTAATATGAATACAATAATATCAGACCTGTAATATCAATTCTGCACAAATTTTTTTTTTATTTTTTTTTTACCTTAAAAAAATTAACTAACATGACAGAAGTGGTCACAGAATTTTTCACATTTATATAAAAAAAAAAAACAAAAAAAAAACATTAATAACAATTAATTATGAATATTTAAAGATTGTTCCATTGAAATGCATTGGAGAGTGCCAGGTAGCGAGAGGTCATACCTGTCGCTGTTCAAGGTCGGACGCTGGCGCTGTGGGCTGAGGCTGGAATAATGATGAATGAGTCGCTATCTGGCGCTATCTCAGTCGCTAAGCAGGATTGGCTTGATAAATGTGTGATTGTGGTGGGGAGCCGGCGTTCTCGTGGCGGTGCCCGTCATTACCGGCCGCTCACCAGTCGCTACCTGTCGCTATTCCTTCATAAATAAGGGCCTAAGTGCCCTACTGCCCCATGTAGCCCCGCAATCACTAACCAATAGGCTGCGGATGGGAGCGCACCACAGGCCACAGGGATGTGAATGCTCTCGCTGCCAATTGTGGTGGGCACACTGTTCAAAACGGCTCTTTAAAGTGAAACAAAACTCTTGTGGAACAGCTCTGAAATCTAAAAGTTTCCAGTGCCGGGTGCTGGCCTTCCCCCAGGGCATCCCAGATCGGGATGTCCCACTGTGTGAAACCCCCCCAGGGCACTGCTGTTACACTCAAAGATACTAGTGAAAGTTCAGTACAGCTTAAAGAGGAATTTTCTAACCCCTCCCCACCCTTCTCTTACATTGTGCTGTGCCTGATTTGGACGATAAAATAATAAAACATTATAAAATCAGAATTACCTGCTCAGCCTCCTAAACATACAGCATACAAGGCTACAATGGATTATATCAAGGCGTATTCATGATTTGGAATGGCCCAGTTGAAGTCAAGTCCTAAATTCCATTGAAAATCTGTGGCATGACTTGAAGATTTCTGTTCACAAAACCTCTCCATCCAATCTGACTGAGCTGGCGCTATGTTGCTAAGAAGAATAGGCAAAAATGTCGGCCTCTAGATGTGAAAGCTGGTAGATACATTTCACTTGCAGCAGTGACTGCAGCTTAAAGGGCAAGTCCAGTCTAACGAACTCTTGTTATTCATGGGAGCAGCCATGATGGAATTATTGCAAAATGCCGCACTATTGTCTTCGCACTCCCCCCTCCCAATGGTGCGGCATTATGCAATATTTCCATCATGGCTGCTCCAATGAACAACAAGAGTTATTTAGACTGGCCTGGCCCTTTAAAGTGCATCTGGACTCAGAACGGAAGTTAAAGCGGACCCTCACCCTGAATAAGAGCATATCTTATATGTTTCCCACACCCTGTACATACAGATTGCTCACATTAAAAATCATCCTACCTGCATCTACTGCATTTTATGAGCCTTTAAACATCCAAGATGGTGGCTCATGGGACATCAGGCAGCCTGCAAACAGGAAGTGTCTTCTGACTGTGCTGCTTTGCATTCTGGGATTGCTGGCCTTTTCCTGACCCCAGCTCTGCTCTGTCTGGTCTGAGCAAAGCACAGCTATAACCTGCCCCCCTGTACTTTATCCCGCTGTCCTCTCCTCAGTATGTGTGATGCTTCTGAGTCAAGATGGCGGCACCCATATCCTAGAGTCCTGAACAGAGTTGCAGCCCAGTGGGGGAAAGAATAATAAATAAGTGACTAAAAACTTAAAATATATTAATTTTAGATGCTGGGGAATCGTTTTATAAGGGTTTGGGCTTTTCAATAAATCATGCTGAAGGTCCGGTTTAATGTTGTCACTTTCCATCCATAGCCCAGTGCTCCTGATTCATAAAAAGACTGACAGGAAGTAGTATTATGGTGAATGGCCTCCCATATGCCTATTAGTTTAGTTGTAAAGTGCCCTGTGAGGACTTTTTTTCTCTTTGAGAAATACATTTTTATGTTTTTTTCCTTTTCCTTTGTGAAATACAGCACCATTTTAGGTGCACATTTTAAATAATTTGCACAGCTAAAAAATAATGCTGAATTGCACTAAGGAAAAAAAAATAAAAAAAAAATTCTCACAAAAAAGTGAGAAGAAAAATGTCATTTTTTCCCACAGTGCAATTCAAGCATCTTTTTTAGCTGTGCAAATTTATAAAACATTTTGCAGCTAAAGATGGTGCTGGTTTGCGCCGGGGAAAATGATCAAGATACATTTACATTTTATTTTTTCTCACGGTGCTGAATCAGACCTAATGGCAGTTGGGTTGAAGTGCTCCCCATTGCTGAGCTGTGTGTACTGTGACTGAATGTATCATTGCTGGGGACGGAGCTGCTCGGTCAGTGAGCAATATGGCAAACTGCATCCAGTTGGTGTAATGAATTCTGGGTAAAGGCTTCAGTAAAAAATAAACACAGGCTGTTTTGAGACACTGGGCTGGGGATGGAAGGTGACGACATAACTTTCCCTCTGAGTATAGGTGCACTTTAAGGTGCAGTATACTATACAGTATTGATTCAGGGTGGCCGAGTACATATGCACAACTACGCGTTTCCATTTCCAGCCTACTAAGTGTCCTGATTCGGACACTCTGCGGGGGAAACCGGGGATGCCACCCTCGCTCACCATGCGGATGCTCAGTCCAAAACAACTAGGATGAGGCTGATTGGACGAGAGCTCGGCAGCCATCGTGGCAACAGTGAAAAGGTGAGTTGAGTGGGCGATCTGAGGGTTTCCCACAGCACGTCATCCCGAATCTGAATTTCCCAGGGATAGTGAAAATCCGGGTGGTTGGTCCAATTTAGGTAACAGACCAGTGCTACTGGAAGCTGGGATTGCAGCAGCTTCCATGCTGATTGCCCACCCAGAAGTGAGTTGTTTTTTGCATGTTATTGCCCAAATCCCTCCTCTTGCTCCTGCCACCTCCCAATACAGCAGCTTATCTGCATGATTTCTATCTCTTGAATGAAGATCAAGTACCACCATTGCTACTAGTACCATCGGTTGGGAAACCGTGGTCTAAACCATATTTTTACCATATTTTAGTCATGTGATACCTTCCTATGCTTTGTTCAGTCGGTGCCTATTGTACTATTACATTCTTGGCTAGATGATCACACGCAAACATGGACAACATTCAGCCTTCTCCTAAATGATAATTAGAACCTCTAATGACTTTCACAGTGGTTCTTGTTATTTACCACAAGAATGATCTTATATTCTTACTAGCCATTTGGGAATAAATCCCATAGTTCCTCCTACAGTCAGGATGAGTCTATCAGTGACTTCCCACACTTGATCCACAGTAACAGAAACAATCATTAGACAACTGATAGACATACATACAGTGTCTTGAAAAGTATTCAGACCCCTTTAACTTTTCCACATTTTTAAACATTTCAGCCACAGACTTTTATTTTATTGTGTACATTATTTTATGTGATCAAGCAACTGTTAAAAATGAAAAACAAGTGTGGTGTACATAAGTATTCAGCCCCCTGTACTCTTATACCCCTGAATAAAATCCAGTTAGACCAATTGCCCTAAATAGTAAAGAGTCCATCTGTATAGTCAATAGAGTCCATCTGTATGTCATTTATTCTACAGCTGTTCTGTGAAGGCCTCATGTTAGCGAACATTAGTGAGCAAACTGCATCATGAAAACCAAGGAACACACGAGGCAGCTCAGGGATAAAGTTGTGGTAACATGTATTGCAGGGTTAGGTTAGTGCAAAATAACCCAATGTCTGAACATCTCACTCAGCACTCTTCAATCATCTGGAACAGGTAGGAAAATCTGCCCACATGACAACTATTAGTTCTGTACTCACAAACCTGGCCTTTATGTAAGAGTGGGAAAAAGAAAGCCAGTTTGGAAGGCAAGCCATAATAAGGCCCATTTGCAATGAGCCTCAAACCATGTATGGAACACAGCAGGAATGTGGAAAAAGATGCTCTGGTCAGATGACATGAGCTGAACTTTTTGGCCTAAATGCCAAACGCTATGTGCATGTTCATGAGCAAAGCAGAGAATAAACATGGAGGACCAGTTACCAAGGAGATACTGTATGAGATGGATACTAGGGAGATAATGTATATGATTTATACCAAGGAGATACTGTATATGATGGATAAAGCAGATACTGTGTATGATGGGTGCCAGTTGAGGAGAGCATTAAACTGGACCTTCACCCTGAATAAGAGCTTATCTTATATGTTTCCCCCACCCTTTACATACATTGCCCACATTTAAAATCATCCTACCTGCATCTACTGCATTTTATGTGTCTTGAAACATCCAAGATGGCAACCCATGAAGTCTCAGGCTGTCTGGAGACAGGAAGTGTCTTGACTGTGCTGCTCTGCATTTTGGGATTGCTGTCCTTTTCCTGAACTCAGCTCTGCTCTGTCTGTGCAAAACACAGCTATAACCCGCTCCTTGCTGTTTTTTCCCCTCCTCCTCTCCTCAGTATGTGATGCTTCTGAGGCATAATGGCAGCGCCTGTATCTTAGAGTCCTGAACAGAGTGGAATCCCAGTGGTGGAAAGAATAAAAAGTAAATGACTAAAAATGTAAAACATATTCATTTTAGATGTTGGGGAATATATTTTTAAAGGTTTGGGCATTTCATTAAATGATGCTGAAGGTCCGGTTTAAGGGTTGCAGTTAGAATTGAAATATTGACTTTTGTATTGTTCTCCTGTTCCCTCCAGTGTTGTGACCTTGGCTTTCACCTGTCCATGGGAAAGACGCTGCGTGTGTATCTTCAGGCAGAGGAGAGGGTCCAGGCATCTCGGCAGCAGGGTCTTCAGGCAATTGAAGGAGCTGTGGACAACATAGATGCCCTGGCAGATAAGAACAAGTTGATGGAAATGCGAAGCGACGCATTCTGCCCCCCAGCAAGATTTGACTTCCAACCGCATGAGGGAGACGAGGTGCAGAATTTATGTGTTTCTAGGAAAAGTCCTGTAAATCTTGGGGCTAATTATCTCCTATCTCTGATCATTGGTATGACAGCATGACCTAAAGGGGGGCTCTGCATTTAGGTTTTCTTAGGTGTGGTGTATATTGTTATTTCCTGAGGTGAGTATATAGATTAATGTTCTACAGAGCTTAAAGAAAATTCCATGCAACTAACACATTCAATCCATTTTAGTCCTGAAGGCTGAGCGATCAGCTCCGAAACTGAGAGCGTGCTCCTGATTGGCTCCTGGCAAACATAGCACACCAGCATTGGCTGCTCACATGACGGGTCCTCTGCAGCCAATCAACACGGGTGCTTGCCGGGATGTGCATGGAGCCCAGCCGGGGACAATGCTGTTGGTACTGGAGCCAGTACTACTGATACCAGTACAGCTGCAGACCACTGGACTTTTCCATAATGCTGGGTTTACACGAGCATATTAATTGGCTGTATGCTCAGCGAGCGACCATACAAATCTTCTGCCATTGAGCGATTAGGTTCAGACCCCGAAGGTCAATCGGTTGCTAGAACGATTGGTAATGCAACCACCCGTGTCCCTCTTTTTCATAGCAATAGCACATTATTTTGAAGGCGACTTCTGTTTTCACACTCCAGCCATCAAGTGATGAACAAGAAATTTGTGGTCAGCCAAATTGATACGACGGACAACTGATTAATCAATTCTCATTCATCGTTTGATCGCATTGGCTGGTTCCACAGAGCAATTATCTCTTTAGCGATTTTTCGCTCGATAATCGCTCAGTGTAAAGGGGCCAATAGCCTGCAATGTTTCTGTAATTTTTTATTTTAATCTACAAATCAAGGCTTTTGATTGGTTGAGAAACACTGACAGTTTACAGATTTTAATGTGATAACCAATAACTGCTTTGTCTACAGGTATTGGAAGTTCTATCTGAGCCAATGTTCCATCAAGAGTTGGTCGCTCGGTACCAGCACATTCAGTCCAGACTGGAGACAGAACATCTAGAAACAGAAGAGGTATTTTGGGGGTCATTAATTATTTAATAAAGACGTATTAAATATTTCTCTAATGGTCTGGATCAGATGCTGCTCCATCAATGTTGCCTGTAACCAAGTAAATACTATGCCTAATGATCAGGGCCGGCGTCAGCACCCGGCAAGCCCGGTCAGCGGCCGAGGGCCCCACCTATCAGGGGGGCCCACTGACAGCTGGCACAATGTGAATAAAGAACTGCACACACTTCCTTTCTCTGTCTCTCTGCTCCATCCATCCCTGTGTCTTCAGCTCTGCCCCATTGGTGGTATGTCACCTCTGCCTCATCCATCCCTATCTCCTGAGCCCTGACCCATTCATCCCTATCCCTTGAGCCCTGACCTATCTTTCCCTATCCACTCAGCCTTGCCCCATCCATCTCTATCCCCTGAGCCCTGACCTATCTATCCTTGTTCTCTTAGCTCGGTCCAATTCATCTATGTTCCCTCAGCCTCCCTCTTCCTCAATACTTCCCCATTCATGTGGGGCCAAACTAAAAAATAGCTCCAATAGGGGGTCGGAGGGCAAGCAGCCCTTCTTAGTTTTGGCCATAAAATATATAGACCCCTGACCCGCGACTATCCACCCAAAAGGTGCCCACTGAGACCATGCCGCCTGAAGGCCCACATAAACCTGGACCCGGCCCTGCTAATGATGCATCTGGCCTTGAATCTAGGTGTCTGCCATGTCTGAGGCACTTCATAGACCCCCATCGATACTGCAGATGCCAGCAGATGGTAATTCGGTAATAAGGGCCCTGATTCAATAAACTATAAACAATTACATTTTACTTTGGAAGTCCCCTGAGAAAAATGGAAATATTCATGCTTTAGTCAAGAATAAGGTATGGATTAAATTAAGGTGTGATTGAAACTGGAGTCCACATCTGTATAGGCAATAGAGTCCAACTTTATGTCATTTATGTTACATCTGTTCTGTGAAGGCCTCAGAGGTTTGTTAGTGAACATTAGTGAACAAACAGCATCATGAAAACCAAGGAGCACATGTGGCAGCTCAGAGATAAAGTTGTGGTAAAATTTATTGCAAGGTTAGGTTAGTGCAAAATACTCTGTACATCTCACTGAGCACTGTTCAATCAGTCATCTGAAACAAGTAGGAGAATCTCTCCACAGGGCAACTATTTGTTGTGTACAAACCTGGCCTATATGTAAGAGTGTCAAAAAGAAGGAAGGAAGGCAAGCCATAAGAAGGCCCATTTGCAATTAACCTCAAACCATATAGAGAACACAGCAAGGATGTGGAAAAAGATGCTCTGGGCAGATGAGACCAAAGTCTGAATATTTCACTTCAAGGGGCTGCAATAAAATGTAAGCAGAGAAAACACAGTTTACTTTAGGAAAGCTGCCGGATTAAAGCATTATATCTAAATTATGTATATGCAGAGGTGAGGCGGAATGAAGAAGTGGGAAATGGTGAGGTGAGCAGAAGTGGTAAGAGGTGGACAGCAAGAGGTAAGCAGAGATGAGAAGAGGTAGGCAGATGTGAGATGGGAAGACGTCAGCAGAGGTTAGAAGAGGCGAGCAGAGGTGGGAATTTCTGAGATGGGTAGAGGTGAGGTGGGAAGACGTCAGAAGAGGTTCGGAGAGGCGAGCAGAGGTGAGGTGGGAAGAATTGGACAGAGATGAGTTGGAAAAGGGAGAGGTGGGAAGTGATGAGGCAAAAATAGTAAAAGTGAAGCAGGCAGAGGTTAGAAGAGGTTAGATGACGCAAGCATAGGTGAGGTAGGAAGAGGTGGGCAGAGGTGGGTAAGGGTTAGTGATGTGGTCAGATGTGTGACAGAGGTTATATGTGAAAAGCTAAGCAGAGGTGAGGTAGGGAGAGGTAACAAATTAAAGAGAAGTGAGGTGGGCAAAGGTGAGGCAGCAAGAGGTAAGTAGATGTAGAAGTGAGGGAAGCAGAGGTAGAGCTGAGGAGGGCCCTGTTTCAGGAATTAGCTCTACACTGTCTCTGGTGGCCAGCTGCGTGCATTGCAGACAATGCAATATCAGCTTTACAAATATTATGAAATATAGGAGAGAGGTGCCAGGGACCACAGCTGAGGACAGTGCGGCCTACATCTCTGCATCTCTGATGTACAGTATGTTGTCCCCATTTATGTTCTGGCACTTACAAATAAAAAATCTGAAATGTAAATTGTCACCATTATTTTCCCTATAGGTGAATAAAACTCTAAAAGCTACGCTACAGGCCTTGCTGGACCTTATTGGAGCGGACGATTATGACTTGTCAGATGCATTCCAGTCCAGCCAGTCTACGGAGTCCCTTAAATCTACTGGATCCGACACCAGCAGCAAGACAAGCACAGCCAAGAGGAGAGCCAACCAGCAGGACACTGAGAACTTCTATGTTACAGTGAGCACAGAATAGTTTGCATGATGCCGGGTTATTTAAGGGACAATGTAGAGAGGGTTGGTGTAGTAGGTTGGGTGGGCTTATTTATTAAAGCAGTGTAGGGGGATCAGTGGTGACCACCTCAGAAGGTCAGGGGGCCTCCTCATTGTTGCACTTCAACCTTACTTATCCTTATTACATTAAGGTAAGTGCCAATATTCAAAGTAGAACCCCCCCCCCCAGAGATACAGACCACAAATACAGTGGTAGAGGAAGTCTGTATTTTTCTCTTCTATTATTGTGAGTCTCTTGGACCACTTAAAGCTGTTGTACAGTTACCGAGTTTGCATTAGGGGCAACCATTTATTTTAGTAAATTTTGTAATATAATGTGATAAAATGCTCTTTATTTTTATTTTTGTCATACTTATTTTTTTTATTTTTGTCATACTTCAGAAAATGCAAAAATATTTGGCTGGGAGAAGCACCATGTGTAAATTACAAGCAAAGTGTGAAAAGCTGAAAGAGGCCATAGACAAAGGTAGGTATGGCTTCCTTCAAGAATAGCCTGAATATGCAGTCTGATGTTTAGTAGAAAGTATTCAAAATGGTCTGCTCTGAATCTAAAGCCCAGTGACAGGTAAAAGATTAATCACATCCATGGATTAGACTGGCAAAATACTTACCAGTGCACTGATCCCTTGGAGACTGGAGAATGTGCTGGCAGAGAGGTGGTGGTGGCAGGAGGCACTTCTGGTACTTGCCATCTTCACCTTGCTGCAGCTCCTGAAGACCTGGAGACACATTACAGTCAGTGAGACAAAAGGTGTGGCACAGCTAAAAGGGAAACTAGGGATGCTGACGCTCCCTATTGTCGAGCTCGGAGCCATATGTCGATCATTGAGGAATGCCAATGGGCATTGGTCTGCTTCTAGCCACATAAAAACAGGCTCGGGGGACATCCAAAATGCTTCGCCCCCCCCCATGCGCATTGCCCCCCAGAACGCTCACAATTCTTACTTGTCCATCACTCCTTGGGTATGATTGGTCGCTGGGTGGTCACATGGGTGGGACCTTTTGGCGGCCAGTATCCAGGAAGTGACCCCAACCCACGTGACTGCCCGGCAGCTAATCCAGGTTGATGATCGATGGACAGGTATGAATTGTGGGCATTCTCGGGGGTGATGCGTGAGGGGCTCCAGCATTCAGGATGCCCCCCCAAGCCTGTTTTAATGTGGCCAGGCACAGACCAACACCTGTTAGCTGGTGAACGGTTGTTGGCCCACTTTAATATTCGCGGCATACAGCTCTGATTGGACAAGAGCCTGCACATGCGCCCTGGGACTGGGTAAAGGTACATTTTACAGCGATTCAGAGGGGTTCACGTAGCAGGGCATCCCAAATCAGGATTTCCCTGGGACAAGGAACAAAACCCGGGATAGTGAAAATCCCAAGTTACATTACGTTTTCAAGAAAGCACCCGAGTCCTTGAATATGGGGGATTTTCAGACCTGTCGAGTGCCAAAGGGCTAAACACATGTCCAGTGAGACAATGGCTGTGTAAATACTGAAATCCTTATCTAAGCATTGCATGCCCCAGTGGATCTGGGCGCTTAATATGGCAAAACAAGACATGAAAAGATTATTTGCTTTGCTCCACCTACTTGCAAATTCGGGGGGGAAGATCAGGAGCAATGTTAGAAAATATTATTTTACAGAAAGAGTAGTAGATGCTTGGAACAAACTTCCAGCAGAGGTAGTTGAAAAATCAACAGTCACTGAATTTAAACATGCCTGGGATAAGCACACATCTATCCTAAGATAAAGAGTACATACAGTATACACATAAGGGCAGACTAGATGGACCGTATGGTCTCCTTCTGCCATCAACCTTCTATGTTTCAATGAATGATGGGTAATCCGGTTATTCTTGATTTGTATGTGTCATGGCTTAGAGTAACATATAGATATGGGATACTATTTTTTTAATTGACTGCTAGGATCCGTTTTCATTGGTGTCTAAGCTTGACATTTATTTTCTTTTTTCTGCTTCTACAGCTGCTGAATCACATCGTAACATGTCTGGGTATGTATAGTATTCATAACTTACACAGTGGTGGGGATATATGTCACTGTCAGAAGCTTATATGAAATGTACAACTTATTTGCTGCAAAAGTAGAATGTCTGTGATTTTAAAGGAAAAATTGACCGGACTCCCACTTTAACATGCAGCAGCGGGCAGCAAGATCCAGTGGCTTTTGATTTATCACTACACATATGCTGTGACCTGGCTGAACACCTCCATAGACATGTTATGTGGCTAAAGCTTTCAGACTAATTATATTTGCATATTAGCGCTGTTTGGATTCACTCATCTTGATCCAGTGCTGCTAGGTCTTTGAGTTCCAGTGACACTGCAGCACCGACTGATGGGATCAGTAATATGGCTCATGTTAGGCCATACAGGTCTCTACTGAGGAACCTCCACTTGAGCAACACGGGGAGAAAGAAGGGTCAGCTTGGCACCACCATTAGTTTATCTAGATCCTAGAAATGCAGGTGAAAAGTACCGCCTATGGCAATGGGAGGGGGGGGGGGGGGAATGCCACACAGCGTATGGGAATAGGAAGGGGGGAATGCCACACAGCGTATGGGAATGGGATGGTCGGAATGCCACACTGCCTATGGGAATGGGATGGGGGGAATGCCACACAGCCTATGGCAATGGGAGGTGGGGAATGCCACACAGCCTATGGGAATGGGATGGGGGGAATGCCACACAGCGTATGGGAATGGGATGGTCGGAATGCCACACTGCCTATGGGAATGAGATGGGGGGAATGCCACACAGCCTATAGGAATGGGAAGGGGGGAATGCCACACAGCCTATGGCAATGGGAGGGGGGGGTAATGCCACACAGCCTATAGGAATGGGAAGGGGGGAATGCCACACAGCGTATGGGAATGGGATGGGGGGAATGCCACACAGCGTATGGGAATGGGATGGGGGGAATGCCACACAGCCTATGGGAATAGGAAGGGGGGAATGCCACTCTGCCTGTAATTGGAGGATTCTGCACCTTGTCTATTATTTGGTTTCAGAATATTATTTTTCTTATTTTCCTCCTCCAAATCCTAGGTGCATCTTATGTGGCGAAAAATGCTGTAAATGGGCCTTATTTATGATGGGCCCCATTTAGCATCTTACCTGTGGCTATAGCGCCAGTTTCGGAGCGCCAGCATTTTTGTCTTATCTGGCGCTGTGCTGTGGACTACATTAGCGCTAGCAGTCGCTGCACAGACGGCTTATTGGCTTGGATTGGGATTCCAGGCTTTATTTCATGGTGTAAATCTCAGGGACCTGATTCCCGGTATGCAATTGTCCAATTGTGTTCCCAATATATCTAACCTTAGAGCACATCTAGCAAAAAAAGTCTGTGGGCCTTAGGTAACAGAAAAGTTAAAGCGATCCTATACCCAGAAAGGAAGTTTATGTCATCACCTTCTATCTCCAGCCCAGTGTCCCAAAACAGTCTGTGGTTCTTTTTTTTTTTTACTAAAGCCTTTACCCAGTATTCATAAAAACTAACAGGAAGCAGTATGATGTCCAAATTGCAGCTGTATGCTAATATTCAGTTACAACTTAACTGTCACATAATGGAAAATAATAGGTTAAAGTGCTCCCCATTGCTGAGCTGTGTGTACTGTAACTGAATGTATCATTACTGGAAAGCACCAGGGGGTTGGGCTGGTTGGCCAAGGAGTAATATGGCTGACTGCATCCAGTTCCTGTTGTTATGAATACTGTGCAAAGGCTTCAGTTCAAAAAGAAACACTGGCAGTTTTGTGGCACTGGGCTGGAGATAGAAGGACCACTTTAAACAGTCATGGCATATGCTAGTCTGTTGGGGTTTAACATGCAAAGATTTTTGTTGCAGCTTTGCCAGAGAGCCATTAGTGTAGGTGTATTAGACAGAGGGGTGTCCTTTACAGATATTCTTTATGGAATCTATATGATTGCAGGGCTGGATGCTGGCCTTCCCTGGAGCATTACGAATTGGGATGCCCCACTGTGTGAAACCACTGGGGAGCTGATAATCACTCACCTTTCCTAGGTCCAACAGCACATGCTCGGGCTCTCATCCAATGAGAGATGTTTGCCTTGTCTATTCCATTCGGCAAAGCTCATTGTTTTGCATGGGGAGCACAAGCTGCCACATCCCCTGCATCCTCGGGCTGTGCGTGCAATCCTGCCCCAGGCTGGGGCAAGAAAGCGTGCTGCTGGGGATGTGGCCACTCTCGCTCCCCATTGAAATCTATCAGAGCCATTTGCCAAATGAGTCACAGCAAAAGGTTCTGACTGGGCAAGAACTCGTGCATGCACATTGCACCCAGATAAGGTGAGTGATTACCAGTGTCCGGGGGTGTTTCACATAGCAGGGCATCCCAATTTGGGAACAGAACCAAACCCGGAATGTCAAATTCCCTGGTTTTGTTCCGGCTTATAGAGATACTCACCTTTTCCTATCAAAGCTCTATCTGACTGGGGATAGATAACATCTGAACACAGTCAAATAGAAAGCTATAGGTGCTCATCCTACAGAGCCCCATAAGGTAAAGGTGAGTAACTGCTAGATTCGTGTATTTATAGGCTGTGGGAAAAGGTGGGTTAGGGTGTTGGTGCCAAGAAGGGTTTAGGTCCACTTAAAGCAATCTACACCCAGGTAAATGCTAAGAGGAAGCCTGTCCCTGCAAGATCTCATCACCCATTCCCATCTGGAAAAGATCAGATGAGTATCTCTTCACTGTAGGGGGCCGGAAGGTTCACAGCAGACCTACACCATCCCTGGGACAAACATCCCAGAGAGGTTGTATGTCCACTTTAAAACAAAAGCAACCAATCAGGTTTCTGCTTCCCTGCTGTAAGATTTTATATCTGAGATTCTTATTGGTTTCTGTGATTTCTCTTGTACATTGTCTCTCTATGTTATGCTCTATTCACACCTCTCTGTCTGCGCTGCAGTCACAACGTAAGGGAAAATGCTTCCTATTATATTTAATGGGTCAGTTCACATATATACACAACTGGCCCATTAAAAACAATAGGCAGCATTTTCCTTGCGCTGTGACTGCGTTGCCCAATGCAGTTGTGAATAGAGCCTTACTCTTCCCTTTTGAATAATAACCATGATATTGGTGTATGTGATGTGTATAAAATGCCTTCTATGACCCTGTGGGGTGGTGAATTGTGTGTCACACGGTTGGTTTCAGGCTGCAGTCCAGCACCAGTAAGAGGTTGAAAAGGCAGCGACCGTCCTCCCAGTATAACCACAAACTGTTTAACGGGGATTTGGAGGAGTTTGTACAGGTACCTCCCACGTGTGCTGCTACCTGTCTCTGCTTTCTGATCTGGCTTGTGTTCCTTATGGGGGAGCCACCGCTGTGTCTCTCGTCCAATAAAAGCCTTTGCTGCTCTGCCACTTCTGTGCTGACCATCTGACAACCTAAGCTGCTGTGTATGTCTTTCCAAAGGGCCCATTAATCCAGATATCTCACCTGCTTTTCCAAGAGACAGCTGATATTAGTTGCAGGATTTTTGGATACATGGGCTAAATATTTATGCTGCCACACCTGGGCATCCCAAGTTGGGACTGAAAAATCAGGCATTTACTCATTCTTCTGCGTGTCTATGTTTGTGTCAGCCATTCAGCTTGGGATCACTGCCAGCCAATAAGGTTTATTCACTACCCCATTGACCTTTTCCAGGTCACATGGACATGGGCCATAGAGGGGGTACTGGGGGGCTTATCTAGTGGCTGGCTATCCTAGTCTGGGATGTCCAGGTGGTGGGTAATGCAGCAGAACATCTGGCTGGAGTATCTGCAGCAAGAAATCAAGGCAACTGGACTTGCTGTTGTATTGTCTTGAAGACATTTCCATATGTTGTCCGACTGGCTTTCCCAATTCAATCCAAAATGAAGCAGCAATAAATAGTAGCTCCAATCATCATCCTTTGTTTACCAAACATAGCGATTGATAGTGGTATTAGTATGCCTGGAGCTTTGGGGTGTTATTAAGCCACCTTAGTTTTTGTGTACACAGCATTGTATGTAGTATAATAATGTCAGGAAGAACATCAGAATGAATGTAGAAGAAGATTGGTTTCAAAAGAAAACAAATAACATTTAGCTCCCAGTCTGTAGGCTTGATCCCACATATTCCTGCTGGCTGCAGCCCTCCGCTTTCAGTAATTTTGCCTTTACAGTTCTTTCCATGCATCATGCGACCCCTGTAAGCAAATCCCCTCCCATGTGTATTTAACGCAGGGTACACAGGGGGGCAACGCTGCTGAAACTGAAGGGCTGCAGCCCTCAGGACTTTGTAGGCTCAAGCCATTTTTTTAAAGTGGACCAACACCCAGGATTTTGACTATCCTGGGTTTTGGTCCACTTCGGTGGGGCACCCCGATCGGGGGTGCCCCGCTGTGTGAAACCCCCCAGAAAGCCCCGAAAACTCACCTGTCCCCCGCTCCCACATGACCGCTGCAGCCAATCCCCGCCAGCGGACAAGCGAGAGGCAGCGCCGGACAAGCAGAGCGCGTCCGCCTCCCACGCATCCCTCTTACAGGGAGCGCACCCTCGCCAGCCATTCACAAACGGCCGGCGCGGGAGCCCGCCCTGCTAGAGGGACGCGTGGGAGGTGGCGGCGGCGGACGCGCATACGCCGCTGGAATGTGGAAAAGGTAGGATTGTGGGCTTCCTGGGGGGTTTCACCCCGTGGGACATCCCGATTTCGGATGCCCCGCGGGGAGGGACGATCCCCCCTGAGTGTTGGTCCGCTTTAACCACCTGACCAGTCCCTTTAAAATGGAGAAGCCAACCTCAATAAAGGCATGGAGCTGTGTCAGGTGTTTTATGCCACATCCGATGCTGTGTTAACATCTCTTGCAAGACATCTTGATACCACCTCATAGCACCAGCCATGCTAATGCAATCAACACCTTATCTCCGTACTGGTTATGGTAAACAGAGGATGTGGATTGGAGCTTCTAGTTATTGCTGCTTGATTCCTGTATAGCGGCCTTATTTATCAAGGGCTAGCGCCAGGTAGTGTCTGACGAGCACCAGGTACCGCCAGCTAACGGCGGCTACCGAATCAAGTACGCCCGGCGGCGGTCACAATGACGCATTTATCACGCTAAATGAGGCTAGCGCCGGCGAGAGCATCACCTAGCGCGGGATTCATCATGTAGCCGACTGCAACGAACAGCGCCGCTACTAATCCCATCACAGCGCCAGGTATGACCTGTCGCTCCCTGGCGCTCTCCAATGCATTTCAATGGAGCAATCTTTAAATATTCATAATTAACTGAGTTTATGTTTTTTTTTTTTTTTTTGAACTGTCAAAAATTCTGTGACCACTACGGCAATGTTAGATATTTTTTTTAAGAAAAAAAAAAAAAAAAAGAAAATATGTGCAGAATTGAGATTACAGGTCTGATATTAATGTATTCATATTACAAAATGTTTAGAAAAACTTGTATAATTTTTACATTAAAAAAAAATGGTTGTTTGGGGGTTAAAAACTACTTTACACACATCGCCGCCAGCGCTCTGGGGTTTAAACAAGGAATTCACAGCGAGAGAAATTTTTGAGCGTGATTTGTTAATGAATCTGCAGCAAGCCGTTCGCTCTGGCCATTCGCTTTCAGGCGCACCCATACAACGCAGAACCTGTGAAACATCGACCCCTAACCCCGTATTCAACATTACCGCACACCGACTGAGTCGCTGTCAACAAGCAAACCCCGGCCAAGCACAGCAAATACTAGCTGGCGCTGTGAAAATCACGCTACTGGCGCTCATCTGTCGCTACCTGGCGCTATTAATGAATCGGCCTCCCCGTCATTCTAAATGAAGAATACCCGTCAGATGACTAGGGAAACGTCTTGAAGAAAATAAAACGTCTTATAGAAAATAAATCAGTTGATTTGATTTTTAAGGATCTTTGCAGAAATTTGGCTGGAGGTCTACTTTAAATTATTAATAAACATTTCATTGAAATGCCTTCTATTATGGCTGTATATGTATATATATGGCAGTATATGTACGATATATATATATATATATATATATATATATATATATATATATATATATTGTATATATAATGATATATTTGCATTACTGTCAGATTTCGTTAGTGTTTTTTAGCTTTATTATTGGTCATTAACATCACATCTGTCTTCTTATCTTGGATCTCAGAGCTTGTTACCATTCTTCCCCTTTATTTTCCTAATCGTTTACTACTTCCCCTTATTTGTTATGTTCTCTGCAATTTGGAACCATTCTGCAAAGTCACACTCAGCTCATCTTAGGTTAATATATATATATATATATATATATATATATATATATGGTATATATATGTTAAGCAACTATAGGAAAGCATCAATCCACCTGCTTTTTAATGCAGTGCGAGTCCTATAAATCTGGGTCAGGAGCTCGAGTTAGCAGGTTTGTCACAGGGAGGATTTAGGTCCACTGTGAGCCTGTGCCATTGGTACTGAGGTTAGGGAGAAAAGTTTACTGTAAAGAAAAATGAAAAGTTGGGTGACCCTAAGCAATAAAGTACAAGCACTGACCTTATTTTGGAAACTAGGCCAAAACCCAAACTACAGTGTTTACTGCTTGGGGCAGCTGACAGCAAAAAGGAACAATGTATATTGTCATCAGCTCGGCTTTGGAAAGTCAAGCCTGCGGTAAGGTGAGTATAGGTTGTTTCTTATCTTGATCTACAGATACACTTGGTGGTAGGAAAGAAAGCTTTGTAGAGATGGTCGGACGTGCTTGTATTGGAGATTAAACTGGTGAGATGTAGTTTAGTTTTTAAAGTCAGTGTACATTTAAAGTGATCCTATACCCAGAAAGGAATAATTATGTTGTCACGTTCCATCCCCAGCCCAGTGCCCCAAAACAGCCTGTGTTTCTGTTTTCACAAAAGTCCAATATACATAACAACATGAACCAGACGCGGTCGTCCATATTGCTCTCTGGCCGAGCATCCCCGCCCCCTGGTGCTTTTTAGCGATGATACATTTAGTTATAGTACACACAGTTCTGCATAGAGGGTCAGCCTCTGAAAGCACTTCAACCTGTCATTATGTGACAATTTCGCTTGTAACTGAATTAATTAGCATACGCCTGCTATTTGGACATCATACTTCTTTTTGTTACTGTTGTTATAATTAATAGGCGAAGGCTTTAGTGAAGAAAGAAAAACAGGCTATTTTGGAGCACTGGGGATACATAACGACATAAAATTCTTTTTTGGATATAGGATCACCTTAAAGTGGACCAACACCCAGGGGTGAGCGGCCCAGAAATCTATAAGATTCCCGGGCCGATCACCTCCCACCCCGCGGGACATCCGAGATCGGGATGTCCCGCGGGGTGAAACCCCCCAGAAACCCCAAAAACATCTTACCTGATCCGCCGCCACCTCCCGCGCGCCCCCTCTGTGAATGGCCGGCGGGGACGCGCGCGCGCCGAGAGTGACGCGCGGGAGGCGGCGGCGGCGGAAGCGGCTTGGACATTCCTGTCCCCCGCCTGGACGTTGGCGGGGATTGGCTGTGGCGTTCACGTGGGAGCGTTGAGAGGTTTTTGGGGTTTCTGGGGGGTTTCACACAGCGGGGCCCCGCCGAAGTGGACCAAAACCCAGGATAGTCAAAATCCTGGGTGTTGGTCCACTTTAAAGGACAATTGTAGGCAAATTTAAAACTGCATTTACAAAGCCCTCCTCCAACTCTTACATATATCTCAATTTTTCTTACTAGTTTAGCTCGTGCTTTTATTTGGATATTTTGGTTAGTGCTGGCCATAGTGGTTGCTTGTAAGTTAAAATTAAATGAAGACGGGGAGGCTGATTCATCACTAACGCCAGGTAGCGACAGATGAGCGTCTGTAGCAGGCATTTTCAGAGCCCGCTAGTAGTCACTATGCTCAGCCGTGGGTCGCTAGTTCTTAGCGACTCAGTTGCTGTGCAGCAATGATGAATACATTCTGAGGAGTCGCTATTTGAGCAGTACAGCGCTGTATGGGAACACGTGTTAGCGACTGGTCAGTGCGACCGACTCACAACATATTCAGCAAAAAAGCAACCTCACAAATCTCTGGCGCTGAAAAATGCTTCTCTGAAGCCCAGAGCGCCGGAGGCTGTGTGTTTTAAGTCTGTTTTTCCGCATCTTTCCACTAGTAACAAAGCGAAAACATATGGAATTACATTGTAATAACATTGTAACAAGAACACTTTAATGGCAGACCTGTAATGTCATTTCTGCAGAAATATTTAAAACATAAAATTTATTTAGAAAAACTGCATTTACGATGCCAGAAGAGGTCATAACATTATTTGAGTTTTTAAAAAAAAACAAAAAAAAACAAAACCCAGTTTAAAGAGAAAAAAAGGATCGTCCATTGAAATGTATGGGAGAGCGACAGGTAGCGAGAGGTCATACCCGGCGCTGTGCAAGGATGATGTTCGCTGAGGCTGGGATAATGATGAATCGGATGCTACATGGCGTTATCCTAGTCGCTCAACAGATTTTGCTTGATAAATGTGTAATTGCGTGCCTTGTCCGGCGTTCACCTGTTGCTACCTGTCACTACCTCTCATTAACAAGGCACTACCTGACGCTATCCCTTCCTAAATAACCCCCCTAGTTTGTTTCAGTAGTAAACTGACTCCCAAAATGATCCAATCATAATAAACTAGATTCCAAGATGCCGTATGGCGTGGTGCAAGCTGAGATACCTCTAAAACATTGGGGGCAAATCTGCAGCAGAGAGCTATGAGGTGCCCCCTGATAGGAAGCCCATCCTACAGAAAGCCTATACATGAACAGTATGCTGACCCATGCTGGCTGTCAGGGGCAGCATAGCACTTTACATTCCCTGATAAACCTATAGAACTTTCTCTCTTCTACTGACTCATCTTTAGGGTCCTCAACATGTATTGACTTCTGAGGAAACCCTAATATAGATGAGTCAACATGTGCTGCTGAGGAGGCCCTACAGAAGGGAGAGCGTTCCAGGCTAAATGAAAGATGCTCCCTGACAACCAGCAAAGGGAGGGCAGAAAGCAGGCTAATGTAACCCATTGCTTGGAATGGCCAAACAGGAAGTGGGCCTAGATCTCCTAAGCAGGGTTCATAGACACCAAACATGGGCATTTAAAAGCTAATAACTGCCCCTTTTTATCCAGAACAAAAACACGCTTGGGGTTGGAGTTGAGCTTTTAAACGTAGCAGATAGCTTTTTGTTTATATATTTCAGACACACTTTATTCAATAATCTTATGATTAAAGTGGACCATATAAATGACTTCTCCCTCATTCTAGATTTCTCTAGGGGCATCTTGATTTGGGATAGTCCACAGTGTGAAACACCCTGGTTTCCCATATATTGCCCTCAATCCTCAGTCTGATAGTTGCTGCAATTCCTTGCAACACCCCGTATCATCTGAGGCTTGTGTTCGTTCTGTGGGAGCAAGGATTAGGGTAGGTATACAGAGAAACCAAGTGGATTTTCACAATACGGGGCATCCAAAATCATGATGCCTCAGACAGGGAATTGCCTGGCCTGGGAAAAGTTTTTTTTTTTTTAATTTGGACCATTTCACAATGGTCCTGGCTCTATTCCCAGCTTTCCATTTGCTGTGGGTTAATCCTGACCCCCTGTGTTTGTAGGCTTGTTATTAATAGGGAGCAGCGTGCAATATCCTGGAACAATTCTCTTGTGCTCACTCGGTTTTACACATCCGCTTTTTTTATTGGATAAGCCTTCTAACATTTGATGCTCTCCTGCTTCCAGTATCTCCTGAACATAAGGTATAGTCCTGTGCTGCCTGTGCTTGCTTGGTCACCTCAGTCTGATCTTCTTTGTTTTCTCCCTCTGCACTGCTTACAGAAGACGCCGCTACTTGTCACGCGCCCAGGTACAGTTTAGTCAACCTTGCTTTTGCCTGCTTGCTTTTCTACTCTTATGTGTATTAATTATATGTCATGACTATTATCTGTTCACTGAAATGTACTAATGGCTTTTTAAATGACAGTCTGGTGGTATGTTGCCCAAGTTCAGAGCTTTCTCACAACACCTTTAGCAGTTTAAGCAGTTACTTTGGACTGGGGACCTATGTAGAGGGTATGTTAGTAGTCTCTATCTTCAGAACTTGGCATGTTTGTGGTGTCCATGTGCTGAGATTTCTAATGTCACCTCTCTGGTGCCACTTCTTAATCAAGATAAAGGTTAAGGGAGGTCATAGCAGGATATCTGTGGCATCCATCTTCAGGGTTTTTTCGAATTCTTCATTTTGTAATAAGGTAAAAGTTAAAGGAGTATGTCAGTGGTGTCCATCCTCACAGATTTCTAATGACACACCCTAGATATCACTGATAATTTAGGATAAGGATAAATTAGGTTATAAGGATAAGCTGTAGCTCTAGGTACAGCTTAGCGGTTAAGGGCTAAGGGAGTATATGGACAAGTGGTGTTTTTCTTCAGAAGACACATCTCTGATACTTCTGTTGAGTTAGGGTAAAGGCCAAGGACGCTATAGGAGGATATTTGTGCTGTACATCATCAGGGCTTTCTAATGACACATCTTGGATACCAGTGTTGAGTTAAGTTAAGGATATATTGAAGACGTCTATTTTTGAACCTTTCTAATGTTTCTTTGGCGTAGTGATAGTATATGGTGATATTAGTGTTGTCCATCTTCAGAGATTTCTAATGACTCCTCTTAGGTATTACTATTGAATTAAGGTAAAGGCTGAGTGAGGTTTTACAGTATGTTCATGTTAGTTGTGTCCATCTTCAGAGATCTGTGACTCCCCTTAGATACCATTGTTCCATGGAGGTAAAAGTAAGGTTTTATATTAATGTGGTGCCCATCTTCAGAACTTTCTAGCAACAGCACTGGTGCACTGCTATACAATGGATAAGGACTAACTGTAGTTACCACATACATTTAAGTGTATTTGGGCACAATAATTAATCATGTGTGTCTTCAGAACCTTCTAATGACACCTCTCAGGTCAAACTGATGATGGCTGTTAAGGTGTTGTCTATCTTGAGAGTATTATGATAACATCTCCCTGGTACCACTGTTGAGTTAAAGCGGACCTTCACTCTAAATAAGAGCCTATCTTATATGTTTCCCACACCCTGTACATACAGATTGCTCACATTAAAAATCATCCTACCTGCATCTACTGCATTTTATAAGCCTTTAAACATCCAAGATGGCGGCTTATGGAAGCTGCCATTTTTGCAGGCAGCCTGCAAACAGGAAGTGCCTGCAAACAGGAAGTGACTGTGCTGCTCTGCATTCTGGGACTGCTGACCTTTCCCTGACCCCAGCTCTGCTCTGTCTGAGCAAAGCACAGGTATAACCCGCCCCCCTGTACCTTATCCCACTCTCCTCTCCTCAGTAAGTGTGATGCTTCTGAGTCAAGATGGCGGCGCCCGTATCCTAAATTCCCGAACAGAGTTGCAGCCCAGTGGGGGAAAGTATAATAAATTAGTGACTAAACATGTAAAATATATTAATTTTAGATGCTGAGGAATTGTTTTTTAAGAGTTTGGGCTTTTCACTAAATCATGGTGAAGGTCCGGTTTAAGGTTACTTTATTTTGGATTTTTAGTAGTGACCAGCTTAAGATTTCTAATGCCTCCTCTGGGGTACTGCTGTTGAGCTAAGATTACTGCTAAGTGATGTTGTCGTATACAGGCACCTTAGTGTTGTCCACCTAATGAAGCCTCTTGCATCTCACTGTTTAGAAAAGAGATGCTTTAAGTGAGCTAAATTAGGCCCAAGGCTTAGTTTTCAGCTGGTGAAGCAGGAGCTTCATGGAGTGAGTTAAGAACTCCAGCCTCACTTTCTGTCTGTGAACATTTGTCTTACAAAAAGCACATAAACCCTATAATGCGTCACTACATTCACACTACTTTGATTTGATGGCTTAGGTAATAGAAAAAAAATTCCAGGCATAGAGATACATTTCTGTGTGTGCACCAGGAAATAGCATAAGGGTCTTCTCAATTAGATTTTCTTCTCACAGAGCACAGCTTGGGCAGTTAGGGAGTTCAATTAGCTTCCTGTGCTTGGTGACCAAACAAAACTTTAGGCTAGACAGCAAAGAGAATATTTCGTTTTGTTTCCCATTCTATCTAAGAATAGGTCAGACCATATTGGATAGCAGTACGTACATACCATACTCATTATGTCCTCTACCATTTCTCTTTACTGTCCAGAGCTCAGGAGAAGCCATTCCTAGGGTTGTGTCCAGTTGCATTCGCTTTATAAACTTGCACGGTAAGAAAGCCTTTTAATCTTATTATTTTTATCCAGTTGTCTAGTGGTACCATTGGAGCAATGAAATCAAAAATGTAACACTGGCCCACACCTTACAATCCTATCTATACAATCTGCATTAAAATGAACCAAAACTCATGGAGATCGGTCCGGAATCTATAAGGTTTCAGAGCCACATGATTCCCCCCCCCCCCAGGGGCATCCAAAATCAGGGTGGCTTGCTGTGTGAAACCCCCAGGGTTGCCCAGAAAATCTCCTTCTTTTCCTGTCCAGCAGCGCATGCACAAGCAGCTGCCTCATTCCCGCTATCCCTTTAGCAGGGTGTGTGCCCGCATCAGGCATTTGTGGATGGCCGGGGCGGGCACGCTCCCTGTTAGCGCGCTGATTGAACGGAAGGGCATGCATGTGCTGTAGGACCGGGAAGAGGTGAGTTCGTTCAGGCAACCTGAGGGGTTTCACACGGAGGCAAGGACCAAAACTCAGGATAGTCAAAGTCCTGGGTTTTGGTCATTACACTGTAATGTTATATGACTCCCTGATTACATGAGATTCATTGTACAAATTATGAATGATAGCGTTTTAACAGATCACATTGTAAGGTGTATGGCAATTATAAGGCAAGGAAGCACATTGTATATATATATATATATATATATATATATATATATATATATATATATATATACACACCTTACCAGATAGCCTTTTAGATAATTTGATGATAACCAAAACATTTAGTAACTCTTTTTTAACATCAGTTAATGGTTTTATCCTGAATCCTGATGTGTTTGGTATAACCCCATGTGTCCGGTGACCCACAGGCTTGCAACATGAAGGAATATTCCGTGTTCCAGGATCACAAGGGCAGGTCAATGAGATCCGTAGTGCCTTCGAGAGAGGTAAGTGTTCAATCTTGAAAGAATAATTACTGAAGAACTTCAACTTAAATCATGGTGCGAAATGAAAATAATTTACTTATTCATTGAATATTTATAAAAATATGTGAAATGTATAGGTAAAAATGTGCCCCCCCCAAGGTATAGTGGCTGGTGGCCCCTGTGCCCTTCACCTTTGGTACAGGTCCTGTTCTGATGGGCACCAAGGTGATGCAATGGGCACCAAGTTCTTCCGCAGCCCCAGTGCTCCAAGTGAGGGTGCGGGTAATCGGGTGGTGGTGGTGCCAGCATGCCACCCACTGATCCCAAAAGGTGGCATGCCAGACCCCCTAACCTGTGAACTGGACCCCAGTCTCACTTTCTTTTGCTCCTGCACAGCTGTGGACCCCAGGACAATTTATGATATACTCTTTTCTTCTCCTCATCTTATTCTCCATCACTTATATTTGGTAGGACCAAGTAGCACCAAGTATATAGTACATATATTACCAGGAATTTAGTCTGGCTAGAGAATGAGTGAATAGGGGAGGGGGGGGGACATGTATTACAGTTTACCAAGATAACAATCTATTTCTATATATAACAAAATCTAACTGATGCAAACAATTTTGCCTTATGAAACCATAAAATAAGTAGTGTTAGTAGTGTTCGGTATTCATATGTCCTTTACTCTAACCTGAGTTGGCCATTCAGCTGTTGTATAGCCAGCTGTGTTTGTGTCTTGATTTCCTTATAAGCGGCACTTTGAAGCAATGGCCTGAAGGTTAAAAAAAGAGTGGCTGGGGTGAGAGGAGATTTTGCTCTGCTTGTGACCCCATTCTGCTTTTAAATACGTTCTCAAATGAAGGCTAGGAGACACCTATGATTTTTTCTGGTATTCTTACTATTTTTTGTAGGCGGATCTGTTTTTTCCTGGTGTCCCCCCCCCCCATACCACAGTAAGAAGGACACACACATCACACAGACTTGCAGTATTTGCAGTATAGAATGTTAGCACCCAGCATAGTAGGCAATATTTCCTCAGCTGACAGATAAAGTAGAGTCTTTTCTGGGCCTTCCTGTCTGTCTCCCCATTATAAGTCACGTGTGATGGCTGTGCCAAGTCATTCTATTTCTATTACCTTCTCTTTACTCCCATACCCTCAATCTAAATAGGAAGCGGCTTTGGGGCGGGGGGGGGGGGGGTGCTTCTGCTGGAATTTATGGTGGAGATATATTTCTATTAGAGTTAATGGGGGCTTTCCAGTATTATGTATGTGTCTTTTGCGACGTGTTAATTTTTATCGCCATCACGTGTGTGGACTAAGGTTGCCACCTTGTCGGTATTTTACTGGCAGAGCTGGTATTTTTTACCCATAGCCTGGCATCTTTCACACAGCCTTCTCCTGCTGAAGATGGGAAAAGTATATCAGCAGGGCGTACATAGAGGCAGTGCAGGCACGTGCCCCCGGGATCGTGGACCAAGAAGGTCCGGCACAAGCTGCCTCCATCACCTCTGTGAAATGTGTCTGCCCTGCACAGACTTACCCAGCCACGCTACCTCGAGTTGTCTTCACTGCAGAACGAGCACCTCACTTCTATGGCTCAGGCACGGGCGGCCCAGTCGTTGCTGTCCCGGATGCTGTGCTCGTGCCTCACATCTGTCACATGTGGACCTGGCCGATGAGTGTCCGTCCAGTGGGTGGGGGACAGCATAATTAATGTGGACCCTTTGGGGCCCAATTTGAGGGCCCCACTTTGTTATGTTTAATTGGTTATAGGTGGTCCTACTTGGCAAAACCAAAAACGGGTATATTATTGAATTGGCTGTGCTTGGCTTTTTTTGTGTGAATGAGGAGAACAATAGGGGGGGACACAACTCTAGGGGCCCCAGTGTTGATGGTTCTGCTGAGAGAAGATAACCTAGCTTCACCTTTTCTCTTGCTAAGGAAACATTAGGTTTATTTACAGATGTTAGTATCTGAATAACAGGTCCGGCAGGTAATCTATTGCTTTCTTATAATGAACTGTTACAGGGTTTTCTGCTGTCTCTTTCTGAGCATCAGTAGTACAGGAAAACCTAGATTGTCCCATCCAATCAGACTATAACAATATGTACCAAGCATGTAACCATATTGTAAAACATCCCTGCAGTGCCACCTAGTGGCCATCTGATAAAAGTCTTGCCTCATTAAAAATACGGTGCCAGTTCCTTCCTGACCAGAAACATAGCTATAACAGGGTAATCACTATAGGCAGTGCTGAGGCTACAACTGCACCAGGGCCCATTAAGGCATTACTGTTCTACCATCTAATTTTATCTGCTGTTTCAGTCGTTAGTTTTCAGGAAAAAGGTTAGTGTATGAGCCATGATGGGGCCCCATTCAATGTTTGCACCAGGATCCAGTCACATTTAGTTACCTGACTTTATCTGCCTATCAATAGGGCTAAATCTCCAAATAGCCAGCTCTATATTACTGCTGCTCCAATTACTCCACTCAGGGGCGGACTGGCCATAGGGAGACCTAGGAGAATTCCTAGTGGGCCGCACAGCTTTGAGGCCAGTGGATTTTTGGCCCCAGGCCGCCACTGACTCCACCTGTGCATCTGGGCAGAGACCTACAAAACATGGCCTGTTGGTGGCTCTCAAGGAGAGGCCAGATGAATAGTAGTCTGAGTAGACAGTGGATTAAGAGATGAATGGTGGCCAGACTAAAAATTAATATTAGAGATTAATGAACTCTGGAGAAGACCTAGACCTAGGCCAACTATTAGTCAGGGTCATTAGGAGGTGACCTGTCTGGTAACTGCTTATCATAGGCAAAGGCTGGTAACGTTTTTGTACCTTTCATTCAGTCATTCTGTTTCTCTCAACCAGGTGAGGACCCGCTGGACTCCAGCTACTCTGGGAATGAAGTGGATTCTGTAGCTGGGGTTCTTAAACTGTACTTCAGAGGCCTGGAGAAGCCATTATTCCGCAATGAAATGTTTAATGATCTGCTCTATTGTCTCCGTAAGTAGAGGTTTTATATCATAGATGTCCGTATAACTGTACTGCTATTATCATAACCCAACATTTTAAACTAGGGAGTCTAGTGCAGGCTGCTCCCCCACTTCCCTGCAATCCAGAGAGCATTATTACTTGTACAGAAGAAAATAATGGGACCAGTTTTTTTTTAGCTTTTCCCTGGATGAACTAGGGACAATTATATCCTGCTTTCTCATTTTATTTTATGTTTTGTTGGACCATCTAAGCCTTCACCATTGCAGTGGAGGTGCATTAGTACAGCACTGAGTGGTACAGTTCTGTGTTTCTCTGAGTTGTGGTCGTGGTTTAAGATGCTGTATAGGCTCTCAGCTCAACAGAAGCTGCCTGGCATTTTCAGAGGACCATGGATTCCAGTGGTGGAAGCATGGTCCTTGGAGACCAGCAAATGAGGCAAGGTCAATCAAGACAGGCAGAGGAGGTGAGGGCTTTGGAGACCAGCGAATTAGACAGCGTACCCAGGAAAATGGAAGCTGAGGCAGCAACTACCCTGAAGAAGGTGAGGACCCTCGAAACTGGTGGTAGAGGTGAGTACCTTGGAAACCGGTAAAGGAGGCACAGACCCTGGTCACAGGCAACAGTGGAAGAGACATAAAGACCAAGGGCAGTGGCTTTGGAGGAGGCATGCAGACCGGCAGAGACCCGGGGAAGAGCTCTGATGACCTAAAATGTGGCAGCAAGAGCGAAAGACCTGGTGAATGCAAGCGATGATGGACCGGAAGGACTTCACTGCATTTGTGTTTGCGGTGCAACTGCTGCATACTGTATCTGCTAAAATGCAATGCAGATTGATGTGGAAGTGTCTATTGAGTTTAAAAGGCCTATTTGGCAAACAGCTCTCATTGACTAGAATGGGGAGCATGCGCTGTTGCATCCCCGAAAAACATAATTACGGCAGACAGCTCTCATTGGACGTCAGCCGCCGCATGTGACATTGGAGCAAGGAAAGGTGAGTGTATACAGGCGCCCTGGGGGGGAGGGGGCTCACACAGCGTGGCATCCTGATCCAGGATGCCCTTGTGGAAGGGAAGAATATTTTCGATTCCAGGGCTGGCCTGTTGAGTTTTGTTCCGCTTTAAAATTACTTTTTTGTACTTGCAAAGCCATTTTTAAGCTCACAAGATATTTGTTTACATGTACATTTTTTTGCAGCCTTCTTAGGCTCTATTCACACTTAACCGCTTGCACTGCGTTGGGCAAAGCAGTCACAACACAAGGGAAAATGCTACCCAATGGGCCATTCTAATGGGCTTGTTCACTTATAAATACTGTGTATATATGTGAACTGGCCAGTTAAAAATAATGGGCAGCATTTTCCCTTGCGTTGTGACTGTTTTGCTCAACGCAGCACAAGTGGATAGGGGTGAATAGAGCCTTAATAGAGAAATATAAAACAAATGTGACCCTCAGACCAAAGTGTAAAAAGGGCCTTGGACAACTATTTCCAGGAGTGCTGGTATATTGTATGGTAGATGTTTTGTCTGAATTGAGCCTCCTTTGTTCCTTGGATGTAGATACACAGCGCATGGTTTCTGGTGATTGGAGCAACACATAACATTAATGCTGGAGATTTTTCACCATGTCTTGAGAAAGCCAATTTGGTGACTAGTGAACAATACAGCGAGTCCAATTACTTTGACTTTTTTTCCAAAGATAGCACAGAACCTAGTTGTAACCAGTTATATATCCTATATTTGAATATATTCTTTTGGTTTTTGACATGGAGTTAGAAATATTAGTTGCCCACTTACTGTCCTTCCATTCTTACAGAACTGGACACACAAGACAGAGTAGCTCATCTCAAGAAAGTGGTGGCACAACTACCCCCGACTGTCTTACTTGTCCTTCGATACCTCTTTGCTTTCCTCAATCAGTAAGTAGCCCAAGTGTAAAGAATGTTGTGACATCATCAACTAAATGAATGACAACTGTAACATCAATCAAACCTAGAGATAGTGATCCACCACTCCAGAGAACTCAGTTCTGCTCCCTATTATTAGGAATTAAGTGAAAAAATGACCTCACCTCTGACAATAGCAAAGTTCAGTCAGGAGGAGGAAATGTGGGGGAATGTGCATACTGTAGACGGAAAATATAGCAATACAATAGAACCCAAAATTAGAGAGTAGTAATTTAAATGATTGGTTCCGAGCTTGCCTGTACACACCATTTCCTTGTTCCTGCGGTGTAGCCATCACATGAGTGTCTGCAGCCGCTATGTGCCCACCTTGCTGGCAAACCAGATTGGTTGTCAGTGGTTATGTGTTCTCTTGGGTATGGATGGGGTGAGTGGTGTGCACAGGGGGCATTTGGCTTACTGCATTTGGTTTAGCCCACACATTCTCAACACTGTAATTGCATGATAAAATGCATGAAGGTTGGGAACTGGGTGCAGTGCCGGAAGCCGCTGAGGCAGGTAAGCCGGAGCAGACCTTACAGTGGAATCCTGGGTTTTGCTCATTCCCCCCCCCCCCCCCCCCCGATCGGGGGTGCCCCACTGTGTGAAACTCCCCAGGGCGCCAAAACCAACTCACCTCTTCCCGGTCCTACACTGCATGCGCCACCACTTGTCCAACCAGCGCGCTCTGAGCCACTGACGTCACGTCGTCAAAGCCTTGTCTAAGGCCAGTGCTTCCGAGCGCACTGACAGCCTTATCCCCGCTTTCCTCTAACAGGAAGCATGCCCACGCCGTCCATTCACAAATGCCTGGCGCGGGCACGCTCCCTACTAGAGGGATAGCAGGGATGCTGCTCGCGCATGCGCCGTTGGACCGGGGAACAAGGTAAGTGTATGGGACGACCTAGGGAGTTTCACACAGCTGAGCATCCCGATTTTGGATGTCCCGGGGGGGGGGGGAAATCGATCGATTGACCTTTAGCGTCTGATCCTGCACCTTTTATGAATCCAAGATGGCAGCTTCAGCTGCTACTACTGCTCTGGACTCCTGGGATAGGACAATTAAGGAGAGACAATTAAGACTAATTTGTAACAGGTATATGGTAAAAAAGTTTTCTTGTGTTAAATGTTCACAGGTTTGCCTTAAAGTGCTCCTGCATCTGCAAAGACCTTAGGATCGCTAAATAAGGTGCATAGTGGCTTCCGATTTGGGATGTCCGCAGCTTAAAAAATGGGGCAAAACTTACCTGCTTCTGGTCCCAAGCCCGATAGGGATACTTACCATTGCTTGGTCCTTTGATGCATGCACTGGCTCTCATCCAATCAGCACCACATGCTGGGCTGGGCTCCAGAACTGGGTGCTCTGGGTTTTGTTCCACTTTAAACTCTCATTGGAATTTTTGTTTTTTGGGGTGAGGTGTAGACACGTCTTCTGTGGACCTAATGATCGCTGCAAAAAGTTACTGGGTGCTTCAGTGTGTGCAGCAAGGTTTAGGTCCATGCCCTGGGGTAAGATAAATATATTCTTATTGCAAAGGTCGGGGAGATGGGAGGGCGTTGGACCTCTTTAGATACGTGTTTCAGAAGAAATTTCTAACTTTATTGGTAAGTTTCCTTATTTGTATCACAGGGTGCCCTTATCATGGTCTCTACTTTATCTCCAGCTTGTCGCAATACAGTGATGAAAACATGATGGACCCCTACAACCTGGCTGTCTGTTTTGGCCCCACATTGGTCTCCATCCCAGAGGGGCAGGATCCTGTGTCTGTTCAGGCTCATGTAAATGAGGTGGTAAAGACTATTATCATTTACCAAGAACGGATATTCCCGGGGCCAGCAGAACTGGAAGGTCCTGTGTATGAGAAGTGCATGACTGTGGAGGAAGATGAAGAATACTGGTAAGTAGAAGTGTGGAAAGCCTTATATGCAAGCAGTCAGCAACACTATTAGCAACACTTGTACACTATCTTATGCAATTAGCCAATCATGAAACAGCAGTGTAATTCAAGTCATACAGATACAGGTTAGGAATGTTGAGTAACGTTCACATCTCATATCAAAATGGTAAAAAAAAACAAAACGTGACTTTAATTAGGGCGTGGATTTTGCTATCAAACAGGCTGATGTGAGATTGTGACACAAGGTAATGTGAAATGTGAAAACATGCCCAAGTGGTATTTGTCTGATTCTAATTGTTTAATAATTGTGATCTCCCCCTGAGGAAACTTATACCACAAGTTATTTACCAAACTGTCAAGAGAACTTCACATGAGACAGTGATTTTAACACATACTGTTTGGTAACAATCCCTCCGCCAAAGGAGATCGAGAACTTGGCACAGCTAAGTGATTCGCCCCCTTAGTCATTTGCTTTGTATTAGAGAGATCTATCTAGACATCTCTAGTATTGTCCTTTCAGGCTGTGTTCATGTTACACTGCTTTTGTTGTCTCCTTATAGTGACGCACTAGCCCTGGAAGTCACCATTGAAGAGAGTGACCAGGAGATGCAGCAAGAGATGGCTGTCAGTGAGGATGGTCAGTATCAAATCTATGTCTGTCTATCATTATTATTATTTATTCATTCATTTATTTATTTATTTATTTTTATATATATATATAGCGCCATCTTCTTCTTATTACCCAGATAGGGTAAAACATTTAGTACACAGACAGTTGCCGAGCCAATGCAACACATTACAAAGCAAACATTATGAGAGTAGGACACAATAGGAGAGAGAGCTTACAGTCTAAAGAACTGTAGGGTAGGGACATAGGGGATGGGTCACATCATCTATTTATTTATCTTTCTATCTATCTGTCTATTTATTCGTCTGTCTATTTGTTTATTATCCATCTTATCTATATTCCATTGAATTTATCTTCCATCCAACTTATTTTTCTTCTATCTATCTAACTATCTATTATCTATCTACCTAACTATATCTTTACCTATTTATCAATTTATCCAATATATCTCGAAATAATCGATCCAGCCGTATATTTATCTGTCTGTCTATCTTTCAGTCAGTCTATATATCTAATAATTTATCTATCTATCAATTTATCTATCTATAGATTGTCTGTCTAGCCATTGTTCTTTCTCTCTAATGCCACACTGCCTATATGGGGAATGGGAGGGGGGAATGTCACACTGCCTTTATTGGGAATGGGATAGGGGGAATGCCACACTGCCTATATGGGGAATGGGAGGGGGAATGCCACACTGCCTATATGGGGAATGGGAGGAGAGAATGCCACACTGCCTATATGGGGAATGGGAGGGGGGAATGCCACGCTGCCTATATGGGGAATGGGAGGGGGGAATGCCACGCTGCCTATATGGGGAATGGGAGGGGGAAATGTCACACTGCCTATATGGGGAATGAGAGGAGAGAATGTCACACTGCCTATATGGGGAATGGGAGGAGAGAATGCCACACTGCCTATATGGGGAATGAGAGGAGAGAATGTCACACTGCCTATATGGGGAATGGGAGGAGAGAATGTCACACTGCCTATATGGGGAATGAGAGGGGGGAATGTCACACTGCCTTTATTGGGAATGGGAGGGGGCAATGCCACACTGCCTATATGTGGAATGGGAGGGGGAAATGCCACACTGCCTTTATTGGGAATGGGAGGGGGGAATGCCACACTGCCTATATGGGGAATGGGAGGGGGAATGCCACACTGCCTATATGGGGAATGGGAGGGGGAATGCCACACTGCCTATATGGGGAATGGGAGGGGGAATGTCACACTGCTTATATGGGGAATGGGAGGGGGAATGTCACACTGCCTTTATTGGGAATGGGAGGGGGGAATGCCACACTGCCTTTATTGGGAATGGGAGGGGGAATGTCACACTGCCTTTATTGGGAATGGGAGGGGGAATGTCACACTGCCTTTATTGGGAATGGGAGGGGGGAATGCCACACTGCCTTTATTGGGAATGGGAGGGGGGAATGCCACACTGCCTATATGGGGAATGGGAGGAGAGAATGTCACACTGCCTATATGGGGAATGGGAGGGGGAATGCCACACTGCCTATATGGGGAATGGGAGGGGGAATGTCACACTGCCTTTATTGGGAATGGGAGGGGGGGAATGCCACACTGCCTTTATTGGGAATGGGAGGGGGGAATGCCACACTGCCTATATGGGGAATGGGAGGAGAGAATGTCACACTGCCTATATGGGTAATGGGAGGGGGAATGCCACACTGCCTATATGGGGAATGGGAGGAGAGAATGTCACACTGCCTATATGGGGAATGAGAGGGGGGTGCCACACTGCCTATATGGGGAATGGGAGGAGAGAATGTCACACTGCCTATATGGGGAATGGGAGGGGGGAATGTCACACTGCCTATATGGGGAATGGGAGGAGAGAATGTCACACTGCCTATATGGGGAATGGGAGGGGGAATGCCACACTGCCTATATGGGGAATGGGAGGGGGAATGTCACACTGCCTTTATTGGGAATGGGAGGGGGAATGTCACACTGCCTATATGGGGAATGGGAGGAGAGAATGTCACACTGCCTATATGGGGAATGGGAGGGGGGAATGTCACACTGCCTATATGGGGAATGGGAGGAGAGAATGTCACACTGCCTATATGGGGAATGGGAGGGGGAATGCCACACTGCCTATATGGGGAATGGGAGGGGGAATGCCACACTGCCTTTATTGGGAATGGGAGGGGGAATGCCACACTGCCTATATGGGGAATGGGAGGGGGGAATGCCACACTGCCTATATGGGGAATGGGAGGAGAGAATGTCACACTGCCTATATGGGGAATGGGAGGGGGGGAATGCCATACTGCCTATATGGGGAATGGGAGGAGAGAATGCCACACTGCCTATATGGGGAATGGGAGGGGGAATGCCACACTGCCTATATGGGGAATGGGAGGAGAGAATGTCACACTGCCTATATGGGGAATGGGAGGGGGGATGCCGCACTGCCTATATGGGGAATGGGAGGGGGTATGCCATACTGCTTATATGGGGAATGGGAGGAGATAATGTCACACTGCTTATGTGGAATGGAATGGGAGGGGGAATGCCACACTGTCTATATGGGGAATGAGATGGGGGAATGCCACACTGCCTATATGGGGAATGGGAGGAGAGAATGTCACACTGCCTATATGGGGAATGGGAGGAGAGAATGTCACACTGCCTATATGGGGAATGGGAGGAGAGAATGTCACACTGCCTATATGGGGAATGGGAGGAGAGAATGTCACACTGCCTATATGGGGAATGGGAGGAGAGAATGTCACACTGCCTATATGGGGAATGGGAGGAGAGAATGTCACACTGCCTATATGGGGAATGGGAGGGGGAATGCCACACTGCCTATATGGGGAGTGGGAGGAGAGAATGTCACGCTGCCTATATGGGGAATGGGAGGGGGGAATGCCACACTGCCTATATGGGGAATGAGAGGGGGGAATGCCACACTGCCTATATGGGGAATGAAAGGGGGGAATGCCACACTGCCTATATGGGGAATGAGAGGGGGGAATGCCACACTGCCTATATGGGGAATGGGATGGGGTGCCACACTTCCTATATGGGGAATGGGATGGGGTGCCACACTGCCTATATGGGGAATGGGAGGTGGGGAATGCCACACTGCCTATATGGGGAATGGAATGGGGAATGACACACTGCCTATATGGGGAATGGGAGGAGAGAATGCCACACTGCCTATATGGGGAATGGGAGGAGAGAATGTCACACTGCCTATATGGGGAATGGGAGGAGAGAATGTCACACTGCCTATATGGGGAATGGGAGGAGAGAATGTCACGCTGCCTATATGGGGAATGGGATGGGGTGCCACACTTCCTATATGGGGAATGGGATGGGGTGCCACACTGCCTATATGGGAAATGGAATGGGGAATGACACACTGCTTATGCAGAATGGAATGGGGGTGCCACACTGTCTATATGGGAAATGGGATGGGGTGCCACACTGCCTATATGGGGAATGGGATGGGGGTGCCACACTGCCTGTGGGGAATGGGAGGGGGGGTGCCACACTGCCTATATGGGGAATGGGATGGGAGGGTGCCACACTACTATGGAAGGAAGGAATGCCACACTGCTTATATGGGAATTGAGATGTGGGGGGTGTCACACTACCTATGGGACAGGGGGAATGCCACACTGACTATATGGGGAATGGGAGGGGGGAATGCCAACACTGCCTATGGGAATGGGAGGGGGAATACCAAAATGCCCATGGGGAATGGACTGGGGGGGGATGTCACACTGCCTGTAATGTGGTGTTTTAGCACATTTAGTTTAAAATATTTCTTTTCTTATTTTCCTCCTCCAGATCCTAGGTATGTCTTATGGGGTGAAGAATGGGGTACTTTGTTTCATGTATTTTCAGAAATGTCTTGGCATCAGACCAGCCCATTTAAATTGGAACCCAACCAATGCACATGCACAGAAGCCTATCAAGCTGAGCACGCATGAACCAAATTGACTTGATTATCAAATTCTGATCATTTACAACAGGAAACTCTTTTTTCCATGTCTCTCTTTTTATTCCAGAATTGGACACTGTGGAGGCCACAGCAAAGTTTGATTACTCCGCTCGGACGCCACAAGAATTGTCATTCAAAAAAGGGGATGTGCTGCAACTGCACAGCAAGGCTTCCGGGGATTGGTGGAGAGGGGAGCTCGCAGGGTTGCGAGGGTTAGTGCCTCACAAGTACATCAGCATTCCTGAAGGGTGAGTAAGAATCCCAATAGACATCTTGATGATGACTAATGGCTAGTATATCTGCTTATATGATTATAGCAAAGTGGATGAGAGGAGGAGGGGGTTATTAAAACGCAGGCCATTGACCATTTGTTTCCTTCATACTGTAGAGCAGAGAGGAAGCTAGAACAGCGTGCACTCAGGAAAGAGGTGGACACAGGAGCGGTGCTCACCCCCGAAGATCTTTTGGTTGAACCTGGCAGGTAAATTACGTTCACATCAAGGCAAAAAACACAGTTAAATGACTTGTATGTTACACATTCCAAATTAATTAAGTCTGGCCAGCTATACCTGATATCTAAACACACTTGCCATACAGCATAGCCACCATCAGGAATTTCTGGGTCTTATATAGCCATACTGATTTAGGTCTCCTGTAATATACTCTTATTTTCTCCCTTCATCCTCTCTACGACCCCTTAGTTCCTCTCTATGGGTCGTCATGAAGGATTAATTGAAAAAACGTTACCGGTAAGTCTAATGGGTATGTTCGCCCTTCATCCTTCATGACGACCCACTGAGAGGAGCTAAGGGGTCATCATGAAGGATTCTTAGAAAAAACGTTACCGGTAAGTCTAATGGGGATTTATCAGACAGTTTACAGCTTCATACTATTCAAGACTCTTGACACACCATTCAGAAACTCATGGATGGTTGGATGGTCCATCTATATTGCCCAAGGGCCCATTTATGCAACATCAAGGCCCATTCATACTCTTAAAGGCTTTTTACACAAACATATGTAGGTCATGACTATGTCATGTGAAACCTATTTTACAACAACCAATCTGTCCAAGAGCTCCTTTATACAACATCAAGGACCATCCATACTGCCAAGGTTCTTCTTTACAACCTTGTGTACAGCCCATACCATCTAAAGACCCTAATATACAACCTATAACCCACATACAGTATAACAACCAAACTGTGCAGGTGCTTCTCTATTCCAAAGGTATATATATATATATATATATATATATATATATATATATATATATCCTTGTGTATGACACATGCCATTCATGGGCCCCTCTATGTCGCTTGTAACCTACCAACCAGACTGTTCAAGGGCTTCTTTATATAACCTCAAGACCCATCCATAAGCCTAATAAACCGGCCTCCAAGAGCCTTTCTATACCACCCATAATCCACTTAAAACAGCCAAATTGTCCTAAGGCTTCTTTATACAACTTAATGTGGACCAGGGCCAACTTATATCTATGGGATATATCCAAATTGGGATGCCCTGCTTTGTAAAGTTCCCTGTGACTGCCATAAAATGTACCTTTCCGGCAATCCATTGGCACATCTGCGGACGGGGAGTGCACAGAGAAATTAGGGAATTTAGAAATCTGCTTCCAAACAGAGTTGAATGCCCTGCATTAATATGCACATCATTAAAATCACTGATTGGATGATCCGGGGTGTTTTGCACAGTGGCACATCCCAAATCGAAATGCCCCAGAAAAAAGGACTAACATCAGGAATAGTTATTGGTTTTGGTCCAATCTGCTCGGATCTGCCGGAAAAGAGAATGCAACCTCGACCTATGTAACCACCAGCGGCCAATCGCAGGGCTGCATTTCAGCCGAGGATTCTTTTTATGTTGTTTAGATGATAACTAGGGGTCAGATTTGGGATCCATTCCAATCATTCTAGTTCTCTTAACACTGTAGTGGACTATGCTGTGGATATATGTGTTTTATACATTTGCATAGATTTTTTTCATTTCTGACCCTGCAGGTTACGGGTGAACTCGGACAGCGTGTGCTCGCCTAGAAAGCGATCTGAGGGGAGCCCCATCCGGAAGCTTAACTCTCCGTTCATGGAAAATCGACTTCCTTTTCCAATGACCCACGCAGGACCAAGGCTGCTTGGTCATGGCGACAGGTAAGGAACAGGCCACATGAAGGCTGCACTATGGTAAATATGGACCAATGAAAGAAAGAGAGATACAGGTCATTTTAAAATATAAAATGAAGGTTCCCAGACAATATGGAGCCTTCAATGCAAACAGACTGACATATCTGTGCTGAAGGTATCAGTGTCTGCTGTTTTTACATATTGCCATACTGAACCCCAATCCTCCTGCCCCGATACTCACCTACTGTACATCCAGGGTTGCAAACCCAAGTAACTGCTGGTGACCACTAGGATTACACACTGCACTGTGCAAACCTGCTTTGCCAACCGAGGGGCCATGAGCAAATCAGGGAAGCTCTCTACCGAAGACCAAATTTGACCACAACGGAACTCAGAAAATGAGCACATTGCTCGGTTCTGGGTTCAGGATGTTCCTCTTTGACACCCATTTAAGAGGGCCAAAAGTGTTTTCAGAATGTTGATCCACTTTAAATTAAGCCTCCAGTCAAAAATGATTTTACTGTCAGGATCACAGTTAAAAAGACAAAATCAGGTATGATGGAAAAATAAGCATTTGTATTAGATTAGTTTAGTGTTCTTTTGAACCAGGACCCATACTAGAAAAGAGTTTTGCAGGAGAGTGTGAAGGTCCACTTTAAACTTTAGACAGGTGACTGGGCACAAATGTGATTTAGGGGGTCCTAGCAATTATTATACTTCACATGTCAGCAGGAAAACCTGGCTGGAAATCGTCTTATTTTTGGAATGTATTTCCTATATTACAGGATACCGGGAGAAAGAAGAAACCTATTGGATGGTGTATCAAAGGGACCCACTGCAATGAAAGCCTGGCAGAGTGAACGGCAAAGTATAGAAGTAGATAAGGTAAGGTTACCACTCACAGTAGTGCAAGAGCAGTGGTTATTAAGTACAGACCAGGAATCCAGTTTCATTGGGTTGTCTCTTCAGAACCTTTTGTGAAAAGTTCACTTTAGGTGTAAAATAAAATGAAAATCCTCTTTTTAAACCTGGTGCTAAATTGCCCCCTAGGTAGACAACAAAAGTGAATGGCATTTTCTACTGCCCAAAAAACAGTAGTGCACCTTTTTCCCCTTTTGCTGAATAAAAAATGTATTTTCTACATAGGGACAAATCAGCATCAGGAGCAAAAAGGGTTATTCCCCTTCATTGTCTCCATAGTGGTTGTAGCTTCAGCACCAGGTCTAAAAAGTGCACTTTTATTGTAATTTTCACCTAAAGTGCACTTCCTCCACCTGGTGCTGAATCAGTGCATGGTCTTGAGCCTGCCCATCTGCTTCCGTGGAAGTGGAAGCGGCCTATACTATCAACCAACAGTCTTTTACAGAGATGCCAAGTAACCCTTTTTTTGGTAATCACACGATTTTTAACTCCCTTTAGCCTGTCACCCTGTTAAACTATGAAATCACTTAGGAAATGTCTTTCTCCCCACTGATTGGCTGACTAAGATATTTAACCCATGTGCTATTGGCTAGCAGATGCCACCAAATGATTGGCTGGCCATCCAGCCCCTCCCCATTGGCTGCCTCTGGCTCCTTCTAAGTGTTAGATTTGCCCTTAAAGTGGACCAACACCCACCGCTGATAGGCCAATCAGCTCCCTGCCAGTGGGGCACCCCGATCGGGATGCCCGCAAATACTACCTGTTCCTCGTTCCAACGGCGCATGCGCAGGCCGCCGCTGCCTCTCGCGCATCCCTGTAGCAGGGCGCGCACCCGCGCCGGCCGTTTGTGAATGGCCGTCGCGGGCGCGCTCCCTGTAAGAGGGACGCGCGAGAGGCGGCGCCGGCGGGCGCTCTCACCTTGCCTGTCGACGGACCTCGCTTGTCTGTTGGCGGTGATTAGTGGAGCGAGTCACGTGGGAGCGGGGTCAGATGAGTTTTTGGGGCTTTCTGGGGGGTTTCACACAGTGGGGCACCCCCGATCGGGGTGCCCCGCGGAAGTGGACCAACACCCAGGATAGTGAAAATCCTGGGTGTTGGTCCACTTTAAGGTGTGACAAGGAGACCCTGTCAGCCTTGGAACTGGAGCAGCAGTGTGGTGATTGCAGAGCTCTCTGCTTGATGCTGCATTTGACCACCTCAGAATCCTGGAAGTGGGTGAGTATGCTGAATGGTTGGGTTCCCTAGGGATTTACACTGTAGGGTACCCCTAATCAGGCTTCCCCCTAGGACACATTCTAAGTGAATTAAAAATATATATTCTAAGTATGTCACACACCCCGCTTCAAAACATTCATTACATGTGGGTTATACTGACCTGTAGATGGCGATCTTGCAGAGATGTAAAGGAAAAAGAGAGCCCCTCCCGGTCCATAAATACCTGGGACCTCCCACTCATTACCCAGTCTTTCATCTCTGCAGACAGCGAGCAAGTCAGAAGATGTCTCCTCCTTGCACAGGGAGATTTCAGGTAGCCGGGATGACCCCCGGCCTGTTATTTTATCTATTTCTGCCCGGATCCCTGTTTTGTCTTACCCTGCCTCCCAGCCTAGGCTGCTGGTCCGGGCGAGGGTAGATAGCACCCTAGGTGCTTAGGAGCTAATGCTCCACCGTGAAACCCCATACTAAGGAGTAGGCGGTTAACCAGGTTGGTGACCCCGGTTTTGGGATGCCCTGTCCCTTGGCCTTCTACCCGGGTGGTTTTCTCCCCTCTTCCGGATGCCCTTCTCCTTAGAGGGCGGGGGCGACCCGTCTCCCGCAATGTCAGTTAGTTTTATTTTTTATTTTTAAGACATTTGTGTGTGTTGTTTTGGCTGTTGCGAGCAGCCGGTGTTGGGGGAGCTTCTCCCCTCCGGCG
This sequence comes from Gastrophryne carolinensis, assembly GCA_027917425.1. NCBI lineage: Eukaryota > Metazoa > Chordata > Amphibia > Anura > Microhylidae > Gastrophryne > Gastrophryne carolinensis. The sequence continues at coordinate 162,743,185 of CM051235.1, read as the reverse complement.
CCAGCCGCACGGGGGCGGGCCGCGGCGTCGCGCCGAACGCCCAGCCCCGCCCCCGTGCGGCTGGCGCCGCTGCGGAGCCCGGCCACTGGCTGGGAACCGCTCTGTGTGGAGGAGGGGGGGCGGAGCAGGGCGCGACGCGCGAACCGCGCTGGCCACGCCCCCCTTCTCCTCTCTGTCCTCTCCTCTCAGCATCGTGGGATCAGCGTAGACGCCATTGCAGCGCTGTGAGTGGCCCTGTGGGCCTTCTTTAATGGCATATATGTGTGTTGTTTATTGTGTATATATGGTTATATGTTTTACATATGAAGGCTGGTGATGCTGAATGGGCCTATTCTTGTGTCTTCCAGGTGGACCTACATTGATTATTAAGGGGGTTCTCCCGGTCCTAGGGTCCCTGGGTTCAATTGGGCTTATATGTAAATCCTCCCACTTTGGACATTAAAGGGGCATCCCGGGTTGCTTATATGCGTAATTCCCTATACCTACCTATAAGATCACCGTATGGAGGCGTCCCCGGATACTGGGCTTGGGCTCCCCTCTGAGCAATCTCGGCAGTGTATGGGGTGTGGGGTATCCCTTACGGGGGATGATGTGTTTCTTTGTATACCATGTGCGCAGCAGACTATTACGCGGCAGTCCGGACCCCAGGCGTCTGGTTCAGCGCCGCCGGTCTCTTCTCCTACCCCTCCCCGACTGATCCGTGCCCCATGTGACGTTGTCATGGGTGGGGAGTCGCAATCTGAGGTGTGTGCCAGATTGGCCAATCTTGAGAAATTATTTTCTAGCGCGGTTGCCAGAAAGGCCCCGGCTAAGAGAAAGCACTTGTCTCCAGCCACGCCGGCTGTTGACTTTGATGAGTTTGATTCTCTGGAATGGTCCGATTACTCCCCGCTAGAGGAAGGGGAGCTATTTGAGGAGTCGGATGATTCTGACGATCAGCAGTTTGTTGGCGCTGATACCGAGCGGGGGCTGGGGGATTCCTTGGATACCCTTAAGGTTCTGGCTCAGATGTTTGAGGTTCTGGCTATTTCTCTTCCTGAGGTGGCTCCTCCTCAAAAGCGGGAGTTTTTCGAGGAGTCTAAGCCGCGCTTGGAATTCCCTAATCAAAAGCATTTTGATGGCATTATTACTAAGGAATGGGAGAGGCCTACTCGGCTCCCAGGTGTTCCTCCGGGTTGGGATAAGAAATATCCCTTTCCGTTGGATGCAGTAAAGCGTTGGTCGTCCCCTCCCGAGGTGGATGCCCAGGTTTTGGGGTTGTCCAACACCGCTATTTTGAATTCTCCTGATTGTTCCACTCTTAAAGATGTTGAGGATAAACGCATTGACCAGATGGCTTGTCATGGTTTTGCCAGTGTCGGGTCGGCCTTGCGGCCTGTTTGTGCTTCGGTGCTTTTAGTGGTAGCTACCAGGTCGGTTGTTAAGGACCTGTTGACTACTTCCAGGCTCGATCCGGCTAGTGATGAGTTCATTGCTCTTAAACAGCGTGAATTGTTTTTGTAATTTGCACTAGCCGCCTTGGATGACACATTGGTGATGTGTGGCAGAACGTCGGCCCTGCTTGTGTCTATTCGGCGTTCAGTTTGGTTGCGCCAGTGGACGTCTGATTTTGTGTCCGAAAAGTCGCTTACGGCACTTCCCTTTGTGGGGTTGCGGCTCTTTGGAGAAAAATCGGATTCGGTCGCCAAAGGCGGTAAGTTACCTCAGCGAAGGAAGCAACGTCGTTCCTTTCGGGGGGCGGCTTCCTTTACCCCTTCCTTTCGTGGGGCCAGAGCTGGCAGAGGATTGGCTTTCTCCTCATCCAGAGGTGATTCCTGGAACAGGGGCAGGGGACGTGCCCGTCCAGGACACAGTTGGGGCTCTAAGCCCAAAGCCGCTGCCAAGCTCAGCAATGAGGGGGCGCCCTCACCCTTGTGGGTGGGGGGATGGCTGTGACACTTCTCCCAGGTCTGGGACCAGGAGGTCTCGGACAGATGGGTTCGGGAAGTGGTGTCTTCCGGCTACAAGCTGGAGTTCGAGATCCGGCCCCCTCCCAGATTCTTCAGGTCTCAGGTGCCTCCGGATCCTCTGGCCGCGCAGGGGCTCTGGGCGGCGGTAAAAAATCTTCTGGATATGGCTGTCTTTTGCCCGGTGCCTCCCTCGGACCGGGGCCGGGGTTTTTATTCCAGTCTGTTCACGGTGCCCAAGAAGGACGGCTCTGTTCGGCCCATCCTGGATCTAAAGATCCTCAACAGGTTCGTCCGTCCCCAGAAGTTCCGCATGGAAACGCTGCGTTCAGCCATCTACTCTCTTCATCAGGGGGACTTCATGACGTCCATGGACATCAAGGATGCTTACCTGCATATTCCAATCTTTCCGGCGCACCTGAGATTTCTCAGGTTCGTGGTGGAAGATCGGCATTTTCAGTTTGTGGCCCTTCCTTTCGGCCTTACCTCTGCTCCAAGGATTTTCACCAAGGTGCTGGCAGGGGTAATGGCTCTCCGCAGAGCCCAGGGTATCCGCATCGTGCCATATCTGGACGATCTTCTCATTATGGCGTCTTCCTTCAGCTAAGCGGAGCTAGACACCAGGACTGTGGTATCCACTCTGGAGAGATTCGGTTGGGTGATCAACTACCCCAAGTCCTCCCTTTCTCCGTCCAGGGTGGTGTCTTTTCTGGGAATGTCTCTGGATACTTCTCAGACCAGGGTGTTTCTTCCTCGGTCCAAGGTTCTCTTGATTCAGGAATTGGCTCAGCTTCTCCTGTCCATCCCTCGTCCGGCCATCCGGTTGGGGATGAGACTGGTGGGATTGATGGTGGCTTCCTTCGAGGCGGTTCCTTTTGCTCAGTTTCACACAAGGACGCTCCAGCTCCATCTGTTGGCGGCATGGGACAGGTCTCCGCTGTCGTTGGATCAGTCTTTTCTGATGTCCCCCCGGGTTCGGCGTTCCCTTCAGTGGTGGCTGGATCCAATCAATCTGTTGAGGGGCAGATCCTTTCTGACTCCTTGTTGGGAAACACTCACCACGGATGCCAGCCTGTCAGGATGGGGGGGGTTTCTGGAAGGATCGTCAGTTTCAGGGTCTGTGGGGGCCTCAGGAGGCTCACAAGCCCATCAATGTTCTGGAACTGAGAGCCATCAGGTTGGTTCTGTTTCACTTGACTCATCAGTTACAGGGCTTGCCAGTTCAGGTTCAGTCAGACAATCGGACGGCAGTCGCCTACATCAATCACCAGGGAGGGACTCGCAGCAGGCGTGCCCTCAGGGAAGTGTCTTTGTTTCTGGCCTGGATAACACAGAGGCGGACTCCCTGAGCAGGTTCTCATCTCGCCGGGGGGAATGGTCTCTCAGCCCCAAGGTGTTTCGCTCGATTTGCCTCAGGTGGGGGTCTCCGGAGGTGGACCTCTTTGCTTCTCGGCACAATCACAAGCTTCCGGCATTTGTGTCTCTCTCGCGGGATCCGCTGGCTCTGGCAGTGGATGCAATGTCTCTGAACTGGAGGGATCTGGGGTTTCTGTACCTGTTCCCTCCGTTTCCCATGGTGGGCAAGGTGGTGCGCAAGCTGGCCCTAGAGGGGGCGACGGCAATCCTGGTGGCTGAAAGATGGCCAAGGCAGGTTTGGTTCGCAGACGTCGTGCGGTTGGCAGTGGATCAGTTCGCTCTGCCCCTTCTGCCTGATCTGCTCACTCAGGGTCAACTACTTTACCCCAATTTACCAACGCTGGCTTTGACGACGTGGCTGCTGAAACCTCCATCTTGAAGGAGGAAGGTCTTTCCGATGCTTTGATTCGGACTTGTTAGCGCTAGGAAGCGGTCTTCCTCTACCATCTACTATAGGACTTGGAGGTCTTATATTGATTGGTGTGAGGTCAGGGCCTTGCCTTGTAGGGTGTTTTCTATCCCTAGGATTTTGGAGTTTCTGCAATATGGTCTGGACTTGGGGCTCCAGCTTAGTACGCTGAAAGGGGTTTCTGCCCTGGCGGTTTTCTTTCAAAGGTCTTTTGCTCTAAATCCTTTGGTTAAGACTTTTTTTTCAGGGGGTTACGCATGTGCGGCCTCCTAGGAAGCCTTTGCTCCCAGTTTGGGATTTGAATTTGGTTCTTTCTGCTCTTCAGGGTCTTCCTTTTGAGCCTTTGCATGATATTGCATTGTCTTCGCTTACGCAGAAGGTTGCATTTTTGGTTGCTATCACTTCTGTTCGGCGCGTCTCTGAGTTGGCGGCTTTGTCCATTCAGGCCCCGTACTTTGAGAGGCATCAGGACAAGGTTGTTTTCCTATTCAAGCCGGATTTCCTTCCTAAGGTGGTTTCTGCCTTTCATCTTAATCAGGACATTGTTCTGCCCTTCTTGTGTCCTAAGCCCAGCAATGACAAGGAGAGGGTCTTGCATTCCTTGTATGTGGTTCGCTGTGTGAAGTACTATTTGGTGGTTTACTTTTTCCTTTCGTAAGACGTATGCGTTTTTGTGGTGCCCTCCGGGCCCAGGAAAGGTTTGGCGCCCGCCAAGTCTTCCATTAGTAAATGGATTCGTCAGGCAGTTGTTGGGGCCTATTCTGCCAAGGGGAAGGTTCCCCCTTTTCGTGTTACTGCTCATTCTACTCGTGCTGTTGGGGCTTCCTGGGCTTTCCTGCACCAGGCCTCTGTTGAACAAGTTTGTAAGGCTGCTACTTGGTCTTCTGTTCACACTTTTTACAAGTTTTACAAGGTTGATGTGCGGGCCTCAGCGGATGCTGTTTTTGGCTGCAAAGTTCTGCAAGCTGCAGTGGTTTAAGTTGTGCTTTATTGCCTTGTTTGGATCCCCGCCCATTATGGACACTGCTATTGGATGTCCCACATGTAATGAATGTTTTGAAATGTGGTGTGTGACATACTTAGAATAATACCATTTTGTGAATACTCACCTGTAAAATGGGTATTATAAGTATGTCACACACCCCGCTTCACCCTGCCCTTTTGTATTCTGGATCCTTTATATGGTGAACTTTTCGTTGTTATGACTTATATTTGGCTCTTCCTGGTCCCTTACCTTACTGCTGTCCTTATACTGGGTAATGAGTGGGAGGTCCCAGGTATTTATGGACCGGGAGGGGCTCTCTTTTTCCTTTACATCTCTGCAAGATCGCCATCTACAGGTCAGTATAACCCACATGTAATGAATGTTTTGAAGCGGGGTGTGTGACATACTTATAATACCCATTTTACAGGTGAGTATTCACAAAATGGTATTTTAAACATTTGGTCTGCTTTAATTTCTCTATGCATATTTCATTTGATATCTGGAGACATCCCCTCTGATTTGTTGGGGCAGAGGAGAGGAGGGGGACGATTTTCCTGCACAGCTGGAAGCCCAAGATCAGGCACAGATACTTACTTGTCCTCCCTCTCTTGTCCTATTCTGCTGCCCCATGTAACCACCAGTGATCATCAGGGTTTGCAAGGCCAAAGGAAGCACAGCACTGTGGTAGCCTGCCCTGCAAACCTCAATAGCTGTAAGTAAAGGCAAAGGTAAGTGTCTCTGGCCATTCTTGGGATTCCAGCTACAGTATGTGTGATGGGCCACCCCCCACCAATAAATGTCGCTTAAAAGTGGCCCTTCACTCAGAAATGGCTGGGGCTCCACTAACTGGGCATACAAAGGTAAAATAAATCCCAATAATAGGCAAAATTACAACCTTCAGTGGTCTTTCCCGTCTGCTTTGCTTGTGTCAATTACTGTAATAGTGAAGATTATGGGCAGAATTAGTATGTAAGCATTATGGATTTTAAACTCGTATATACCTGCAAATTGCTATTTGTTCCTCAAAAACCTGTGAATAAGCCACACCCCTGACATGCCCATCACCCTGTAAACTGGTCTCCAAGTTTGGCATCTCTGCTATTATATCACACAACATTTTATTCTAGCAACCAGCAGTCTATGATATCACATAGCAGCCTATTCTATCAACCAACAACCCATTATATGACACAGCAGCCTATTAAATCACATAGCAGCCTATTCTTTCAACCAGCTGCCTATTATAATACATATCAGCCTATTCTATCAACCAACAGCCTATTCTATCAACCAACAGCCTATTCTATCAGCCAACAGCCTATTCTATCAGCCAACAGCCGATTAAGAAAGGGGAAATTGTCAGTGCGTCTTATTGTGCGAATGTGGGAAAGAAAAAAGTAAAAAAGTCAACTCAACTTTCCATCCTTTCCGCTCACGCTGTCTCCGCCGTCATTGCTGTATCTGTCGCCTGCACACACAGACATCCGCTTTGTACAGCAGGTGGATGTGCCCGACGCTCGAGCATCAGCCACGCCCACCTCTGTATGAAGCTGTGTGCCTGCGTGTGCAGGCACTGCGGAAAGGCGGCGCATACAGCTGCTTCTGCTCCACGGCGCCAGCACACGCAGACACCCGGCTTCATACAACGGTGGGCGTGGTCTATGCTCGAGCATCTGACTGACAGCTGGCACAGTGGGAAGGATGGAAAGGTGAGTTTACTTTTTTTTTTTTACTTTTGCCTATGGGGAATTGGAGGGGAATGCCACATTGCCTATATGGAGAATGGGAGGGGGGAATGCCACATTGCCAATATGGAGAATGGGAGGGGGGAATGCCACATTGCCTATATGGGGAATGGGAGGTGGGGAATGCCACACTGCCTGTATGGAGAATGGGAGGGGGGGGGGATGCCACATTGCCTATATGGAGAATGGGAGGGCGGAATGCCACATTGCCTATATGGAGAATGGGAGGGGGGAGTGCCACACTGCCTATATGGGAATGGGAGGGGGGAATGCCACACTGCCTATATGGGGAATGGGATGGGGAATGCCACACTGCCTATATGGGGAATGGGAGGTGGGGAATGCCACACTGCCTATATGGGGAATGGGAGGTGGGGAATGCCACACTGCCTATATGGGGAATGGGATGGGGAATGCCACACTGCCTATATGGGGAATGGGAGGGGGAATGCCACACTGCCTATATGGGGAATGGAATGGGGAATGCCACACTGCCTATATGGGGAATGGGAGGGGGAATGCCACACTGCCTATATGGGGGATGGGAGGAGAGAATGTCACACTGCCTATATGGGGAATGGGAGGAGGGGAATGCCACACTGCCTATATGGGGAATGGAATGGGGAATGCCACACTGCCTATATGGGGGATGGGAGGAGAGAATGTCACACTGCCTATATGGGGAATGGGAGGTGGGGAATGCCACACTGCCTATATGGGGAATGGGAGGGGGGAATGCCACACTGCCTATATGGGGAATGGGAGGGGGAAATGCCACACTGCCTATATGGGGAATGGGAGGGGGAAATGCCACATTGCCTATATGGGGAATGGGAGGTGGGGAATGCCACACTGCCTATATGGGGAATGGAATGGGGAATGCCACACTGCTTATATGGGGAATGGGAGGGGAAATGCCACACTGCTTATATGGGGAATGGGAGGGGGAATGCCACACTGCTTATATGGGGAATGGGAGGTGGGGAATGCCACACTGCCTATATGGGGAATGGGAGGGGAGAATGCCACACTGCTTATATGGGGAATGGGAGGGGGAATGCCACACTGCCTATATGGGGAATGGGAGGGGGGAATGCCGCTCTGCCTATATGGGGAATGGAAGGGGGGAATGCCACACTGCCTATATGGGGAATGGGAGGGGGGAATGCCACACTGCTTATATGGGGAATGGGAGGGGGAATGCCACACTGCCTATATGGGGAATGGGAGGGGAGAATGCCACACTGCCTATATGGGGAATGGGAGGTGGGGAATGCCACACTGCCTATATGGGGAATGGGAGGGGGGAATGCCACATTGCCTATATGGGGAATGGGAGGTGGGGAATGCCACATTGCCTATATGGGGAATGGGAGGTGGGGAATGCCACACTGCCTATATGGGGAATGGGAGGTGGGGAATGACACACTGCCTGTATGGGGAATGGGAGGTGGGGAATGACACACTGCCTGTATGGGGAATGGGAGGTGGGGAATGCCACACTGCCTATATGGGGAATGGGAGGGGGGAATGCCACATTGCTTATATGGGGAATGGGAGGGGGGAATGCCACACTGCCTATATGGGGAATGGGAGGGGGAATGCCACACTGCCTATATGGGGAATGGAAGGGGGGAAATGCCACACTGCCTATATGGGGAATGGGAGGGGGAATGCCACACTGCCTATATGGGGAATGGGAGGTGGGGAATGCCACACTGCTTATATGGGGAATGGGAGGTGGGGAATGCCACACTGCTTATATGGGGAATGGGAGGGGGAATGCCACACTGCCTATATGGGGAATGCCACACTGCCTATATGGGGAATGGAATGGGGAATGCCACACTGCCTATATGGGGAATGGGAGGGGGGGATGCCACATTGCCAATATAGAGAATGGGAGGGGGGAATGCCACACTGCCTATATGGAGAATGGGAGGGGGGAATGCCACATTGCCTATATGGAGAATGGGAGGGGGGAATGCCACACTGCCTATATGGAGAATGGGAGGGGGGAAAGTCCCATTGCCTACATGGGAATGGGAGGGGGGAATGCCACATTGCTTATATGGGAATGGGAGGGGGGATGCCACACTGCTTATATGGGGAATGGGAGGGGGAATGCCACACTGCCTATATGGGGAATGCCACACTGCCTATATGGGGAATGGAATGGGGAATGCCACACTGCCTATATGGAGAATGGGAGGGGGGAATGCCACACTGCCTATATGGGGAATGGGAGGTGGGGAATGCCACACTGCCTATATGGGGAATGGGAGGGGGGAATGCCACATTGCCTATATGGGGAATGGGAGGTGGGGAATGCCACATTGCCTATATGGGGAATGGGAGGTGGGGAATGCCACACTGCCTATATGGGGAATGGGAGGTGGGGAATGACACACTGCCTGTATGGGGAATGGGAGGTGGGGAATGACACACTGCCTGTATGGGGAATGGGAGGTGGGGAATGCCACACTGCCTATATGGGGAATGGGAGGGGGGAATGCCACATTGCTTATATGGGGAATGGGAGGGGGGAATGCCACACTGCCTATATGGGGAATGGGAGGGGGAATGCCACACTGCCTATATGGGGAATGGAAGGGGGGAAATGCCACACTGCCTATATGGGGAATGGGAGGGGGAATGCCACACTGCCTATATGGGGAATGGGAGGTGGGGAATGCCACACTGCTTATATGGGGAATGGGAGGTGGGGAATGCCACACTGCTTATATGGGGAATGGGAGGGGGAATGCCACACTGCCTATATGGGGAATGCCACACTGCCTATATGGGGAATGGAATGGGGAATGCCACACTGCCTATATGGGGAATGGGAGGGGGGGATGCCACATTGCCAATATAGAGAATGGGAGGGGGGAATGCCACACTGCCTATATGGAGAATGGGAGGGGGGAATGCCACATTGCCTATATGGAGAATGGGAGGGGGGAATGCCACACTGCCTATATGGAGAATGGGAGGGGGGAAAGTCCCATTGCCTACATGGGAATGGGAGGGGGGAATGCCACATTGCTTATATGGGAATGGGAGGGGGGATGCCACACTGCTTATATGGGGAATGGGAGGGGGAATGCCACACTGCCTATATGGGGAATGCCACACTGCCTATATGGGGAATGGAATGGGGAATGCCACACTGCCTATATGGAGAATGGGAGGGGGGAATGCCACACTGCCTACATGGAGAATGGGAGGGGGGGAATGCCACATTGCCTACATGGAGAATGGGAGGGGGGGAATGCCACATTGCCTACATGGAGAATGGGAGGGGGGGAATGCCACATTGCCTATTTGAAGAATGGGAGGGGGAATGCCACATTGCCTATATGGGAATGGGAGGGGGGAATGCCACACTGCCTATATGGGAATGGGAGGGGGGGATGCCACACTGCCTATATGGAGAATGGGAGGGAGGAATGCCACACTGCCTATATAGAGAATGGGAGGGGGGGATGCCACATTGTCTATATGGGGAATGGGAGGGGGGAATGTACACTGCCTGTATGGGGAAAGGGAGGGGGGAATGCCACACTGCCTATATGGGGAAATAGATGGGGGAATGCTACACTGCTTATGGGTAATGGGATGGGAGAATGCCACACTGCCTGTATGGGGAATGGGAGGGGGGAATGCCTTACTGCCTATATGGGGAATGGGGGGGAATGCCTTACTGCCTATATGGGGAATGGGGGGGAATGCCTTACTGCCTATATGGGGAATGGGGGGGAATGCCACAATGCCTATTTGGGGAAAGGGAGTGGGGAATTTCACACTACATATATGGGGAACGGCATGAGGGAATGCTACCCTGCTTATGGTTAATGGGAGGGGGGGGGGGGTGCCACACTGTCTATATGGGGAATGGGAGGGGGGATGCCATACTGTCTATATGGGGAATGGGAGGGGGGATGCCATAATGTCTATATGGGGAATGGGAGGGGGGATGCCATACTGCCTATATGGGGAATGGGAGGGGGGATGCCATACTGCCTATATGGGGAATGGGAGGGGAGAATGACACACTGTTTATATGGGGAATGGGAGGGGGGAATGCCACAATGCCTATATGGGGAATGGGAGGGGGGATGCCATACTGCCTATATGGGGAATGGGAGGGGAGAATGCCACATTGCCTATATGGGGAATGGGAGGGGGGATGCCATACTGCCTATATGGGGAATGGGAGGTGGGGAATGCCACACTGCTTATATGGCGAATGGGAGGGGGGAATGCTACACTGCTTATGGGTAATGGGATGGGAGAATGCCACATTGTGTATATGGGGAAAGGGAGGGGGGAATGCCACACTGCCTGTATGGGGAATGGGAGGAGGGGAATGCCACACTGCCTGTATGGGGAATGGGAGGAGGGGAATGCCATACTGCCTATATGGGGAATGGGAGTGGGGAATGCCACACTGCCTATATGGGAAAAGGTATGGGGGAATGCTACACTGCTTATGGGTAATGGGATGGGAGAATGCCACACTGCCTGTATGGGGAATGGGATGGGGGAATGACACACTGCCTATATGGGGAGTGGGAGGTGGGGAATGCCACACTGCCTATATGGGGAATGGGAGGGGGGAATGCCACACTGCCTATATGGGGAATGGGAGGTGGGGAATGCCACACTGCCTATATTGGGAATGGGAGGGGGGAATGACACACTACCTATATGGGGAATGGGAGGGGGGAATGACACACTGCCTATATGGGGAAAGGGATGGGGGAATGCTACACTGCTTATGGGTAATGGGATGTGAGAATGCTACACTGCCTGTATGGGGAATGGGAGGGGGGGAATGCCACACTGCCTATATGGAGAATGGGAGGGGGAATGCCACACTGCCTATATGGGTAATGGGAGGGGGGGTGCCACACTGCTTATATGGGGAAAGGGATGGGGGAATGCCACACTGCCTATATGGGTAATGGGAGGGGGGGTGCCACACTGCTTATATGGGTAATGGGATGGGAGAATGCCACATTGCCTGTATGGGGAAAGGGAGGGGGGAATGCCACACTGCCTGTATGGGGAATGGGAGGGGGGAAGGCCACGCTGCCTATATGGGGAAAGGGATGGGGAATGCCACACTGCCTGTATGGGGAATGGGAGGAGGGGAATGCCATACTGCCTATATGGGGAATGGGAGTGGGGAATGCCACACGGCCTATATGGGGAAAGGGATGGGGGATGCACATTGCCTATATGGGGAGTGGGAGGTGGGGAATGCCACACTGCCTATATGGGGAATGGGAGGGGGGAATGACACACTGCTTATATGGGGAATGGGAGGTGGGGAATGACACACTGCCTATATGGGGAATGGGATGGGGGAATGACACACTGCCTATATGGGGAGTGGGAGGTGGGGAATGCCACACTGCCTATATGGGGAATGGGATGGGGGAATGACACACTACCTATATGGGGAATGGGAGGGGGGAATGCCATACTGCTTATATGGGTAATGGGATGGGAGAATGCCACACTGCCTGTATGGGGAATGGGAGGGGGGAATGCCACACTGCCTATATGGGGAGTGGGAGGTGGGGAATGCCACACTGCCTATATGGGGAATGGGATGGGGGAATGACACACTACCTATATGGGGAATGGGAGGGGGGAATGCCATACTGCTTATATGGGTAATGGGATGGGAGAATGCCACACTGCCTGTATGGGGAATGGGAGGGGGGAATGCCACACTGCCTATATGGGGAAAGGGATGGGGAATGCCACACTGCCTGTATGGGTAATGGGATGGGAGAATGCCACACTGCCTATATGGGGAATGGGAGGGGGGAATGCCACACTGCCTATATGGGGAAAGGGATGGGGGATGCACATTGCCTGTATGGGGAATGGGAGGGGGAATGCCACACTGCTTATATGGGGAATGGGAGGGTGGGATGCCATACTGCCTATATGGGGAATGGGAGGGGGGAATGACACACTGCTTATATGGGGAATGGGAGGGGGGATGCCATACTGCCTATATGGGGAATGGGAGGGGGGAATGACACACTGCTTATATGGGGAATGGGAGGGGGGATGCCATACTGCCTATATGGGGAATGGGAGGGGGGAATGACACACTGCTTATATGGGGAATGGGAGGGGGGATGCCATACTGCCTATATGGGGAATGGGAGGGGGGAATTCCACAATGCCTATATGGGGAATGGGAGGGGGGAATGCCATACTGCTTATATGGGTAATGGAATGAGAGAATGCCACACTGCCTATATGGGGAATAGGATGGGGGATGCCACAATGCCTATATGGGGAAAGGGAAGGGGGATGCCACAATGCCTATATGGGGAAAGGGGTGGAGGAATGCTACACTGCGTATGGGGTATGGGAGGAAGGTAATGCCATACTGCTTATATGGGGAATGGGATGGGGGGAATGACACACTGTTTATATGGGGAATGGGATGGGGGAATGACACACTGCCTATATGGGGAGTGGGAGGTGGGGAATGCCACACTGCCTATATGGGGAATGGGAGGGGGGAATGCCACACTGCCTATATGGGGAATGGGAGGGGGGAATGACACACTGCCTATATGGGGAATGGGAGGGGGGAATGGCACACTGCCTATATGGGGAAAGGGATGGGGGAATGCTACACTGCTTATGGGTAATGGGATGTGAGAATGCTACACTGCCTGTATGGGGAATGGGAGGGGGGAATGCCACACTGCCTATATGGGGAATGGGAGGGGGGAATGCCACACTGCCTATATGGGGAATGGGAGGGGGAATGCCACACTGCCTATATGGGGAATGGGAGGGGGGAATGCCACACTGCCTATATGGGGAAAGGGATGGGGAATGCCACACTGCATGTATGGGTAATGGGATGGGAGAATGCCACACTGCCTATATGGGGAATGGGAGGGGGGAATGCCACACTGCCTATATGGGGAAAGGGATGGGGGATGCACATTGCCTGTATGGGGAATGGGAGGGGGAATGCCACACTGCTTATATGGGGAATGGGAGGGTGGGATGCCATACTGCCTATATGGGGAATGGGAGGGGGGAATGACACACTGCTTATATGGGGAATGGGAGGGGGGATGCCATACTGCCTATATGGGGAATGGGAGGGGGGAATGACACACTGCTTATATGGGGAATGGGAGGGGGGATGCCATACTGCCTATATGGGGAATGGGAGGGGGGAATTCCACAATGCCTATATGGGGAATGGGAGGGGGGAATGCCATACTGCTTATATGGGTAATGGAATGAGAGAATGCCACACTGCCTATATGGGGAATAGGATGGGGGATGCCACAATGCCTATATGGGGAAAGGGAAGGGGGATGCCACAATGCCTATATGGGGAAAGGGGTGGAGGAATGCTACACTGCGTATGGGGTATGGGAGGAAGGTAATGCCATACTGCTTATATGGGGAATGGGATGGGGGGAATGACACACTGTTTATATGGGGAATGGGATGGGGGAATGACACACTGCCTATATGGGGAGTGGGAGGTGGGGAATGCCACACTGCCTATATGGGGAATGGGAGGGGGGAATGCCACACTGCCTATATGGGGAATGGGAGGGGGGAATGACACACTGCCTATATGGGGAATGGGAGGGGGGAATGGCACACTGCCTATATGGGGAAAGGGATGGGGGAATGCTACACTGCTTATGGGTAATGGGATGTGAGAATGCTACACTGCCTGTATGGGGAATGGGAGGGGGGAATGCCACACTGCCTATATGGGGAATGGGAGGGGGGATGCCACACTGCCTATATGGGGAGTGGGAGGTGGGGAATGCCACACTGCCTATATGAGGAATGGGATGGGGGAATGACACACTGCTTATATGGGGAAAGGGATGGTGGATGCCACACTGCTTATGGGGTATGGGATGGGAGAATGCCACACTGCCTGTATGGGGAATGGGAGGGGGGAATGCCACACTGCTTATATGGGGAATGGGAGGGGGGAATGCCACACTACTTATATGGGGAAAGGGATGGTGGATGCCACACTGCTTATGGGGTATGGGATGGGAGAATGCCACACTGCCTATATGGGGAATGGGAGGGGGGAATGCCACACTGCTTATATGGGGATTGGGAGGTGGGGAATGCCACACTGCTTATATGGGGAATGGGAGGGGGGATGCCACACTGCTTATATGGGGAAAGGGATGGTGGATGCCACAATGCTTATGGGGTATGGGATGGGAGAATGCCACACTGCCTGTATGGGGAATGGGAGGAGGGGAATGCCATACTGCTTATATGGGGAATGGGATGGGGGAATGACACACTACCTATATGGGGAATGGGAGGGGGGAATGCCACACCCTCTATAAGGGGAAAGGGATGGGGGGATGCTACACTGCTTATGGGTAATGGGATGGCTGCACAAGTCAAATACTTTTTGTTGTAACCCCTGGGCCTGCGTACTGTCCGTGCTGCCACCGCAGGATCGCTGGTGATAATGCTGGTGTCACGCTCAGGTAACTCCAGCCCTCCAGGTAAGCCCTCAACCCCCAATCTCCGCAGCCAGCTTCACCTGTAGGAGCCCCCGCTTGCCGGTACGCAGAAAACGCCTGCCCGGGATCGGTAGCCCCCAGGACTTCAATGGCTCAAAGGATGAGAGCTTACTGGTTGGAGGTCTGAAGATGCAATGACTAAGAGCGAGTTAGCGGAAGTCCAGAGACAGGCCAGAGGTCGACACCAGGAGATCAGAGATCGCAGCGGTACAGGAGCATGAGGCAGCTCAAGGTCGGGGTACAAAGCAGAGGTCGGCAACAGAGATCAGACGGAGAATGGTCGGTTTCAGGCAGGGGTCGGCAACGGAGATCAGACAGAGATTGGTCGATTCAGACAGGGGTTGGCAACGGAGGTCAGACAGAGACTGGTCGGTTCAGGCAGGGGTCGGCAACGAAGATCAATCAAGGCAACAACACAAGGCAAGGCAAGGTACAAGGCGCTATCACAGGCACTGAGTGAATGGCGGCGTACAGCTTTATAGGGACAGACATGACTGTGGATGGGGAAGAGAGCTTGTGATTGGTGCAACCTACAATACAAGCAGAGATTGGCAGAACCAATAGGTGAGTTCAATCAAAAATATCCCTACCTGGGCTCATTGGCCCAAACTTCAACACCTAGGGCTCATTGGCCCGTATTCAGCCTCCGGCGGGAGCACTGTGTGCAGCGCCGCCGGAGGGCATATGGAGCACGTGATCGCACGAGCAGTAACAGAGACGCGGAGGAGAGTGGCCGTGCACGGAGCCGCACGAGCCGCCGCCACCGCTCGTCGTGGCCGCCGAGCAGGAAATGCTGCGGCCGGCCGCCCGGAGACAACGCTGGAACGGGGTCCAGGTAAGCGCGCTCTGACAGCTGGATCCAGGATGGGGCAAGAAGTTTTTTCTTCAACACTTGTGGTGATGCACGCTCCTGAACCAGGTGAGTTTTATTTAGGACCATAGAGTCCCTTTAAATGAGGCTTGGGCTTTGCACAATGAAACAGCCAAGCAATAAACCATAAGCAAGAGGGTTTGTCTATCCTGTACAAAGAACAGAGGCCTTATGGCCCATTTCCATAGAACAAATAGCAAACGAATAATCGCTAAAGCAAATGCAATCAAGCAATAATTGATCCATGGAAATGCCCGCTGCGATCAATGAAAATTCATTCAATGGTCGAGTGTTGTATTGTTTTGGCTCATTCATCGCTTTAATGTTGGAATGTAGAAACAGAAATAGGCGAAATATAGGACTATAAAAATGCCTTAAATGTGATCTTAATTACGATCGGTTTAACAAATATTTGCTGAAAAAATGTCCACATGCGAATACAAGTCGTCTGATCATTCACGCCTCACATATGCGATTGCTTTAGGGATTTTTCATCCACAAATCGTACCATGTAAATGTACCATTAGATGCATATATTTACAAATGCATGTGTAGCCCACATGCTGTATTAAGACACTTCTGTGAGTGCAGTCCCTAATACCATTTTCTTTGATTTCCCCAAGTTGGGGCATGCACTGCATGCATTGGGATGTTGGGCTTAGCTGATAGGGAGGGATTACAGGGCATGTTATTTTTTACCATACACTCTTTATGAATGGGACCAATAAACCCTTTTCATTTGAGAGGGCATGTAAAGAAAACAGAGGCCTTAGATGCATACATTTGCAAATGCTTGTGTAAATCACATGCTCCATTTAGGCAGGAGTGCGCTCCCTACTCCTATGTTTTTACGTTTTCCAAAGTTGGGACATGCACTGCAAAATGTTACTTAAATGTTTTAGCTCAAGATGGGATATGATCAGAATTATTTTTTCCTCTTTCCTCAGGACGTGACGAAAAATATGGACAATGTTTTCAAAGAGCTGCTTGGAAAAACAGCAATGCGACAGGGCGGAGTGGAAGAAACGGTGGAAGCCACCAAAGCGGCAAAGCCACGTGACCATAAACCCACTGTACCAAGCACTTGTGAGCCAGCCCGTGGCAGCCCAGCAGGGAAGAAGGGGCCTCAGGTTAGAGCTGTCTTTGGGCCCAGAAGATGAATCCATGCCCCAAATAGGATCACAGCTCATTCATTTCTGGTACCTTCATTAAGCTTCTCTGTCCACAAGCTTGGGCCAAGGCCGCCATGGGCCACCATGACTAAGGGTGTTCTTAGGTGAATGAAGGATGGACCTTACCGTATAAGCTCTCCTGCACAGCATTTGTTACTATGTATCAGTGTTTGTTACTGCAGCAATCAAAAGCACAGTCATGTGAAGCCGATTGAAGCTTCTCTCCCCCTTCCTCAAAACAACCAGCACAGGCCTCTGCCCGGCCATTCTAGAAGCCAAAGGGAAGGAGAGCTCCAATATATATAGCCATTGTTGGTTGCTAAAAGCAGTTGTGGCACCAACCCAAGTTGACAGCGTCCATTTTTATCCCGTCGGTATTTAGGTCCACTGGCTATTAGACTGGATGCCAGTTCAGTTTCAATGCAGGATGAAAACCAGCATGGTGCCCATCTGCAAAAGCACAACCTATATCCCCTGATCTTTTAATACGGATCATCCTATTAGCCAGCATCGTATGTAGATGAATGGGAAGAAAACTGGACGTCCATCACTGAATTTATACTAATGAAAGAAAAACTTATCACAAATAACAGAGCCTTCCATTTACTGGTCAGTCCTACAATCACTGGGATTATTTTCATTTAATAAGATTTCTGCTTGACTATATGACTGCACTGTGTATAGAAAGAAGCCAGTGGGCAAGAGACTGCTTGCAGGATATAGGACCTCCGGCCTCTAGGTGGCACTGAAGACACAAGACTTGAGTCTCTTTGTCCTCTTTGGATTTTAGAGTGTTTGCCATTTTCAGTGCTGCTTTTATCAGATGCTTTTCAAAACGGTGGTTGGCTGAAAATATATTACCACCCGGCTTTAGTGACTGGAACAATACATTGTACTACTACTACTAATAGTCTCTTTCAAATGCAAATCAGGCCATATGGATTGTGCATCGCCCCAATATGGGCTAAAAAATGAAGTAAATGTGTCTTTTCCCCCATTATTTTATTGTTATTAATGTATTTTCTATGGGTAACTGAAGCCATAAAGAAGTTTCTTAGGTACTGTACTCACAACAGGTCATTTAGAAGAGCCAAAATGGTATAACATACCGGTAATTACTCCCCAATTGATTATATCTTTCTAGGTTAGAGTCCCTCTTAAAAAACACAGATATTTGCCGACTGTAACCCGCAGAAGCTTACTCCTACTCCAGCTGCCTAAAATTTTCCAGGTGCTAAGATAGGCTCCCAAATAGGTTGGTGCACCCCTGTCGCCTGGTACAGAGGAAGTGTGCCGAGGCATTTTCTTGCATGCCACCTTTGTTGCAGCGAATTGAGCAGTGGTGGGTGAGCTAAAAAAAATCACCACACATATCAGAGGACTTGATCCTGCAAACAGGTACATTTTTAACAGCCAAAGTAGGAAAAGGCTGCTCCTGTGGACAAAAGATGAGCATCTGAGTTAATTTATTTTTAATTTAGCCAAATCATTTTAATGCAGCCCTAACAAAATGGTTGTTGGTCTGAGTGCAGGGCGAAGGGGCATTCTGATTGTTGATACCCCCCAACCCCCCTCCCTCGTACATACAGCACCGCAACACCCTGGTTCTCCTTACCTGCATCACGTTCCAGGCAGAGATCTGGTCCTGCAATTGGCCTACATCAATTTCATAGTCCGGGTTTCCCTCTGTGGACAAAATCCAGGACTACATGGCAGTTAGCATCCAATAACTAGGTTGTATTGTGCCAGAGGAACGTGGTGCAGGTAAAGAGAACTATGGCTGATGGCAATCGGGATGCTGACCTGCTCCTCCATGTGTGCTCAGAGCAACACCATTTTACACAAAATGGTCTGCTTTAGTAGTAAGATTTTACTGTTAAAGTTAAGTACCGTTAAGTTCCTACCTCAGAAGTTGGGAAATATCTATTTACACTGTGGTTTGTGGCACCTGGTCCTTGGGGAGAGCACATACTGTATCTTGTTAACGGTTTGGTGAGGGAGGTGGGGGTTGAGTTAGGTTATTAAAGGGACTGGTCTGTCACTTAAATGGAACAAAGAAAGGATACTTACCAGCAATCCCCTGAAGCTTCCTTGGGTGCTCAGAATCTTTCCCATTTCTGATGTCAGGTTCTTGAGAGGAGGGCATGCCAAGGTAATGTCTATCACACTTCCTCTGCTGCAGTGCTGCAAGTCGGCGCCGCTTTTCACTATTGAACAGTAGACAAGCAACCAAGGTATCGGGGGTGTGCATGCCGCGGGACTGAATCTCAGAAATGGTTTTGTTTCCATGCAACTGACCTGGATGAAGCCTCTTAGAGGGAGAAATTGGGAGAATTATGTTTTCCTTCTAGTTGAAACAAAGCCTTTATAGGGATTCAGCAGGCAGTGCCAAGGGTTGGCCCATTGTGTAGAGCTACATTTGGCAATGTCCTAAATGTCCTACACAAACTATCTGAATGATCCAGCCCCTAATTCATTCCTGTTGATGGAAATATCTGACACTATGCTGCGTATAGGCATTTCCCAACCTTAGAGGAAGGCACTGATTTTGTAGTATTAAAGTAGCTCTATTGCGGATTTGTTATATATTTTAAATTTGTATAAACATGTTAGATAGTGAGAGCAGGAAAAATCCAGCCAAGCTACTGGAAGCAAGGCGACTCTGGGTGACTTGAACATACCATTCCACTTTAACAAGGGAGCACTGCGTCTTAACTGCCTGCCCTCTGAGCCAGACTCTAGGGAATAGTAGCATTAACCACTGATATATCTGTGCAAAGCATTGCATGTTGGGTAAAATCATCTCACACATCAGTAGAATTGCAATAAGCCGCAATTTTTCAGCCCCGGCTGCTACAGACAGTTAAAAGTGGAGCAGTCTTCCCCTATGAAAGCAGAATGGTGCATTCACTTCTGAAACAACAACTTGGCTGAGAATTGTTTTGATGCAACCCCTCCTCTTCCTATCTAGCATACTTATGATGATTTTTATTATTAGACCAATCTACTTTAATTCATAGTCGTAAAGCCTCTACCCCCTTGGCATCCAAATTGGCTGTGCCCTATTATTTTGCCAGCAAGACACATAGCCATTAAGGGGATGCAGAAGAGTGAAGAGGCCAGTATAGAGCATATTTTGGGCATTTCTAAGTAACTCAACATCTATTTAGGATATCCGGGGGTGGAGGAAATAGCAACCGCAAGAGCATAGATTCAATTTGAAAGTAATATAAAGTCCATATGAGTCTTGTTTATGGTCCAGACAAACCCAGTCATGTCAGACTACTTATAAAACATACCACCTACCGAACCCATCTGCCAGGACTTCTAGCTCATGTCATCTCACCTTATAACCTTGTGCCTCCATATGTCAGGGACTTGCTGTGACAAAGTAATAAGCTTACAACATATCATGGCAATGAGCAGTCATGGATGATTTTTCAAAGCACCTTACTGGGGCAAGGCTGGAATGGATGCAGCATGGAAGAGGCGAAAGGGGAATTGGGTATGCTGGGGGATGTTAGATCAGTGTCATAACTTGAAATACGATGGGCAAGAAACCTGACATTTAGATTGTATGCCTAGAAAATAATGGGCCCATTGTATAGGGCCCTGCCGCCATTAACATCATCTAGGCTGTCCTTGATGGTCTTTCAAATCTATTGAAACATGTCATCTGTCTCTACAAGTCGTATGTAACTTGGCAACTGTCCGTTCTCTTTGATATTAATAAAACTAAGCCTAAAATCTTAATTGCCAACTGTTTTTTGACAAAACATTGCCTACTTTGTTTCATATTGTCATAAAAAATATTTGCTGAAATCCCCAAAACCTTCTGGATGTTAGAAAATGTATTATGTGTAGAAATGGCTGTAGGTATTATAGAAGAAGCATTAAACTGGGGCCCAGACATTAAGATTCTATTATTTAACTCTGGTGGCCCTGAAAGGCAAGTTTGATTCTACAAGGTCTTAAGCTGCCCCACTGTGGCTTTGGCCAGACAATCTGAGCCTTATACTCCATGGGTGGGTGTACAGTCTGTAGCATCCATATAGAAATGTAACTGTCCAATTGTAATTCAGCAAAAAACAGACACCATCTCATCTTCATGTATTTATGTGTTCTAGAAGCCATTGGTCGTGTGACCTTCAAATATTCCTACAAATTACTTAGATCTCAGCAGATTCATTAGAAACCCTAATAATTTTAATGGTTTAGTTGAGAAAACAGAATCAGGACACCCAGAATGTTAAGAGATTCAGGTTCTGGAAAGTGTCCAACTGAAAGCCTGTGAGGGTTCTTATTTATCCAGGTTATGGCGTATTTGAGATCAAGTCCCAGCTCATCTAAATCCATGAAGTCATTGAGGTCATGCAAATTGTAATTAAACTGGGAAAGACTTTTGGGCTTTTAATTGTCAGTGAATCGGCGATCAGGAAGGTTCATGATGAGAGTTTCAGGCTTTAGTGCATGCATTTAGTGGGTAGGCCCCTTGTGAATTAACATTAATATATATACTAACCCCCCACACACATAATATACCCAATGTAGGTTATTTAGAGGCCTGACAACCTAAATAGGAGATAAACAGTGTAAATTTTTTAAATATAATTGAGCACACATACATATACTACAATTCAAATCTACACAAGGATATTAGGCAGCTCATAAAAGCCATGAAAACTTTACAGTTGTTACCAAATCAAGGACAATCTTAATAACATACAGGCACATAATCAACACAGAGTAGGTGTCAGGGAACCGCGTGTCACAAGATCCAACTATAAACCAGGGATCTCCGGACACACAGACCGCTTCCCCAAAACCCCTGTCCAAGCCCTCCTATCAGGAATACCAGGCCCAAAGCCTGCGGACACAGATTCTTGGCTAAGGCAAAAAGATCGCTCAAGTTAAATATAATGCTATAAGCACACTAGGCAGTGATAACAAACATTTGCCTATAATGGAATATGAATAAATACAAATGTTGTTCTGAGTAGTGGTTACAGGTTACAGTGAGTTACACATAGAGACAATAGTCATTTACCTTAAGGAGCAGTTGCAGAGTAGTGGTGATGAAGAACTCCCACAAGAGGTAAGTGACAAGCTTGGTGATGGACACCTCCAGCACGCGTAAACCATGACCTCTCCAGATAAGTGACAATGTTCTCGTCCCCTTGGCCAACTTTTAATCGCGGTCTCTCCCCTCCTCCCCCTCCTCTCAGACACAGATCCTGAATCATTCCTTTGAAGCACCATGCTATCACACCTTCCCAGCGAAGAAGCATGTGGGCTCCTCTCTGTCCGAGAAGGTGTCAGGAGAGCAGCGGGGGGGGGGGGGGGGGGGGGGGCGCTGGGGCTTTGAAGCTCAAACTGCCTGTTCTGAACTGTCAGAACCTCATGCCCATATATGGACTTCCTTTTCCTGCTGGCCTTGTAAGGGCAGACATTTGCTAAGAACAGAGAATCTTAAACCGGACCAACACCCGTTATTACATTAATGGGTGTTGGTCCGGCTCTTTGCTGCAAGAAAGAAGCTTGAGGGGGCATCCAGAACGCTGGAGCCCCCTCGCACCTAAGTGCACAGGATACATATAATACTCATATTTCTAACGAGCCAGCGCCGGGAAAGGAGTCCTGTGATTGGCCGCCGGCCTAAACAAGGCGCCAATTGCTCTCTATGAGGGCCTCAGCTGAGCTGTACACCCAGAGGTGCAGCATCTGGTGTCATGTGCCAGGGCTGCGGCCACTGCAGTAAAAATGAAAGGTAAGCAGGGAGACTCCTGCTCTCTTGCCAGCCTCTGATCTGAGGTCAGCCTAACAATTTAATTGTTCAGTAGTCTTGTCAACATCCTCATATTGTCCTGGTTGTCAGTATTTCCAAGCATAGAACCTATTCTATTCTGGAGGTAGGACAAGTGTTTTGTTACAGGTAAAACCCATGAAGTGGTTGTGTTATAGCACCTAAATAGAGGCAGACAAATATACAGTAACTGGTGCGTTAGACAAGTGGCAAGCATTTATAGTGGATATAAACCATGGACGTTTTGTGCCAGGAAAGGACCTGGTCTGTGGCACCCTAAGTAACCCCTGTAAAACGTTTTCTGGTCGTGCTTTATCCATTGTAGAACTCAGAAGGGTGACATAGATCAGAGCCTTCTAGAAAGGGTTTTAAAAAGGGCCCACACACCTGAGAATTATGGCCCGGGGGAATGAAGGTCCTCTTAAATAAAAAAAAATGCATCCCTTTTGCTTCCCTGCCTGACAGCCATATTCACCTCTAGCCATATACACTAGGGGCCTCTTTCATAGAAGTTGCCAACAGGTCATCAACAAGGATGTCTAGCTTGGGAGAGATAGTATAACTAACTGTACGGCTGGGGACACACTGAGGGGGATTAAAGTGCTGAGGGGAAGGCTCTTCTTTCCCATGTAGTAGAAAGTGAAGGATTATGGCGCAAACATTTAAGGCTGAGTATATTTAATGTTCTCTTGGGTGTTATGCAGACAAACAGAAAGTGACCTTTTTCATGGGGGGCTTCAAAACCAGTGAGTGCACACATTCCCGGAGCGGTGGGCTATCATAGGTGCTCTGCTCAAAAGCACTTCAGTCATGCCACCCTTACTTAAAAGAGGATCAAAATCCACCCTGGAGTCAATGAGACTCCAGGGCAGACATACTTGCTCCCCTCTGGTGCCCCACTGTGTGAAACCTCCCCACGTCGCCCGAAAACTCACCTTTGTTTCCAGTACATTGGCCCATACGTGAGCAGCGGCTGCATCTCTGCTGTCCCCCAGCAGGGCGCGTGCCCACGCCAGGCATTTGTGAATAGCCTACACGGGCACCGAAATGCAGGATAGTCAAAATCCTGGGTTTTGGTCCACTTTAACCAGTTGGCCATGACTACCCCCAGAACCCAGAGGGAAAGGAAAGAATGGGAATACAGATTTTCACTTTCCTGGATTTTGTTCCATGTCCCCGAGCACCCCAAATTGGGATGACCCACTGTGAAACCCCCCATATCAGCGCATTCAGACTCAGACTCACTTATTGTGAATAGGGAGCGTGAACGGCACATGCCCTGCTGCCCCATGCTTGCGCCTTAGCCTGGGTGCCAAAATGGCTAGGAGCCGGAGGTGGGCACAGCCCAAAGATGTGGGGATGAGGCCACTCTCGCTCCCCATTCACAACAGAGCTGCCTTACCGAATTACGTTTATTTAGCGGGGGGCTCTGATTGGACGAGAGCCTGTGCATGCCATTGGACTGGAGAAAAGTGAGTGACTACTGGTGCCCTGGGGAGTTTCACTAAGCAGGGCATCCCAATTCAGGATGTCCCAAGGGAAGGCCAGCAGCCGGCCCAGGGCTGGATCCAGTGGGTTTTGTTCCGCTTTAACATACATACCAGCTTTATGATGTCCTATGTCTGAACTATTCCATATTCTGATCTGATTTTTCTTGCCTGGCTTAAGCAAGAAAATTCTTCTATTCAGGTCTTCTCATTAATTGGTATTTTAGAAGTGAAGTGTACTCTACATGGTGCATCAAAGGGGGTTAGAGTCATTCCCAAGCAAGCACAACACAACTGTGCCTAAACCCGACCAGCCATGTAGTAGTCACCTGATACTGCTGGTAGCACAGGTATTAGTGGGGTATTGCCTTGGTGATGGCACCTATCTAGCTGCTTTGTTGGTCAGGTAAGTATGAAAGTGCTACTCCCCATTTATGCCTAAGAGACAATAACTGTAAGGACCTAATGATGTTGCCTCATTTACTAGGCACTTTTCATAACGTTGCTCAGGGCACTTTTACTTGCATTGCAATAGACCTCTGCTGACAAGCTCTGGTGCTTCCACGCCATCGCTGTGGGCTTTTGGTCCACGAGAACAAGCAGCCTTGTGTACAGACCAGAGGGCCAATGGGGAGGACAGGAGGTGGCAGTGAGTATTGTAAGCCTGACTTCAATGTACAAGTAAAGCACAATTCTTACACAGGAGGTGAGGGATAAAGCAGGATTAGTGGACTTTAGTGCCTCTTCCCAAGTCAGGACGGGGGTTAAAAATAAAATAACTCTGTACCAGCATCACCCACTTCTCTAGACCTTCTGGCAGCCTCCGCAGCAAGGCTTCACACACCTTCATCCCCCATTGCGGACAACCACCAGGGGATGTCAATCTGTGAAGGCACCATCAGGGGCACCTGAGGGAACATGCTGGCTGCAGAGACAGGATGAGTTCATTTTTGTACCGGCTCCACTGACTGAGCACTGGGGGAGCCAAGAGGGCCATTTAGAAAGAGACTTTGGGGTCTCTTTAATCCACAAAGTAACTATTAGCATAATGTAGTCCTTAAAGGGATACTGCAAGCAAAGGTAATTGTTACACCAGGGGCTACATTTGCATCAGGCTACATTTTGCACTGTCCTAAACTGTTTTCTATTTTTAAATTGAATGCAAGCAATACAGGGGTTACCTCCTACACCCCCAAAAGGAAAGCCCACAGGGTCTAACAATTGCACTCACTCAATTTTAGGTATCAAAACAAGAATCTTTTATTATCATCATATTAAAACTCATTTAAAGTCCCTCTAGCAGTGCGCGCTCCCGCGCCGGCCGTTTGTGAATGGCCGGTGCGCTCCCTGTAAGAGGGACACGCGGGAGGCGGCGGCGGACGCGCTCTGCTTGTCCGGCGCTGCCTCTCGCTTGTCCGCCGGTGGGGATTGGCTGCAGCGTCACGTGGGAGCGGGAAGAGGTGAGTTTTCGGGGCTTTCTGGGGGGTTTCACACAGCGGGGCACCCCCGATCGGGGTGCCCCACCAAAGTGGACCAAAACCCAGGGTGTTGGTCCACTTTAAAAACAAAATTCATGCCATAAGCGTCGATTGTCTATAGGGGGAGCTGTCTATCTCACAAGTGCATATATTCATACTGTGAACAATCATTTGTTATTATTACTATCTCCTTATACATCTAACAAAATTATTTCATAAAGTGCAAAGTGCTAAAAAAGTGCATCCATTTCAAATCCAACATGTGCAAAGCATATTATTAAGCCCCAATACAGGGATCAAATGTCGCGGGGGGCGCCGCCATCTCTGGAGTGTGCACAGTAAGATTGTCTAGTTACTTACATGTTGTATGTCTGCTTTTACCCCATTTGATCCCTGTATTGGGGCTTGGGACCCCTGTATTGCACTTTATGAAATAATTTTGTTAGATGTATAAGGAGATAGTAATAATAACAAATGATTGTTCACAGTATGAATATATTCAGCTGAGATAGACAGCTCCCCCTATAGACAATAGACGCTCATGGCATGAATTTTGTTTTTAAATAAGTTTTAATATGATGATAATAAAAGATTCTTGTTTTGATACCTAAAATTGAGTGAGTGCAATTGTTAGACCCTGTGGGCTTTCCTTTTGGGGGTGTAGGAGGTAACCCCTGTATTGCTTGCATTTGGGTGTTTGGGTTTTGGTCCACAGGGCAGTGCACCACAGATAGCATTATTGGAGTTGGTGCCGCCTATTTCCCTGTTCCCTTGTCCTTGACCCAAGATTTATATATATTATTTTTAAATTGAAGCAGAAATGGCAGAGATATCGGGGTTTACAGGTTCAGTCAATGACATTCTCTTTTTCATCCCGTCCCCCAATCTTCTCAGCAGAGCGGGACAGGATTGCTGGTCCCTCGCTCCTCCATCGCCTCCTCCAGATTTATCACATTGCTGATTATCAGGCAGCATCACAGATCCAAGGGCCATGCCCACTTTTTTGAGAAGATAAACCATAAGCTGAGCCTGTAAACCTCGATATCTCAGCCATTTCTTCTTGAATGCAAAAATGGAAAACAGTTTAGGTTTGGAAAACAGGTCAGGTATGAGGGGAAAGTAGGAGATAAGACATCAAGCAGCGCACTTTGAGAGCGATATTAAAGAAAGATTGGAGATTAAAAACTGGCCTTGCTGGATGGTTCGGGGGGGGGGGGGGGGGGTACACGATTGTTTGTCACAGCATAAAGCAAACAGGTTTATTTAATCTTTGTGATATAAAGTAGTAAGTGTATACATTTGTTTGTCAGAAGAATATATATACACATACACATTTACAAGCATAATGATAAATGATGGGTAATGTAAGGTCATAAAAGTAAACACACAATAGACTGTATGAAGGGGGTCCACAGTTGCCTCACTGAGGACAGGTTTGGCGGAATAAAGGTTTCTCACAAGGTGTGTTATCAGGCGCACCCACTGCCCTGACGCGTTTCGCCTTCGTCAGGCATGTGGGGTGACAGTATCTGATGTGGCTCTATCGTTTACCTTCTCTACGGTGTGTGAGAGGGCTTAGCTGACCTCAAAACAGTGTCTGCATGGATGGTGAGTACCTTCTTTGGTAGGTTGTACCATTAGAGGAGTCCCTTGGAGCCACCAGCGTAGTCGGGAGCTGTGTCCCTCTGCATGTGGGTCAGAGCATCTGGTCAGCAGGTATCATGTTCAAAGTGTAGTGTAACATTACCTAAGTGGTTCATCATTATGCTTGTAAATGTATATGTATATATATTCTTCTGACAAATGTATACACTTTGTAGTTTATACCACAAAGATTAAATAAACCTTTTTGCTTTATGCTGTGACAATCCTGTACCGTCTCCAAACTTTCCAGTGTGGCCAGTTTTTCTTTCAGGTTTTAATTATACCTGGTTATCTGTATCCCCCTCCCCCCTTGAACCGTTCAGGAGGTCCTATAGCTGTCCAACTGTTTACCTAACAACTCAAAAAGAGTGTATAGACAAAGGAGTAAAACCTAGAGCTTCCTGGAAGAGACCCATGTTGTGAACTGCAGTAAGGATTCCACGTAACCAGGTAAGAGGTCCAAAGAACCAGTTCATCTACACTGGATGATGCATCTGTAGGCAAACCGATCACAAAGTGGCAAATCATGGCCCTTGGAGTTGCTTACGATGGGCAGCCTAATATAGCACAAATACCCAGTGTCTACCAAGGAAGATCTTTTCTTTATTTGCCCCCTCTTCTAAGGATTTTAATTACTTTGACATTGTCACATGATGATTATTCTAATGGTGTCACAGACTATTTCCTCACATATGATGGGTTCTGGCCACTCATACAGAGTAGAGGCGCATGTGTTTTCCATAAAAGAAAGAAGGATCCAAGGCCAACCAACATAAGATGTGGTTCTTAAACAGACCTAGAAGTGAAAACAACAGTCAAAGAAAGAATACAGTTTTGTACAGTACAGTGACCAGTCCATTGTGAAGATGTAAAGTACAACTCCAGCCAAAATGTTTTTGAATCATGGGCAGGCTGAAAAAAGTTAAAACGTGTGGTTGTCACTTTATCTGTTCCCTGTGGAATAGAGAAGATTCCTGCACTGGAGAAGAGAGATGATCACAGATAAAGAACCAACCGGTTTAACCACGAGGCTGGAGTAGAAGTCATGGGGTAACATAGGTGTATATGTCTTTGAGGTTGTCAGACTTCTTTCCTTAGTGCCACGCGGATGCCACTAAATGCTTTGCCAAAAGCTTCGAAGATTGGATCACAGAAGGTACGGACACAGACGGAGTAGAACTGACCCAGGCATTGGACTTCCATCAGGTAACTCTTGACACAGGGGACCACAGCCCAGATGTGACAGAAGGACAGGCAAGCAAAGAGGAACCCCCAGATTAGGGCTAGTGGGAGGCCCAGGATGGCGGAAAGCACGCGGTAGCACCAGTACTTGGTCACGGTGAAGGTGGTGCTGCTGGCTTTCCAAACCCCATCAAAGCTGTGAATGCTGTCTGGCTCGGCGATAACATCCTCAAAGTCCACCTAAAAAGAGATGACATCAAAATAGATTTGCATTCTGATAGAAATAGGGAGAGAAAAGATCTGAATGTGTGTGTGTGTAACATTCAATTTGAAGCAGAAATAAATTGACTGTATGTTATGTAAAGCCCATAGAGGCAGGGGGCAACTGCTACTGGGCCCTTGGCACTCGTGGACCCATTGCCAGCAGCAGCACCTGTGGTAACAGCATCTGACTTTGCAGTTTTGGTACACTGTCTACAAGGAGTGCCATAGGTTCTGCAGGAGGGGCTAAGATGTCAGTGCATTGTGCCCCCCCCCCCCCCGTGCACTATTGTATTCAGGGAAATAGGCACACCAGGAAGAAACGGACCTCACCGTGCCCCACAGTGCATCACCGCTACCTAGAACTCCACGATGTATTGTGCCCACTTGAATAACCTTTGCTTTTATACCATAGAACAGTGACATCCCGCATTACCTACTGTTTCCATGATGGAGAAATGGACAGCACAGGATTTGCTATCACCATCGCTTTTGAGATGAGGGCCCCCAAAGAGGGGTGTAGCCGCTCTTGCTCCTTATTGCCATAGACAGCCGTTTGCTGTGCATTAATTTGCAAGTAAATAGCTCGGACTAGTCGAGAGCCTGCGCATGTGCCGTAGTACTGGGGAAAGGTGAATTTTTCTGGGCAATCTGGGGGGTTTCACACAGCAGTGCATCCAAAATTGGGTTGCTTGGGGGGCAAAGAACAAAACCCGGGATAGTCAAAATCCCAGGTTTTGTTCCGCTTCAACACTGCACAGCTGGTGCACTATACTAATAGCAATGAGGTTTTTTATATCATAGGAACAACAGGTAAAGCTGGACGTCTCTACAGCAGAGGAGCACAGATTATTTATTCTTGCTAGGAATTAGCTGTAAGGTGAGCCCCTAGAGTCAGTTCCACTGGTGAACCCCCCCCCCCCAGTTATGCTTACTAAAGTGTTCAGAGTGTCACAAAAGCATAGGAACTGAATGTGGACACATGCTGCAATAAGGACCTAATGCAGAACCAAACACATGCTCACTATATGGAAAACACATTCCCATGATAGTATGTTACTATAAAGAGGAGATCACACTCACGCAGCTACCGGTTACAAAAACAAATTATTTTTAGACCACTTGGCTCCACTCTTCTGATACAAAGCATAAAGCTGGCTTCTAGATGATGGCGTGTAAACACCTTCTGTTTGGGGATGGCGGGGCTGCAAGTGATGGCTGCTGGGATCTATGTGGATTCCATGAATTCCTGCTGTATATTTGTCTCTGTGCGGAGGTGGATGTGGGCTGACGCTCCAGCTGTCAGCCCTTTTCTTCCTCCTGTGACAGGTGCCCGTCTGCCGCCAAAGTGCTCTCAGCAGCATTACATTTACATGGGCCCAGACTCATACAAGCTGTACTGTGATGAGAACCTGGCTCCCATCAGTGTAGTACTTCTGGATGGGCCCAGACTCATACAAGCTGTACTGTGATGAGAACCTGGCTGCCATCAGTGTAGTACTTCTGGATGGGCCCAGACTCATACAAGCTGTACTGTGAGGAGAACCTGGCTGCCATCAGCGTAGTACTTCTGGATGGGCCCAGACTCATACAAGCTGTACTGTGATGAGAACCTGGCTGCCATCAGTGTGGTACTTCTGGATGGGCCCAGACTCATACAAGCTGTACTGGGATGAGAACCTGGCTGCCATCAGTGTAGTACTTCTGGATGGGCCCAGACTCATACAAGATGTACTGTGAGGAGAACCTGGCTGCCATCAGTGTAGTACTTCTGGATGGGCCCAGACTCATACAAGCTGTACTGTGAGGAGAACCTGGCTGCCATCAGTGTAGTACTTCTGGATGGGCCCAGACTCATACAAGCTGTACTGTGAGGAGAACCTGGCTGCCATCAGTGTAGTACTTCTGGATGGGCCCAGACTCATACAAGCTGTACTGTGAGGAGAACCTGGCTGCCATCAGTGTAGTACTTCTGGATGGGCCCAGACTCATACAAGCTGTACTGTGAGGAGAACCTGGCTCCCATCAGTGTAGTACTTCTGGATGGGCGCAGACTCATACAAGCTGTATTGTGATGAGAACCTGGCTGCCATCAGTGTAGTACTTCTGGATGGGCCCAGACTCATACAAGCTGTACTGTGAGGAGAACCTGGCTGCCATCAGTGTAGTACTTCTGGATGGGCCCAGACTCATACAAGCTGTACTGTGAGGAGAACCTGGCTGCCATCAGTGTAGTACTTCTGGATGGGCCCAGACTCATACAAGCTGTACTGGGATGAGAACCTGGCTGCCATCAGTGTAGTACTTCTGGATGGGCGCAGACTCATACAAGCTGTATTGTGATGAGAACCTGGCTGCCATCAGTGTAGTACTTCTGGATGGGCCCAGACTCATACAAGCTGTACTGTGAGGAGAACCTGGCTGCCATCAGTGTAGTACTTCTGGATGGGCCCAGACTCATACAAGCTGTACTGTGAGGAGAACCTGGCTGCCATCAGTGTAGTACTTCTGGATGGGCCCAGACTCATACAAGCTGTACTGTGAGGAGAACCTGGCTGCCATCAGCGTAGTACTTCTGGATGGGCCCAGACTCATACAAGCTGTACTGTGAGGAGAACCTGGCTGCCATCAGCGTAGTACTTCTGGATGGGCCCAGACTCATACAAGCTGTACTGTGATGAGAACCTGGCTGCCATCAGTGTGGTACTTCTGGATGGGCCCAGACTCATACAAGCTGTACTGGGATGAGAACCTGGCTGCCATCAGTGTAGTACTTCTGGATGGGCCCAGACTCATACAAGATGTACTGTGAGGAGAACCTGGCTGCCATCAGTGTAGTACTTCTGGATGGGCCCAGACTCATACAAGCTGTACTGTGAGGAGAACCTGGCTGCCATCAATGTAGTACTTCTGGATGGGCCCAGACTCATACAAGCTGTACTGTGAGGAGAACCTGGCTGCCATCAGTGTAGTACTTCTGGATGGGCCCAGACTAATACAAGCTGTACTGTGAGGAGAACCTGGCTGCCATCAGTGTAGTACTTCTGGATGGGCCCAGACTCATACAAGCTGTACTGTGAGGAGAACCTGGCTCCCATCAGTGTAGTACTTCTGGATGGGCGCAGACTCATACAAGCTGTATTGTGATGAGAACCTGGCTGCCATCAGTGTAGTACTTCTGGATGGGCCCAGACTCATACAAGCTGTACTGTGAGGAGAACCTGGCTGCCATCAGTGTAGTACTTCTGGATGGGCCCAGACTCATACAAGCTGTACTGTGAGGAGAACCTGGCTGCCATCAGTGTAGTACTTCTGGATGGGCCCAGACTAATACAAGCTGTACTGTGAGGAGAACCTGGCTGCCATCAGTGTAGTACTTCTGGATGGGCCCAGACTCATACAAGCTGTACTGTGAGGAGAACCTGGCTGCCATCAGTGTAGTACTTCTGGATGGGCCCAGACTCATACAAGCTGCACTGTGAGGAGAACCTGGCTGCCATCAGTGTAGTACTTCTGGATGGGCCCAGACTCATACAAGCTGTACTGTGAGGAGAACCTGGCTCCCATCAGTGTAGTACTTCTAGATGGGCTCAGACTCATACAAGCTGTACTGTGAGGAGAACCTGGCTGCCATCAGTGTAGTACTTCTAGATGGGCCCAGACTCATACAAGCTGTACTGTGAGGAGAACCTGGCTGCCATCAGTGTAGTACTTCTGGATGGGCCCAGACTCATACAAGCTGTACTGTGATGAGAACCTGGCTGCCATCAGTGTGGTACTTCTGGATGGGGCCTGACTCATACAAGCTGTACTGTGATGAGAACCTGGCTACCATCAGTGTAGTACTTCTGGATGGGCCCAGACTCATACAAGCTGTACTGTGATGAGAACCTGGCTGCCATCAGTGTAGTTCTTCTAGATGGGCCCAGACTCATACAAGCTGTACTGTGATGAGAACCTGGCTGCCATCAGTGTAGTACTTCTGGATGGGCCCAGACTCATACAAACTGTACTGTTAGGAGAACCTGGCTGCCATCAGTGTAGTACTTCTGGATGGGCCCAGACTCATACAAGCTGTACTGTGAGGAGAACCTGGCTGCCATCAGTGTAGTACTTCTGGATGGGCCCAGACTCATACAAGCTGCACTGTGAGGAGAACCTGGCTGCCATCAGTGTAGTACTTCTGGATGGGCCCAGACTCATACAAGCTGTACTGTGAGGAGAACCTGGCTCCCATCAGTGTAGTACTTCTAGATGGGCTCAGACTCATACAAGCTGTACTGTGAGGAGAACCTGGCTGCCATCAGTGTAGTACTTCTAGATGGGCCCAGACTCATACAAGCTGTACTGTGAGGAGAACCTGGCTGCCATCAGTGTAGTACTTCTGGATGGGCCCAGACTCATACAAGCTGTACTGTGATGAGAACCTGGCTGCCATCAGTGTGGTACTTCTGGATGGGGCCTGACTCATACAAGCTGTACTGTGATGAGAACCTGGCTACCATCAGTGTAGTACTTCTGGATGGGCCCAGACTCATACAAGCTGTACTGTGATGAGAACCTGGCTGCCATCAGTGTAGTTCTTCTAGATGGGCCCAGACTCATACAAGCTGTACTGTGATGAGAACCTGGCTGCCATCAGTGTAGTACTTCTGGATGGACCCAGACTCATACAAACTGTACTGTTAGGAGAACCTGGCTGCCATCAGTGTAGTTCTTCTAGATGGGCCCAGACTCATACAAGCTGTACTGTGAGGAGAACCTGGCTGCCATCAGTGTAGTACTTCTGGATGGGCCCAGACTCATACAAGCTGTACTGTGATGAGAACCTGGCTGCCATCAGTGTGGTACTTCTGGATGGGCCCAGACTCATACAAGCTGTACTGTGAGGAGAACCTGGCTCCCATCAGTGTAGTACTTCTAGATGGGCTCAGACTCATACAAGCTGTACTGTGAGGAGAACCTGGCTGCCATCAGTGTAGTACTTCTAGATGGGCCCAGACTCATACAAGCTGTACTGTGAGGAGAACCTGGCTGCCATCAGTGTAGTACTTCTGGATGGGCCCAGACTCATACAAGCTGTACTGTGATGAGAACCTGGCTGCCATCAGTGTGGTACTTCTGGATGGGGCCTGACTCATACAAGCTGTACTGTGATGAGAACCTGGCTACCATCAGTGTAGTACTTCTGGATGGGCCCAGACTCATACAAGCTGTACTGTGATGAGAACCTGGCTGCCATCAGTGTAGTTCTTCTAGATGGGCCCAGACTCATACAAGCTGTACTGTGATGAGAACCTGGCTGCCATCAGTGTAGTACTTCTGGATGGGCCCAGACTCATACAAACTGTACTGTTAGGAGAACCTGGCTGCCATCAGTGTAGTTCTTCTAGATGGGCCCAGACTCATACAAGCTGTACTGTGAGGAGAACCTGGCTGCCATCAGTGTAGTACTTCTGGATGGGCCCAGACTCATACAAGCTGTACTGTGATGAGAACCTGGCTGCCATCAGTGTGGTACTTCTGGATGGGCCCAGACTCATACAAGCTGTACTGTGAGGAGAACCTGGCTGCCATCAGTGTAGTACTTCTGGATGGGCCCAGACTCATACAAGCTGTACTGTGAGGAGAACCTGGCTGCCATCAGTGTAGTACTTCTGGATGGGCCCAGACTCATACAAGATGTACTGTGATGAGAACCTGGCTGCCATCAGTGTAGTACTTCTGGATGGGCCCAGACTCATACAAGCTGTACTGTGAGGAGAACCTGGCTGCCATCAGTGTAGTACTTCTGGATGGGCCCAGACTCATACAAGCTGTACTGTGAGGAGAACCTGGCTGCCATCAGTGTAGTACTTCTGGATGGGCCCAGACTCATACAAGCTGTACTGTGAGGAGAACCTGGCTGCCATCAGTGTAGTACTTCTGGATGGGCCCAGACTCTTACAAGCTGTACTGTGAGGAGAACCTGGCTGCCATCAGTGTAGTACTTCTGGATTGGCCCAGACTCATACAAGATGTACTGTGATGAGAACCTGGCTGCCATCAGTGTAGTACTTCTGGATGGGCCCAGACTCATACAAGCTGTACTGTGAGGAGAACCTGGCTGCCATCAGTGTAGTACTTCTGGATGGGCCCCAGACTCATACAAGCTGTACTGTGAGGAGAACCTGGCTGCCATCAGTGTAGTACTTCTGGATGGGCCCAGACTCATACAAGATGTACTGTGATGAGAACCTGGCTGCCATCAGTGTAGTACTTCTGGATGGGCCCAGACTCATACAAGCTGTACTGTGAGGAGAACCTGGCTGCCATCAGTGTAGTACTTCTGGATGGGCCCAGACTCATACAAGCTGTACTGTGAGGAGAACCTGGCTGCCATCAGTGTAGTACTTCTGGATGGGCCCAGACTCATACAAGCTGTACTGTGAGGAGAACCTGGCTGCCATCAGTGTAGTACTTCTGGATGGGCCCAGACTCTTACAAGCTGTACTGTGAGGAGAACCTGGCTGCCATCAGTGTAGTACTTCTGGATGGGCCCAGACTCATACAAGATGTACTGTGATGAGAACCTGGCTGCCATCAGTGTAGTACTTCTGGATGAGCCCAGACTCATACTAGCTGTACTGTGAGGATAACCTGGCTGCCATCAGTGTAGTACTTCTAGATGGGCCCAGACTCATACAAGCTGTACTGTGAGGAGAACCTGCCTGCCATCAGTGTAGTACTTCTGGATGGGCCCAGACTCATACAAGCTGTACTGTGATGAGAACCTGGCTGCCATCAGTGTAGTACTCCTGGATGGGGCCTGATCACTAGCAGGGGGCCCAGCCACTGGTACTGATAGCAGTCTTATTTCTTCTCATCTGTTGCAGGGAATCCGATTGATCCCTGGGGCTGTGTAAAACATTTTGTCCTAAAAAAGAGGTCTGCCGAAGCCATTTGTGCCTACCGAAGCTCTATTTGTTGCATCTATGGAAAGGTGTGGTGTAAAAGAAAGAGACTAGTGAGGCCCCAAAAACTTCTAATGCAACCCTGGATGAGAAACAGACTGTGCAGCATATATGGGGCCCATTCTTCAATAAACTGGTGAAGACGTTATTAAAGTGGACCAAAATCCACCGCGAGAATCTATAAGATTCCTGGGCTGATCAATTCCCTCCCCTGGGGACATCCAAAATCATGATGCCCCACTGTGTGAAACTCCCCAGGTGACCCCACTTAACTTGTTTCTCAGTTCAATGGCGCATGCGTGTGCCGCATCCCTGATATCCCTCTAGCAGGGCGCGTGCCCTCGCCAGGCATTTGTGAATGGCTGGTGCGGCACACTAGAGGGAAGCGGGGGATGCGTCTGCCAGTGAAGTCGGAGCTGCTGGCTTAGACAATGTGATGTCAGCGGCTCCAAGCACACTGATTGGACGGGCGGCCGCGCAGGACTTCAGCGATCTGGGGGGGTTTCACGCAGTCGACCAAAACCCAGGATAGTCAAAATCCTAGGTTTTAGTCCACTTTAAAGAACAACTATCATTACACCTGTGGATATAAAATGCTTTTATATGATTTCTACAGAAATTACTAAAATCTTTCCCTTGGCCTTCCTTTTAAAATTTGAGTTGGTAAAAAAAAGGACAGAGTCAGCTGAAAGTAATGGTTATCAGCAGAAAGTGACAGCACTGAGGAGCAGCCTGACAGAGGTGTGTGTGTGTGTGTGTGTGTGTGTGTGTGTGTGTGTGTGTGTGTGTGTGTGTATATGGGGGGGGGTACAATTTCTCACAAAGCTTTCTAACACAGTGCTGTGTATTCAGATACACATATCACAAGCCTTGACCCCTTTATAGGTTGTGTTCCTGACATACATAGTCAAATATTTATTCTTCCATAATATAGTAGCATTTCATTTTCAGCAAGGTTTCATGCTAAATGTCCTTTAAAGTTGACCTATAGTGAAAATGGTACATAGGACCATTTATCTCCCAGCCCCTAACACCCTAAATACCTGGTGTAAGTACATGCCCAGCTAAAGGTATAGTGGGGATGCAGCCGCGGCCAGGGATGCAGTGGGAGATCACTGGCAAGACTAGCATTCTGGGCAATCCCCGGGATACACACATCAGGGCATCCCAATTCAGGATGCCCCATAAATAGAGACAGCACCCGCCTTAGAGTCTTCTTAAAAGACACAAATTCAGGCAGAATACTCACCTTTCATTTTATCTGTGACTGTGACAGTGGAGCCAGCGTATTCACTGCACCACCAGCCAATAGTGCTGGACACACCCACCTAGTGGACCCCAATGGCCGCCAGCGATGAGCGTGGGGTGGCAAAGTGTGGACTGGTTGAGCATCCCTGCTCAGTTTCAAAGTTTGTTGCGGGGGAGCATCCTCAACCAGTCAGAATGCCTGAAGCATGGGGGAAGCAGAAGCCCCTAAGGGCCCACCTGGATTGGGGACCAGGTTTAATGCCATCTGTGGTCTTGAAGAAACACCTATACTCACCTAACCCTCTGCAGCATATATTGCTTGCAGCACCAGCATGTAACAAAGGCTGTAGATCCTCTGTTTTTAGCATGGCTCTGCCTCTAGTCACGAGAGATGGGGGCTCACTCAAAGATGAAAGAAGGTGGTCTGATCTGCAACATTTAAGGGGACCTCCATCCAAAATTGGCCTGAGGCCCGCTCACCCCTCCACTGGGGTTCCCAATTTGGGATACCATGCTGGGCCAACACAGGATGCAGAACAGGGTCACTTACTGTACCGATATTACACCTGTGTTCCATGTGACTGCCAGTAGCTTTTGCATAGTGGGCTTCCTCACTAAGCTATCCTAAGCTAAAATAAAGTGTTGGAAGAGTTGGGCTTTACCTCTGCTAAATGAATTGTCACTGGTGTTTGCCACTTCAATTTGAGCTCCATTCGCCATAGTTTTCCTCCTTTCCCCGCACATATGGCGAACGAAGGGAAGGCAAAAGTCGCGTGAAGCCGCAAACATTGTAAATCACCCCCTAAATGTAAGCTCTCTCTGTCTCCATTTTTAGTCAGGCGACATTTGATTTGGACATAGTACAGATGGAATAATCAAACACTATTCTAAATCACTCCATTAGGGCGACACAGAGGAGGATTCTGCTCAAAGGGTGTTAGATATCTTCAACCAGTCTTTGGGGAGACAACCTGGTGTCAGAATTCAGGTAAGTATAGGTCCTCTTTTATTAGTAGCTAGTCAGTTTATCTGTGGTTTATATTTATTAAAGCCCACTAAAACTCACCTTTCCCTGCTCCAACAGCGCATGCGTAGACTCTCGTCCAGTCCTTTGCTGTGTTTACTTCCTTTCAGCAAAGAGATTTAAATAAATGGGAAGCACGCTGCTGGATCCCCAGCCTTGTGCGCACTCCCATCCCACCCTATCTGAATGGCTGGGGCAAGAGTGCGTGCACGTCGCTGGGGACGCGGCAGCGCTCATCCTCTGCATCCCCGGTGGCATGCGCACTCTCCTGCCCTCAGCCATTCAGTTAGGGCAGGAGCATTCACACTGCGATACAGGGGAAGTGGCAGCCTGTGCTCACCACATGAAGGCAATCAGACCCCTCTGCCAAAGGATTTAAAGATGGCAAAGGGCTCTGATTGGATGAGTGTTCGCCCATGTGCTGTTGGAGTGAGGAGAGGTGAGTTTTAATGGGGGATGCCCCAGGGGCACGGAAAAAACCTGGGGAAATCAAATTCCAAGGTTTTGTTCCAGGAATAATTGCTCTTCTTAAAGAGACTTTAAGATGCAAGCCTCTGCACTACCCAGGACCTGCTGTCGTGAATGCCTTCTAATTTACTTATTTGTCTAGGTACCCCTCCACCAGTGGCATACATAGCCCAGGCCCATAACAGTACCCCCCTGGCGAGCAGCTGAAAGAGGTAAGTGGAGGTGTACAGAGAGGGAGGTGGTGGTGTGCGCACGCCAGCAATGAAGGCATCGGTACATGCAGGGCAGAGTGAAAGGCGTGCGGCACGTGCATGGAGGCAGGGTATGGAGTCCATAAGGTAAGAGGTGGGATTAATGGTTAGGTGAGTATGTATGCAGACGCTGGGCGTCTATGGTATGTACGCCCCTGCCATCCACTTTTACTTTCTTTTACTTGTATGAGCATTTTGGCATCTTATTCAGAACTTCAGCTGGGATTGGGAACTGTATAATTGTTATTGGATTACTCTGCAAGACGGTCCCATGTTCAATATACTTTAACAGCTTTTTTTTTTGGTACATAGTTTGGTCAAAAATTGCCCTTGCACTTTATCAATCAAGTATTAGGGGGTAGTGCGACTTAAAATAAAACCTGGGAACTTGACTTTCCAGGGTTTTGTTCCGTTCCCCCCGGGGTATCCCAAATTGGGATGCCACACTGTGTGAAACACCCCCCCCAGTTCATCCAGTAAAACTCACCTCCCCTCGGTCCAAGAGCATATGCGCGGGCTCTTGAATTCAATGGGGAGCACGCACTGCCCCATCCCTCGTGTCGTGCACACTCTTACCCCAGCCTATCTGAATGGTTGGGACAGCAGCTCGGGCATGCCGCCAGGGATGCAGGGGCTGTGGTAGCAAGCGCTCCCCATTGACAAAAAATATAGACGTTGGCTGAAAGGCAAGCGGCTCTGATTGTACAAGAGCCCACACATGCACTGTTGAAATGGGGAAAGAGTTATTATTGGTGCCCTGGGGGGGCTCACATAGCGTGGTATCCTGATTCTGAATGTTAAGAGTCCAGGCCGGCCACTGGTGAGTTTTGTTCTGCTTTAAGAGGTGTGCCATTTGAACACTGCCCCCTACTCACCCATCCTATGGTGCTGCTGCTGTACCATGCTGTGCCTCTATCATAGCAGAAGGCAATGCCCCCTCCCCATTAATGAGCCCAATATGTGGGGATGAGTGGCCTGTCTTATAGCCTGTACCACTAACAGTGGCCTACAGAGGATAAAGGTGTCTCTAATGGCCTTGGCTCCCAGGGTGCCCTAGAAACTGCCCTACATACCGAAATACTTGTGAACTTATGTATGTAAGTAACTTATGTTTCCACTTACACTTAAACGGCAGCGACGATGTGGCCTCCGTCTATCCACTTGTTTAATAGTAGCACCAAAAATGATGCAGTGCTGGGCGCTCGGGTTGAAGCTGATGAGACCTGATGCTGTAGCTCAAGATCCCATAGAGCACAATGGGCAGAACTGGATTTTAGTGTTTAATGCTTCTAATTAATATTAAACACATTTAATTTGCATTGGGTCAATAATTTAAAACGCAGGACCTAGATGGTCTAAAATGTATTTCAATTATTAAAATTGATTTTAATGGCTTCTTTTGCTTAACAAAGTGTAATTTGAACACCAACAACTAAAATGTAGCCACAATGCAAATGTAATATTTCTTAATGTAAACTGTAATGAAGAAATGCTGACCAACGCCAGAAAAATACAGCGCCAAAGATTTCAAGGAGGAAAGAAATCATAAATATGCTGAGGAGCACCGGAATGACAGCAGTACAAAGTGGCGCTTACTGGTGCTGGGATAATCGGCTGCTGGGTCCAACAGGTACTCACATAGGTCGGCTAATACCTAAGTGCAATGATCAAAGCTAATTAGTAGAGTTCATTGCAACGACTGCTAGGGCCAATGCAGTACAGAGCACAGCCCCAGATAAGGCGGCAATGCCAGTGCCCCGAAGCTGGAGCTATAGCCATAAAATTATGCTAAAAGGCCCTTACTGGTTTCTGGAATGCTAATATTTGACACAACTTCCTAGCTATAGGTAAGAACTCTTACAGCAGCGGTTCTCAACCTGTGGGTCGAGACCCTGGTGGGGGTCGAACGACCTAAACACAGGGGTCGCCTAAAGCCATCGGAAAATACATATTTCCGATGGCTTTAGCCACTGAGAAGTCGCGCTACGGTCTGCAGCAGCGATATTCAACTGGAACGCACACCGTTATGGATGCGCGTTCCAAACTGAATGCCTGCGCGCATGCGCAGATGTGATAGAATCATCCGTCCGGGGCCTAAGGGGCAGGGGAAGCGGGGGGAACACTCCACAGTTCATAGCAGCGCATTTTGTGTGTCCGGCGCTTGCTGACGTCATCAGTGGGCGGACGCAGCAAGCGGCGGAGAGGCTAGAGGCGGAGAAGCAAGAGAGCCTGTGAGCCTGCTGGTGTAAAAAAGGTTCATAATGTAAAAACAGTACACACACCATACACACAATACTGTGTAAGTGTAAGGTGCTTTGTGTGTAATCATTATACAGTACACAAAGCAGCTTACACTTACACTAAGCACCATACATTTACACAGTGTGAACTACATCGGTCTTATACTATAAGAGACCACTATAAGATGTAGTTTACACTGTTTAAATATTGTTTTTGTGATTAATTAAATTATGTTTGATTTGTAGCAATGAGAATACATAATGCATATCAGGTATTTACATTCCGAACCATAACTGTAGCAAAATTACAGTTTTGAAGTAGCCACCAAAATTATTTTTTGGTTTGGGGGTCACCGCAACATGAGGAACTGTATTGCGGGGTCACGGCATTAGAAAGGTTGAGAACCACTG
Source organism: Gastrophryne carolinensis (assembly GCA_027917425.1). NCBI lineage: Eukaryota > Metazoa > Chordata > Amphibia > Anura > Microhylidae > Gastrophryne > Gastrophryne carolinensis. The sequence goes on along the minus strand of CM051235.1, from coordinate 162,701,615 downwards.
CCTTACAGACAGGGCTGGCTCCAGGTTTATGTAGGCCCTTGGGCGGCATGTTCTCAGTGGGCCCCTTTGTGGTGAAGGGTCGCGTCACATCACAGAGGGACGTCCCACAGAGGGTGCTGACACTGGCCCTGCTTACAGATGTACTACAGCCACGGGAGGACTAATGCAGGGGTAATTGCAGTCTTTTATCAGGTGGGGAATAACATGACCAGATTTACTGGTTGGGGCAACTCCTCCAGATAGGCTGGGGGTGGGAGTGCACCCCAATCGAAAGGGAATTTGGGATGCGGCCGCCAGGATGGGGAGCATCATTCTGCAAATCCTCCGGACTGGCATGTTCACCAGGTATGTTGTGATACTGGCAAAACTGCCACTATCAGTACATTTCCAGATGGGTCACAGGGTCTAAATCTTGTATATAATGCATACAATCCATGTATTTTTACATTTGCAGTCTATGTGTAGCCACGTGTCCAATGGATGTTGAAGAGAAAAAATTAGCAATACCAGTTTAAATACTGAGTCATTTGGTGATAGTCCCCTCACTTTGGGGGCAGTTCATTTTGGAGCCAGCAGAATAGAGCAAAGTGCTGGTGAATGAAAGATGCAGCCCCTGACAGCCAGCACGGGGCAAGCAGAAAGCAGAATAATTTAACCCTTCACCCTGAATGTCCCCAACTCTAACCCCCCAAAACTGGTTATATCAAATCTAACTCTGCTGCCCCCCTACTTCTAACTCTAATAAAATAGAAATTGATATATTAACCCTAATCCTGCTGCAATGCTAACTCAAACCTCCCAAAAAAATAAACAATGCTATCTTAACCCTAACCCTGCAGGCAGAGGCATACCTAGCTTGGATGGCCCCCAACATTACAGGTGGTAAGCGCACACCAGTGATGGAGACACATGCAGGGCAGGGCAGGGTAAAAGGTAGTCGAGAAGAAAGGAGGGCAGATGAAGGGCTAGGTGAGTATGCATACGTATGACAGAGGTGGTGTAGGTAAATTGTGCTGGGCCCGGGGGCAGGTGCCTGCACTGCCTCTATGGTATGTGCACCTCTGCTGCAGCTTCTTTCTCCCTATGTCTCCTAAGTTACCCAATATAACTATACAGAAGGCAGGGCATGCTGGGGATTGAAGTCAATGGCAGCTGGGGACATTGTGAGACAATAAGAAGGAAAGGGTGCAAAAACATCTTCTTTAAATGTGACAATGCTGACATGCTAGGAAAGGTTTGGCACTGGATGCTGCAGCTGTACAGTATGTCTCTATCTCTGTTGATGTAAGTCATTCTGGGATTTTGGGGGGGGGGGGCATAAACTTCTCATACTCTAGTGGTGTCATTGAATTTACTTATATTTAGCATATATAAATATATATATATATATATATATTTTTTTTTGTAGTGCTTTATAGAAATCATTTTGAAGTGTATGCAGCATGATTTAGGGGTGTATTTAGGCATGCTCTATAATTTAGGGATGCATGAGAGGAGCAAGAAAGAAAAGCACAGGGGTGGGGATAAAAAGAAAAGAAGATAGAATAAGAAAAGATGCATGCAAGTTGCAAGTTGAGAGGGGGAAGGAAGAGAAAAAGATACAGAAAAAAAAGGAAGACAAAAAAATATATCAAATGCTCATAGACCATGTTTTTGCCCCAGTGCTCCGGCTGGTGTCTCACCTGCACTACATCTTGGTTGATGTTCTTGGGGTCTCGCTGAACTAAGTCGATTTCTTTGGTGAGAGGGTCTCCCGGGCCCCTGGCTTCCTTGGCTGGCTCGGGTTGCTGGACCTGGG